>BLKR01000477.1:182500-509809 GCA_011170035.1 Teleogryllus occipitalis | reverse complement strand
ACAAGCTACCGAGAACAACGGGACAATGGATGTGAATTGTTGAAACATGTGCACAATAAATCACTCGATTACATTACGGCAAAATGAGTCGAACACGACAAATCATCGGGAGTTGTCACACGAGAATGACAATTGCCATTAATTTCGTAACTTCTTGACAAATGGACACAGAGACGGATTGGCGAAGCGCAGAACAATGAAATCTCAAACAGTGCGGCCTACCTCTCATTTGCATCGGGAAACAATGCTTGCGCGCGCGGCAGGCGGTCGTGGCCGCGTCACGGCACACAGCCGGAGCGCCTATCCGCCGCTCGTAATGCAATGGCACAGTGTTTGCGCGTGAAATGGGCCGGTGCACTCCCTTTGCAACGGGCGCGGGTTCCGGAGGGACCGCAGAATCTCGGCGGACACCAGGCGGGGCGGGGGCGGCGGGGGCGGCGGGGGAGGGGGGTTGCGCGGTGGGGCCGGAGGGCGGCGGGGTGCGGCGAGAATGGCCTAGGCAATTCGGGACCGGTGGGAGCAATGGGTGCGGTGGGAGCAAGGAAGGTGGGGGAGGTTGGCGAGGGGTGTGGCGGCGGGGGGGGGGGTCGGCAAGGACGGAGGGGGCAGTTGCATCGTCGGGGCATTGGCGGCTTAAGTAGTGACAGCAACATTAGCAATAATGCTGATAGGGGACAGGAGGGGGCAGTCACGGACGGGGTCAGAGGGATAAGCCAGGGCAGATTGTGGGAGAGACTGCTGGGGCAGAGCGGTGACGACAACGAGATTCGTAAAATGGGCCGAAAGATGCTTGAATAAACCAAAACGAAAATATTAAGAAATGATATAAGATATTTAATATATTGATGTGGATTTATGCTTCTGAATCCATTGCACAGTTTACTTAATTTCGGAACACCAATAGCTTTCAAATGAAGTGTAACCTTCGTGTCGTATTGAGTAGCACCTCGTCGGTGAAATGTTATTCTTCCATCGATTCACCTCCTACACTTGCGTGGTGGAGGAGGAGGGGGCTCTAGGTGAGAGGAGATTGAAGGAATATTGAAGGAGGGATGAATAAAGGGAAAATCCATCGAGCCATCAGACCCTTCTGGAGGTAATTTTGTGGTGTGCGCAATTCATTTGCGTAAGTTGGCTGGGAGATCGAGTCAAGATGAAGGCAATGGCAAACGAGAACAGATTTTTATAATATTTTGTCTCAAAATCTATTCATTCACGCTTGCGAAAAGAGATATTTAATTGTACGTCGTGAAAAGTGTCATACCAGTGTAAAATTAGTTTTAATATCGATGTCGGATTTAATACGGTCGCGAATCAAGATTGAACCATACCAATTTAATTGGCTATCCTCTTATTTTTATTTACATTGTCACCATTTGTTGTTGTTTCTCCTGCAAGGTTTTTCTTTGCCTTTGCCGAATTTTTTGGACGCACTTGAAGAAGTTGAGCAAGCTCGGGGTACCGTCGGCTTAACTCCCATTAATTCCAACCAGTCGAAGGCAGTAGATAGCGTTTCATCCCCCTCCCCAGCGTGTCGCCGCCCGAGACAGGGCGCGTCTCCCGACAGAAGAGTTGAGAAGAAGCCGAGGAGTCACCGAAGGCCTCGAAAAAGAAGCGGAGACGAAGAGGTGCGGGCGGGGACGGGGGGCGGCAGGGGAGGCGCATTGTAAGGCGCGGGTTCCGAATTAAGCAGTCTTCTTCCAACAGGCAGCGATCGATGTCAGAGGCCACGCGGGCGGCAACGCCCACTGGGCCCAAAGGGGCGAAACAAGTGCGTACTGAAAAACGCACTTGTAGTGCGTACTGGTAAACGCACCGGTAGTGATTCTTTCAGTACGCACCGGTAGTGCTGACTTCCTTATAATAAATACTTACTTGTTATATTAAATTACTGACTTGGTTGGTTATAAACCTGAGCTAACCCTTCGGTTTACAAAGTTCAACTACGTTAGTTGTTGCTGTGAGTCAGCGTTTTCACTTAATATCAACAGCATATGGAAGAAAAAGAAGAAGAAGAAGAAGAAGGTAGAGGAAGTGATACCAACATACTTTTATTAAGGATCGAAGAGTGCTCAAAGTCGGCAGAAAAACATGAACTTAAGTGGAGAGAGGGTGTAGCTCATGCAATGTGACGAGTCAAATTGTGTCATAAAAAATCTAAAAGTTCGCCTTCTTTACTTGATGCATCGCTGTGTAGTAACAATTTTTCTAGAAACTTGATTAATATGGAAGAGTCCTGAAAGGTATGCAATTTGTCTTACTTATGCGTTTAAAGCGTTTATTGCCACAGTGAGCGCCTGATACCACTTTTTTCACGTCATTATCTAAAGTTTGTCTCGTAGACTCTCATACTTCTGATCTTTAAGAAATCGTGGTATTTGTGCATGATTTTGTCGATTACTGCAATCGTGGTTTGTTGTTGCCTTCCTCCCCACAATGATAGAGTGAAAATATCTGTGTATTGTGCATTCTACATTACAAACACTGCTTCACTTACATAATTCTTGCATTTTGTAACGTTCTTGTAGGCTGAAGTGCTTACATTCGCAAGAATCGCTTACAACTAAAACCAGTGGTTCTAAAGAATGCACATATTTTCTTGTATTAGTTTGTTTGCTAACCTCTTAAGTCTAGGATAGTTTTAAATATTGTCCATTCTCTTCCCAATTGCTGCATATGGAAGCCAATTGCTGCATATGGCTGCACCTAAAACACATTTTTTCACATTTTATCAATTTTTTGGTTCCCTAATAGTAGTAGACGGTCGGATGGACTGACATTTTGCCGTAAACAAATGTTTAGTCCAAGACCCTACAAACCCTGGATTCTGACTACACAAGATATAAAAGGAAGGAATTTTTCTTCCTGTAGGAAGAATAATTATCCATTTTTTTTTTTGTATCAGAGACTTACAATACGAATTTTTCTTCCGAAAAATTTTCCCTGCAGTAGTAAAAGTCCTTCTCTGTACTGCGTATGTGGTGTCCGAGAAAGTAAATATGCGGAACGCGCGTTTCTTTTGACGCAGTTGCGACCCACTGTGCGGCGTGCGGCGCGGATGGTAATCGAAGCGGCGACCCGTTTCGCAGCGCGGCTCTGCGCGTGACACGACCTGTGCCCCGCCGCGGTCGCGCCGTGATAAGGACGTCGGCCGCTCAAGCGACGAACCACCTCCCCCCCACCCCCTCGCCCCCACGAGGGAGAACACGCCCCCGCGGGCGTCGCAGCCAATTCCGGCCATTTGTCCCGCGCTCGGGATACAGATTGCACGCGATGCGGATGGGCTGCGAGCGGATTTAGAGTTGGCTTGTTCTTTGTGTGTTTGGCGCGTTGCTGCCGCTATGACGTTCGCTGCGTTTCTTCTCAAAGGCGTTGTTCAATATTCAACGTTTTACATTTCCCTTGAAATATGAGTGCTTTGCTTTAAAGCGTTCGTGTAGGTAAATTTTAGTTCTTTCTCAGTTTGAATTCAATTCTCTATTTACATGTAGAATTCAAATATTCATCCAATGCTTACTTTTTTAGAATTCTTAATAAGCTCACTACGTAAACTATTATTTCTATAATTATCCTTCATGTACAAATCAACTTAAATGTTGAATTACGAATAAAAATATTTGTTTGAAACAAGACTGATAATGTGTAATTAATTGACATCAATGAAAGAATCATTGAATCAAACAGAACTTCCAGAAATCGCTGATCTGTACAGACAGCCTGTCTGCATGCGAGAAAGTAGGATATAGTACGTCGTGTGTCGATACCCACTTGTTAGATAATATTAAAAGAAGCGTTAATAAAACCTTCGGTCATAAAATTGATTGATTGATTCATGTTTCCGGGCGCGTCAACTGCTCTGGTCATTAGTCCCGTTAGTGTACTGCATGTTTTTCTCGGGAGAAGGCGGTGATCTTCTCCCGCTGGATGGCGAGATCCGGCGCCGACCTACCGTCGGCTAGTGGGGTTCCCCCCTAACCAGGACTCTCCCACCAGCGGGGCACCGTCCCAGCCGGGATAAGCTCTAAGCTCCCGATCGGTCTCCCGGAATATGTGGTAGTGAAGTGCATGTTAGTGTAAGTGTGTGTAAGGGGAGAGGATAGGACAAGAAAGAGGAAGGAAAGATCGCGCGCGGTCCGTGGCCCGTTTGATAGGGTCATAAAATAGAAACGTGAGCAGATCAAGGCAACTGAATTATATAAATGTAAATATATATGTTAATAATGAGAGTAAAGGTTTGCAAATACATCGAAAAATCAAATTAATTAAATTAATGAATATTTGTTGGAATTATCAGGTTCATTTCATCATCTATAATTTAATTGAAAATATAGGGGCCATAAATTAGGTGGAATGTGATATATTGTGATAAGAAAATCAATTAAAATCTAAAATAAGATTTTCATTGGTAGAACATCAAGAACGCAATACTGAATTTTCGGAGTTATTAACAAATCAAGGTTGTATTTCAATCGATTTAGAAGATTAATCACAAAATTAACATCACTCTCCTGAAGTAATAAATTCAATTATTAAGATTGCATCCACCGCATTATTGTACACTTTGTGGAATTAATATCTTCTAATTGATTTTAAAGAATTCTGAATTTTGTTTTCTAACGTTGTGACAAAAACTAATGCCACAACCTCAACTTCTTTTCATTAACAGTATTTATTACTGTTAATGTTGAAGGACTAACGGGTAAAAATGTGGGAAATGCTCGTCATAAAATCCGTAAAAAGTTTCTCTTCCTGCTCAACAAGCATATTGTAGGCTTTGTGCTGTCCGTTGTAACTCCGTTAACAGGGCTTTTACTCATCTGTGCATCATTCCGCAACATTCTTTTGATATGAAATGTAATAAAAATTATTAGTAAATTGCGGTGTATTGGGCTTGGAGAAATCTCTTTGTGGGTTTTAATTTCATAATATCTTCCTGCATAAACGTAGAGTTGTAGCCGCAGAGCCACCGGAAATGGGCAGATGAAAGCAGCTGCTTTCTGGGCCAGAATCCCTTGCGGCCTTGGATTATCCCGTTATTATTCACTTTTATCATTTTGTGCGCTATTTACCGGTAGTTTTTTGTGCGCTATTTACCGGAAAACTTTACGCATTTCTTTTTGAAAGATTTTTTGTTAAACACAAAACAACCCAGTCAAAATCGATGATTCTATCACATTACGTTCAATAATTACACACTTTAAATAAATTTCTTCATTTTTTTATATTTTTTTCAAAAACGGCGAGATTGAGAAATTTCGCCATTATGATAGTATCTAGCGTTTATTATTATAATTTCTAAATGTCTGTTAAAGCATCATGAGTTTTGGGAGCTTCAACAAAATATGTTGAAATAATTTTACAAAATAAGGGCGTGAATTTGCGTAATGCAATACTAATAAAAATAGCTATTATCTTTAGACTTATTATTGGCACTTCTATGTTCTATTTTCTAAATTAGGTTAGAAAATCCCTGAAATTTAAACAAGTGTCATAAATACTTTATTTTAAAAAGGAGTTTGTACTTAATTTAAATGCAGTCATTTTAAACAAAATGTTGAAAAAAGTAGTAGTTTGTTACGGACGGGAAATAAAGACTGGTGACGTGCATTTAAAAAAATACTATTAACATAGGTTAAATGATAAAATTATGAAATGTGTCATTGAGGGTTTTACAAAAACAAGGTATTATTTTTTTGAATTTCCCCGTAATAAAAAAGATTCCAACATAAGTTTACAACCAAGTAGGATATCTCGAGCATTCCAAATTTGAAGACCTTGCATTCCTAAATTTAAAGCCTATTTGACCAATCTTAGCTTCACACAAAATGAGCCATTTCCCGAATTAAATAATGAAAATCGTCATTAGAATGAATAGATAAGTATTTGTGTCTCTTGATTTGTTTACTTTTAAAAGCATATTGCGGAATCATCTTTCTACATTTTCCTGATAGCCCTAATACTCTTAAACATTTTTTACTAGTTGTTCTTCAGAAATAGAAATACTTTGTTTGAAACGAACATACAAATTCATGTAACTTTAATGTATGAGTTGTTCAGCACATATTAAATAAACTTTCTACATCGGAACAAACTAATTAAGATTCGTTAACATTATTTTGAATTTAAGAAGGTTGTTTATTCCTCTTGTCTATCATAATTCATTGTTCTTAGAAGAATAACCAAATTTCCAAAAGTATTAACCAATCGTTTTGTCTTTCATGAATATCTTTTGTTTCAGCGAACCCTTACGTAAGGATTTGAGCATCTCTTGCGATGGTCAATATCCAGTTAATTCATTGAATTCAAATTACTCACAGCACCGAAAATGAAACCTGAAAATTCTGAGATGATATTAAATTCGGTCCGAGAGCAAAAAACTCGCTCTCTCTTTATTGAAGGGGATATTTCAGAACACTCTCAGAAAAAAAGAAAGGAGTAGAAAAAACTTCAATGTTGGGAAACAACAAGAGAGGGATAAATAAAAAGAGAAAAAACTCATCTGAAGAGAAGCGCCCTTTTCTATCTCGGGGAAGGGAGTGGTCAGGACACCAAATGCAGTTTCGTGTGATCTCCTCCGCTTGGCGGCTTACCGCTCAGATGCTCCAAATGCCGTTCAAAACAAGCGCTGGGGCGAACTACGTCTAGGCTTTTTTTTAGTTTGGTTGGTTGGTTAGTGATTCCGCGCGCGTCAACAGATTAGGTCATTAGTCCCAAAAGTGTAGTAAATGCTTTTTCATCGGGAGATATCGGTGATCTTTCCCCGCTGGATGGCGAGATCCGGCGCCGACCTACCGTCAGCTAGAGGGGGTTTCCCCCTAACCAGGACTCTCCCACAATCGGGGTACCGCCCCAACCGGGGCAAGTTTTAAGCTCCCGACCGGGCTCCCGGAATATGTGGTAGTGTAGTGCATGTTAGTGTAAATGTGTGTATAAGGGTAGAGGATGGGACAAGGAAGAGGAAGGAAGGATCCGTGGCCCGTTTGGTAGGGTACTGCTCCGGCATTCACGTGGTGTTGATCGGAGAAACCACGGAAAACTACCGATCAGAGCAGCCAACCCCTAGAGTTCTCCTCCAGACAGCGACTGAATTCAACCTAGCTGAAAAGCTAGTGTCCAAAATTCTGCCGCCGTCAGGGCTCGAACCTAGGACCTCCCGGTCACAGGCGCTGCAGTGACATCAGTTGATGCATTGAGTTACCGCTCCCGCTCTAGGTTTTAAAACTCGTTTTTTTAACAATACTTCGCGTAACTTCTCATTTGATCGTGGAGTTATAATTCACCACATATTTTACAAGTAGATGCATTCGTTTTAATCGACTTAGCCTACAGATAATTGCTGCATATTTTCTCCACTGCTCTCATGCCCCTATTTTTTACCAGTACCGTTCGATATAGTCTTACGTAAAGTGAATGTTCATGATCAGGTCCACTTGTTACGTGATCAATGTCACAAGTGCTAGATTTAACATTAAACGTAGACACCACTCCAGATACTAGTTGAAAGTCGAGTACACCGGAAAGTCATTTTGTTTGTCATAGGTAATACCACTAGTACTTTGAAAATTATCGATAAATCTTGGACTCGTCAAGCGAGGAGGAGATTTATCCGAGAAATTCCAATTTAATAGGACTATTCTAGGAATGAAATTATGTCCAACAGAGTTCCAAAATGCGGCAAATATTGAAAATAACTGAAAGCTATGTTAAAATAAGAGGTTATACGCTGTTTATTGGACATCGACATAGCGATCGATATATACCGCCTTCTGAGATAGATGAGTCACAGTTGACGATTGAACAATAGGGAGAACGGTAAGAATAATCGGATAGAAAAAGCGGATATTTTGTTGAAATACTCCGCCCTCATTGGGACATGTTGTATGTATAGTTAAACGCTATTGGTTTTAATTTCACGAGAGGAATAGTCTTTATAAACTCTATAGAAAAGTTGTTTATTATACTTCTCTCAAAATTGGTGATCATTAACTATTGAATGCGAATACAGATACAAACTAGTTATGCTACAACATCACATTCTTTCTCGCATTAATTCTAAATTTACAATTTTCGAAAATTCAGACTTCAACGTAAATAAGACCCCACGTCATTCTCTTGAGCATCCCTTCTGCTATCCATGGAAAAAATTTGAAGAAAAATATGGAACGAGAAAAAATGATTAAATTTTAAATTAACACTATTTCGCGCAAACATAAGCGAAAATCACTCACATTAAAAAAATTGTATATGATCTTATTTCTTTAAAGAACAGATTTCATTAAGGAAAAAGGGCTCTATTTTATATATTATGGTTAATGAAAGACGCCCCCTAGAAAATTGCACTTTTGCAATTTTCGAAAACTCTGGGATTTCGAAGAACATGAAACCTGCACTATTCTCTTAAGAATTCTTTAGGCTATCCGAGAAGAAAGTTTAATAAAAAATATTGGACCGAATTTTGAAAATGCTTCTGATGCTTGATGTAAAGTTACTTCAAAAATCAAAATACCGATTTGAAGCTCCCAAAGTCTTGAGTTAGTTCAGATCTATCTGAGAATATCAATTTTGCATAAAATCAACTGAATGGTTTAGGCGCTACCGTTGACTACAGATGGATGGACGGACAAATAGTAGTTCTATTTTTTATCTGTCGCCTAGATTTAAAAGTAATGAATATTCTTTAAGATACAAGTAAAGTCTCGCCTATTGTGATTACATAATTATTTCAGATATTTTTGAAGCTATACCTAAATTGAAAACATTAGTCAGATACTTTTAAAATAATATTCATTATTCTTTCGAAATGATTTAAACCCTGGTGCCATTTATTGTCAGTTTCACTTAAAAACGGGAGACTAAAGTAAGAAATCTGACTTCATTTCATGTACGGTAATTTGATTTTGTTGGTTGAGAGGATAAGAGAGGAGACAGATATATAACATTGGCAATTTTCCATGTACTTCGTGAACGATCATGAAAGTAAATAACTGAAGATCAAATGAATCTCCTCAGTGTGAGCGATAATGCAAAGAGCATTAGCGGAAATGAAGTTAGGGCCAAAGTAGGTCCTGGATTATACATCTAAGAGAATCTAAAGTAGTGTGCATGCCTTTGTGATAAATAATAAGTCAAAGAATGCTGCATGCTGCCTACTATACCTCGAAGAAAGATCATGGATTCGTGAATGAGATGTTCCTCATTACTGAACCTCGGTTCACGATACAAATGAGACTTGCGTCATTACCCATCCGCTGTAAAAAGTTAAAAATTCCGTCCTGTTTATATAAGGTTTATTAGAAACCTGAGCCGTTTACACGATTCTAATAAAGTAAAATTTGCTTCCCGGAATTTACATCCCCGCTGGACTATTTTTCACTACCTTATCTATTAGATATCAACTAGAATCTAGGGCAATCAACTAAATAAATGGTTGCCTTCATGTATGTTTATATTTTTCTTTATTGACCTACATTCGAGCTTTTGCTTGCACTCATCATAGAAAGTGCCAATCTCTGATATATATTGATAGGTATCAGATATATATCAATATTTATGATGGAATTAATGTTGGAGAAGAGTGATGCACGATAACGGAGAAATAGCATAAATACCAAAGAAACTTCCTTGCCACTTCAAAAAATCCCCTTTAGTGATACAAATTCTACACGAAGTGATCGAGATCTGAATCGCAATAAGAAGATGCAAAGCGAACAGTGTTGAACTCAGAGCTACTTATAGTTCTTATGCTCAGGTATGAGGGTCTTTTCCTGTTCGTCGCAATAATAAACACACACACACACATGACAGCATTTGCGTAGGTGGATCGGGGTGAGGGGGGGGTCGAGGCGGGGGGCGAGGCGAGGCGAGGTGGGATGGGGCGAGGCGAGGCGGGGTCGAGGCGAGGCGGAGCGAGGCGGAGCGAGGCGGAGCGAGGCGGAGCGAGGCGGAGCGAGGCGGAGCGAGGCGGAGCGAGGCGGAGCGAGGCGGAGCGAGGCGGAGCGAGGCGGAGCGAGGCGGAGCGAGGCGGAGCGAGGCGGAGCGAGGCGGGGCGAGGCGGGGCGAGGCGGGGCGAGGCGGGGCGAGGCGGGGCGAGGCGGGGCGAGGCGGGGCGAGGCGGGGCGGGGCGGGGCGAGGCGGGGAGGGGCGGGGAGGGGCGGGGCGAAGAGGGGCGCGGCACGGGGCGAGGCAGAACACTTGACGTTCGGCGGTTGGGGCCGCAACCGCAGGAGCTTAACTACAACTAAGTTGGAGGCGCGCGAACGCTAACCGGCGCGGCTCCGCACGGATTAGGCCTTGGCAGCGCGCCAGCGTTCTGCGCCTCTCCGCCCCGCTCGGCTACGCCAGTGCTGAAAGACCTCGCCTCCGTCTCCTCTGTGATCTTAGCTACTGGACCCACTGCCATGTGTTTCAGCGAAGATAACGCGAATGTGCAACTATGATCTGTAGCTGTTTTATTCGCAATTATGGCAGGTTGCGGTCGGTTATTTGTTAAGAGTAATAATAATAATAATACATATTGTTTCAATACGTATTAATAATGATAGAATGATAAAAATTATATTTATATTAAAATTTTATATGATGCTACATTATCCACAAAGGCTAATGTATTGTACCAAGGACATTCCTAATTGAAAAATGTATACTAATATCTTAATAAATATGAAATATAAAGTTGAAGCGAACACTGTGTAATACAGTATTAATTTGTGATAATACATTAATCTGTTGGGGAATGAATTATGAATCTTCTATTTCTCAAAACAGAATCCTCTTCTAAGCATAATATTAAGTTTCTTAATTAATTTGTTTCACGTGTTACGAGTAAATAAAAAAAACTATAGTATGTCTTCTCTGATAAAGAGAAGATATGTTTGGCTAATTTGGGCTTACCATATTCCCTTCTTTTTTCTGCTTGATCTGAAGTAGTTTTTTGCTGTTTGCAGAGAAGAAAATGAATAATTATTATCTGAAAGGAAGAGAAGGATGATAATAATATAATAGAAAACGGCAAAGCAAGGCATGTTCTGAAAATAATTATTTGATTCCAATCTTAATTCACACACAATACGACCACAGAATTCGAGTTAGGAAGTTGTGCGCGTTCAAGCTGAAACTGGAGTTAAGATGGACATTAGAGTGCCTCGTTGGGGGTAGCAGGGTTGCCGAAGGAACACCCGAAACAGTGTTGCCAAATATTTCGAAACAAATAGTCCAAGATCATAGACTTTTTTTCCAAAATTAGATACCCAATAAAACTACCATCTCGTACAAAGGAAAGCATGAAACAATGAATCGTGAAGAAATCACTAACAAAGAATTAAATACATAGTAAAGAAAAAATCGTCTGACTTAAAGCAAACACCGATATGAAGGAATCCGTTGAAGCCAGGCAAGATACTTGAGGGTAATAAAAATATGGGGAGTCGCCTTCAGGTTTTGACTTGTCGAATTGAGAAATCGATGCAAAGGTAGGATATCTCATATTAGCTTTCGAAAGTATGAAAGTATGAACTTCAATTGATACTCAATAATATTACTTGAATTTGTAATTGGAAGAAACATATTCGAAGTAATCTTAGAAATACCATTACACACAATTATTTTCCTTTCACGTCGGAAGCAATACACACCTAACTCTAGGGGAAGCTCTCGTAATGTGGCACCACTGGTGGCCCCGGAGCACGGCCGGAGGCGCGTTCCACGGAGCGAGGCCACAGGCACGCGGGGACAAGATTGCGGCACTACCGCATGGGGTGCTGGCGTCGCCTCTCACCCTCACCCACCCTGCCCTCCCCCGCTGCTACCCGTCGCGGAGCTCGACTTTCGGGGGCGCCCAAGCGGAAGGCAGGCGCCGGGCCCGGTGGCGGGGCCGGGGGCGGGCCCGAGGCCGGGGCCGAGGCCGGGGGCGGGGGCGGGAGCGGGGCCAGGGGCGGTGCCGGGGGCCGTGCCGGGGGCGGGGCCGGGGGCGGGGGCGGGGCCGGGGCTGGGGCCGGGGCCGGGGGCGGGGCCGGGGCCAGAGGCGGTGCCAGGGCCGGTGCCGGGGGCGGGGCCGGGGGCGGGGCCGGGGCGGGACCGGCGGCGGGGCCGGAGGCGTGAGGGAGAGTGGGGGTGGGGTCGCTGCGTCCGAAGGCGCCGCGTCGGTCAACCGCTTTGACGCCGTACGCACGCACCCTGACTCTCCGCGAGGGCCGGACGAGCAAAAATGTCCTTAATCAGCATTCCAGCTGTGAAAATTGGTCCTCCACGAGCCGGGACACTCCCGCTCAATGGTTCATAACTTTCTGAACACTCCGCGTGATCTGCTTAAACCGCTATATCTAGATGTACCACGGTGGCTAAGGGGATTGGAACACACCACAGGAGAGAAAATTCGAGGGCTTCCACCTCGTATTCTGCATCAGGCATGATTGTAGGGAGAAATGCAATGAAATAACGCCAGTTAAGCTATCGTGTCATTCGATTGCTATCAACCAGCCATCATTCGCCACAAAAATCACAACATCAAAATTCAATGATGCACCAGAATAATAAATATGAGGATGAGGACTGATCAGGAGAAGATATTGATTTGGATAGCATTGATTCTCATTCAATCGTGAGTCAGAAAACATATATTACAATTTACAGTGCGACCGTTTTTCAACATAGACACCGTGATTTGCAGTGTACTTCGTGCATCGTATCAACAGATTTTCGATTCTCACAGAAAAAAATCGATTAAGCAGCAAGCTATTGCTTCCTCAACTGTAGGAAGGAGGCAAATCTTCGGCCTCTTAGCTCTCTTTCAGAGGACCAAAGTTTGCCACGCTGTCAATAGGCACTACAAAAGCACATACTTTCTCGCATCATATCTAACAGCTCCGCAATATTATACTTCTATATAAACTTGCAAAAGTTTTTTCAACGAGAAACAATTTTTTTCCCCTCCGAGACGGGAACTCAGATCCTTAGAATACATATACATACATTTCAGACTCCAAGTAAGCAAAATCAGCTTGTTTTTTCGAACACCTTCTACGTGAATTTTTTAAAGAGCTGATTTTTTACAACAGACCGTTTGAAGCAAAATTCGCAGTCACAATTTTGTAGTTTTGAAATGTTCCCTTTTTGGCATTTTTGAAAAAACGGAACAATATGCGAAAATGGGACTAGCCCCATATTTTTTACCGTTCCTTATTACAGAAGAAAATGAAATAAAAAGAAAACAGTTGGAGCTATTTTTGAGAAAAAAGTTATCTAACTCACAATATAACTCACAACCGAGAAAATCATTTCCTGAACGATTGTTTTACTAAACATTTTGTCACAAATTATGTATGAATGTTAAATCAGGAGTACAGTTGCTTTATGACATTTCACTTCTGATTTTCTACGTTCTGTTTAAAAACATTGTAGAAACAATTCGTTTTAAAACGTGGCTGTTTAATACATTCTGGTTATGCAAATGAAGCCAGAGTGCTTAAGGAAGTGAAACTTTCTCCATCGAGAAAGAGGAGTTGAATAGATGTATTTATGTAATCGTTGGTCAGTGATATTGACTTTTCTTTTGAAGTCGTAGAACATACATTTAAGTTCGTAGAATTTCGTTTACGTGGAAGCAGTTGGGCAATTCTACGTTCCTCATTGATATTCCGCCGGTGACGTCTCTCTCCTGTAAAGAAGCAAGCGCGACCTTGCGCATTGCGGGGTTAACGCATTCTCCACTTGGCGGAACGAATTGCTGCAAGCGTACTCGGCCATCGCCCGAACGAACAAGCCCTTTCGTGTAGGCTTTCGCCAGCTGTTTTCGCAGCTTAAATGCTTCTCTGAAAGCGACATTCTGGCAGCTTTGCAATTACTTGCAAAATGTTTCATAGAACAAGGAGGTGCAGTGAACGTTTGCGTGAGTGATTTGAAAAGGCCTGCTCTTATGAATATTGCATTTAGTTTCAGGGGAAGGATTACCGTAGAATTAACTGTTTGAGCACAGGCTTCACATTGTGTGCTAGGCTGATTAATAACAGAGTAAGAAATGTTGTCGAAGAAATTCTCGGAAAGGAAAAATATGTCCGATTTCTGAAAAGAAAATAGTGAGTTTTGGTTCATCCTGTTTGAAAAAAAATGGGTCGTTTTGTAACAGAAATTTTGAAAAAGCACTTTATTCACTGTTGTTAGTAAATTTTGTGTTAAAATAAATTATTCCGGAGCATGCGTTACAGAAGAATAAGCTATTTTTGTGAATTAACAGGTAAACAAAAGTTAAAAAATGGAAGACATAGTATTCGGTATTCTTTTTATTGTATCGTCTTGAACAATTGGAAACGGGTTGTGAATCCAGGAATACAACACTCCACAAACATTAGGTTATTTTTTGACTGAAAATTTGATTAATATTCAACTTAAACTTTTTTCTTTTGTAGAAATATTATAACATTTATTGACAACAATTGCGATTTTAGTCAAAATATTTTGCACGTAGCAGATAATTATGCGTGAAATGTAGGTTTTGAGAAACAAATGTGCAAATGAAAGTGTATAATACAAATAGTCTGGGTTCTTTATAACCTTCCTTCTTATAAGACAAAAGAACCTGAATCATCTTCATTGTCATTTATTATAATGGGTACATAGGAATCAAGTTTCAACCTGTCTCTTTGTACAGTTCTAACTCCGCAAAATTTTGTGTTATTTAAGCGTCGTAGGTTTCGGTTTTTAAGTATTTCGTGCTATTATAATTTTCTGTTATTACTTGTTCCCTCCAATCATAAATATATTTTGGAAACTTCAGACTTTCAAGGTTGGCGAATAGAAAAAGTCTTTGAAATATCTAGTAGATGTAGAACATTTATAAACGTGTGTTGATGTAGTTATTTAAACTAATTTATCTTAATTTTTAGTAGATTTATTCTATGGAGTTTTTACTGTAATATAAAAACCTCGCTAAATAGAAGGTTAACGATCATCGTAATATTTAATACGCTGATATGAAACGTAAGGTATACGAGGATGTTGCGATTGGTCTTCTCGCTCGAAATATGACGAGTTGGTCCTTACGATGATTAATGTCTATGGTATTTACCTTTGATGTTATCTTAGATTTTCGTAGTAATAGATATCTTCCTATTTGAAACCATTCAACACTCAAAATTCCATCAAAGCAACCATGTGTTGATTACTCGACTTTGGTGCTTGGTCTGAAAGGACGCAAAAGAGTTTTATCAGTGGCTGAGTGAATGTTACGGTCGCTAGAAATTGCACTTTGCACCTTTCATAGTCCTCTGGCAGGGGATGGCGGGAAATCCTGCAGGCTTTTCGCCGAGTTCGTCCAAATCTCTCTTACAGGCTGCTCATCTTGTTCGGTCAACAATATGATTATGAATGTGTACATTAACGCCTCTTATCTGCGTGCGTTATCGGGCTGTTGCAGGCGCCGTCATCGCGAGATGAGGGGTGATGTGAACAAGAGGCAATCTCCGGCTATTCCCATTATGAGCTTGCGAGGGCAGCGATTGTCGTCACACTTCCGGGATGACTTTAGCTACTAAAGAACCGGATGGAAATTACTGCATGAAGGACCTTTTCGTGAGATGTCGAGAAAATTCGACCTATTAGTGTGAGAACTTAAAAAGCCAAAATACACATCGCGAATTTCTATTATAGCGCGAAATCGTTCTCCGTGTTGTCGCGGCAGGAAGTATTATTCCTCGACGAAGGACATGATGAGGGATAAGAGGCCAAAGTTATTGCGGATTTACTCTTGAAAATAGATTTTATTACATCGGAGCGAATACTTTTGTTAACAATCCTTGCAAAAAACACTCATTTTTTTCTGTATTCAAAATTCAATTTGTCTATGGATTACAAATGGGATCACAGAATTTTGAAAACGTTTACAGAATTCACTTCTCTCCATAGCACGTCACATGCAGTTTTTAACTGTTTGGACGTAAAATAAATAAAAATAAATAAATAAAATAAAAATAAACTACTCGTTCAAATCCCTGATGTGAAATTCCCCAATTCTAAGGAACAGACAGGTAGGTGTGGGTTCTTGCTACACGCCCAATACGCCGTTATTAGAAGCATAGTATGTTTATGTTGTAAATTTTACACTTATGTCTTGCATAAATGTGTATATAATTGCGAAAACACTCGTTTACGTACTAAACTGACATACAGTTTTATTGCATTTTATTAGACGATCTTGAAACGAACAATACCTAAATTTTGCAACCACAATAATTTTGAAGATGTAAATTAATCTGTGTTTACAAAATGTGGCACAATTTTTACAAGTTATTGAATGCTTTTTTCTCCACGACCTTAATGACAGCTCGGACTGTAATCATAAATGCATGAGTCATAATAGTATTTTGACGCTGACTACGTAGTCATTAAGCAATGTGTTTTTGTAACCTCATTTATTCATTGTCGAAAGTAAAGAAACCAAATGTATCTCTTTTTGTTTTTGATTTGAGGCGATTTATGTGTAGACCTTTATGTGAAGAAGATGTGTTTGATATATTTAAAAGAATTTTATTGATGGATTGCTAATATTCGAAAAAGTATATCCTGAAAATGTGGAGTCAGCCCTACGTGTCCTAAGTGGGTAAAATGGACCTGACAGGTACGCTCTATTTTTTTAGTGTTGCCCAAATGATAGTGAAAACCTGCCGAAAACGAACGATAACTTCACTGTGTGTCAAAATTATTTAAAAGGTAAATATGTTTTAAAAGGCAATCAAGATTTAATACTTAACCACAAAACTATATTGAATAAAATGTATCACCTTTATAAACGGTTAAAGAGACGAGGAATCCTAAACGGTTAAAGAGTAGAGGAATCCCTCTTTTGTCGAATGTGTTATTTCGGGGGGGGGAGGACACGGTCATTTACCATAGTTCCGCATTCATCTATTCGACACAGGCTTCCCTTGAAGACTTCCTCTGACGGGGGTCGACGGAATCTTCTTTAAGCAGGCGCGTCCGGTGGGCGATCCCTGAAACGCCTGGATATGATTCTCACTTTCTTCGCTAGATAACCAACTCAGTTAACTACACCCGAACATTTTGTTTAGAAAACATGAGATCTCGTTCGGACAGGATATTTCCGGAGGTATTTAATTTTGCCGTGCTCCAGTCAGGACTCTTTTACATGCCACAAGCATGTCATAGCCACTGTGAGATTTTCCGTCCTTCGAATATCCGCGCTCTGGGGGTTCAGAGGCCAGTCAACTGTCTACAGTAAACTCGCACCGGCTAAGATGGCTCAGGACAACGACTTCACTGCAGTGCCTCTGTTTGGGAAGTCCTAAGGTTCAAGTCCAGATAGTGACAGGATTTTTGACAGTAGCTAGGTCGAATTCAGTCACTGTCTTGCGGAGAATTCTAGCGGCAGCCGCTCTGATCGGGAGTTTTTCATTGTTTATTCGAATCAGCCGAATGCTGGAGCAGTGCACTCCCAAAGGGGCCACGGATCGCGCACGATCTTTCCGTTCTCTTCCTTGTCCTATTTAGTTCCCTTACTT
Organism: Teleogryllus occipitalis; assembly: GCA_011170035.1. Taxonomy (NCBI): domain Eukaryota; kingdom Metazoa; phylum Arthropoda; class Insecta; order Orthoptera; family Gryllidae; genus Teleogryllus; species Teleogryllus occipitalis. Next base: position 492,302 of record BLKR01000477.1, on the reverse strand, counting down.
ACACATTCTTACCCTCACATGCCACACTACCACACGTGTCCGAACACCAGGCGTTAGCTTAGAGCTTATCTCGGCTAGGGGCCCCGCTAGGGGGTGATTCCTGGCCGGGGAAAACCCGCACAAACCTACGTGTAGGCCGGCGGGGGATCTCACCATCCAGCGGGGTAAGAACACCGCCACCTTCCGTGCTAAAAGAGTGCACCACACTTACGGTACTAATGACCTTATCAGTTGACGCGGTCGAAAAAACGAAATAATGTAATCGCCCTGCGAAGCGCGCCGAGGACCCACTGTAAAGTGCTCTCCCAGACGTCGCGTATTGTGGGGCGAGAGGCCGGGCGGGAAGGCGACAGAGCGCGTGGCGGGGCGACCGATACGAACAATTAGCGCCGGCACATTAATCAGAGCGCCTTCACTGCCAGCGCCGTCCTCCCTCCCCTCCTTACTCACCCCACCGCTCCTCCCCCGCCCCGCCCCCTTCGGATCCTCCACGCCATTGGAGCAGTTACAAAGTGCGCCGCCAGGGGCGATCTAAAAGATTCCGCCTAGAAGAGAGAGAAGCGCGAAAGCCACCATTTACTATCGTCTCATCTAATAGTCCTGTCAGGCAGTACTCAGGATTGAAAGAGTAATGATACAAATTGAAATTATTATAGATATTTTCAAGGATATATGTAATGGTTTGGAATTGATTGGTGGCTCCCCTCACACAAATACCACGCAGTTCGAACTCCTTATGAGCAGGTCATAAAATGGCGGAATCGACAGCGCAAAGGAATGTACGACACTGAATCCAGGGGTTTTACTTCCGCCGAAGAAGAAGCAACGATCTTGCTGTTTACTTCGTATCTGAATACTTCCATTTAAATAACAGATTCTTGTTAACCCGTTACAGTCCATCAAATGATATGTCCTCGATGTGCAAGTAAAACACCAAAGTATACCGACTAAGTTTAGCTCAAAGGCCGCGTTACTGCTGCCGCTGCAGCGACTCTGATCTAGGATTCGAGTTCCGACGCAGGTGGATTTTCGACGAATACGACGTACTTGAACGAATTGATTCGCTCTTTGGAGGAGAATTCTTGTGGCTGGCTGCTCTGATCGATAATCATCTGTAGTTCTTAACAGGCGAATGCTAAAGCATTGCTTTATTGCATGATTTTTTGTTTTTACTTGCAATAATTATTTTTCATTACATTTATTTATTTATATATTTTAATTAAAATAATGAAAAATTCAGAAGTAAATATTGCTTGAGAAAAACACAAAACTAAATTGTGTTACTCCTCCAACAAAATGTGCTGTATTTCACGATTTAAAAAAATGTTATTTTTCAAATCGTTCATGTGATAAAATAATTATCAAGCAAGTCAATAAAATAAATATCATTCGCATTTTTGTTTAATTATTTTCCTAAAAACGTTTCGATGCTGATATACGGAAACAGATTGTGTTTCAAAGTTTCGATTCACGACGACACTAGATTACTATCACTTCATCGCGTTGTCTAATCGCGTTTACCGCCTAACAATGCATGGGGTGACATAAACGCGTGATGTACATCACGTGTAATGTAAAATAGTTCATAATTAAATCGTTAGAATGCGTTTATGACCTGAAAAACATTATGTTACAGCTGAGTTACACTATGCCATAAAGGATTAACAAACGGGCTACAGAGGATATACATTTTTCCTTCCTGTTCCTTATTCTATCTTCTACGAGTTTACACGCTTTTACACTTACATGCATTGCACTACTACACACGTCGGGAGATCGTCGCGAGCAGCTTGTCCTGACAGAGGCGGTGCCCCGGCAGGGGAGACGCCTGGCGGTGGAACTTCCCACAAGCCGACGTGAACGTCGGCGCCGAATCTCACCATCCATCGGGGAAGGAATCACTCCCACCTCCCGGGATTAAACATTTACCACAATAAAGGAACTAATCACCACTGCATTTGAGGAGCCCGAAAACATCAATGATCAATCAGTCTATTAGTCACCAAATTATAAAATTCGTTTCGAGATTATTAAAGTTTTCAGTTATTTCTGTTAAATTTGTGTACTCAATATTTTTTACAAGATATATAATACTGGTTATCTATTAGACATAATTTAATATGTGATATTGCTTTATCGGCGCTAAAAATCTTCAAAGCTGCGTTTTTATCGTACATTTTCCATGTTATGTGACTTAGTTAAAAAATGAAATAATCAATAGTACTGATCACCCAAACTATAAAACTTCAGCAGTTTCACTAATCAAAAGAATAATACAATGCGATTTAAGGTGGTAAATAACACACAAAAAATAAAATGCTATAGACGCTATAAATAGACGCTAATTTATTTACTTATTTTAATTGAATTAACGTAATTTAGCCACAAGGGGCTGACATTTCTTCTCAACAGACATTTACAACTGACCTTACAAGCTAGTTCTGAAAATTCAGAATGCAAGATATTGATTTAACCGAGATTGCTAAAGTATTGTAAATGTCACATGCAACCGTAACGTCATTGAGTGCATGCGATGAGCAGAAAAATTAATTCAGGAGTAAATGTGTTAATCGGATCATTCTATTGGGCCTGTTACGGTTTGAACCAATTAAGCGATTTGGCCAACTGTGAGAAATTTGGAAAGCTATCCGAATTCATAGTTGACACAGGGAATTAGGGCTGCTATGCAATAAGTGATTGCTTGAAACAACGGTCACTTATTTCATGAACCACCCTTACAAACGCGAAATGCGTTCTTATCTCTTACGTGCTCGGAAATGATGGTCACGTGCTATGTGGTCAAGCTGTTTCGTGGTTGAGTGGCCACGGAAGGCGTTCACATAATATTTTTGAACAAAGAGCGTCCAATTTGACTTGTGCGTTCTAGAGATCGAAATTGTCCACGCTTAGTTTTCGTCTGTCATGCATTCAAACCATCATTCAAGAATGCGTGATACTGTTAACCATATGAGTAAGGTTAGGTAAAGCTTCGATGTATATTATCAATAATACATATCTGCCAGTTTTATTTACTTTTGTATTAATTTTTGTGCACCCTATGTTAATATGATTTCTAAGGAGAACCTATAAAATATTATATGCTTTGATCCCAATATTTTGGGAATTTAGGTTTAAAAAACTGTACTTTTGAATTCGGGAGTAAAGACTTTGGTATAAAATGCAAATGATATGAGATTCAATGAAAAAAATCTTTCTTTGAACTATTTACTATCAGGAGAAACATTTTTCTTATATTCGAATATATTTACACGTGAGATTTCAATTTTTTCTGAAATTCGTTTAGAATGCTCCGAAATTTTACTAATTTTGGGTATAAACATAAACAGGGTCAAGGGTCAAACATATGCTCTAAATATGATGCTTCTATCGTTTTTTACATAACATTGAACAAATAAAAAGAATTGTAGACCAAACGGAAGGGGTCATGCTTTTTTCGGCATATTGGACATGGAATTACCCAAATATTTTTACACTGTAACCCCTTTAGACAACATAGTTGAGCCATCACCTTTTATATCATCAATTGTACACGTAATGTTACCATCAGTGAATGAAATGAAAGTTTTTGACATGTTCTCGACTGTCCTTTTGCGACAACCTGGTGGTCTTGCTTTTAAAGTAAATTTACTTCACGAACTTGGTATCAAAATAGCTATTTTCGGAATGATCAGCCAGTTTGACTTATGTTCGCGATTTGTCCTATTCTAAATAGAATTCGACGCTTTGCACGTTAATTTTCTAATGACTTTACACAGTTTAAGTTGTACTAATATTAAATCAATAATTCTTTAGCCTAAATTCAACTATTGAAGATAAAAATTTCTCTCGCATCCGTAAATGTATGGGTGGGTGTATGGGTCGGTGAATTTGAATGTAAAATACAATGCACAAAAGAACTTTTCCAATTCGTTTGTGCGTACTAAACAAAGCTTTTGAATGGTAGTCTAAACATTAATGAATGTATATACACACGAGTACACCAGACTTTAAAGCAGCGAACTATGTTGTTATTTGTGTACATCGCTTGTTGGAATCTAAAAAGATATAATTTTGTAAATTTTTACTTCGCAGATAATGTATAAAAAATCTTTTTTAACTCCTCTGTGCGTACAAAACAACGCTATTTAGTAGTCCAAACAATAATGAATGAATACGCACACACGTTCACTTACCTTTCTTCAAATAATATTCGATTATATCGTATTTTATACACCGGCTGGCCTGTTGGATATAAAAGAGAATAATCCTAAGAGGACCTACAGTTTAGAACATCTTATACACAGTAACACTAATTGGCTTTATCCTCTTACATTATCGGCCATTTTTGTTTTAATTCATGGAGAATGACGTTAATGGAATACCTTGCCATTCACGTTAAACCTTTACTTTGAAGATAAATTTCGCATCAAAATTCCAAAGCACGAAGTGAATTTAAAGGGAATGTTATGTAATTAGGTGCTTCCCTATAGTGTGTTTCTTCTCTCTTTCTGTTGAGTGTTTCAGAAAATGAGAGTTGGTGCACATGAATGAAGCTCGTGGAATTCACAATTAACTTTCTGAATCGCTTAATAGTGTTGTCACGACTGACAACAGTACGTTAATGTCTCATGGAAGTAATAAAATGTAACGAAAAATAAAAAGTTATAATTACGTGTGAACTCAGAAAAATCTTAAACGAAATATTATAATGAAAAAAATATCTGGTGCCGACCTGGATGGCCGAGGTGGCTAAGAGCGAGTGCCGACTCAGCGCTTCGGTCCGAAGGGTCGCGGGTTCGAGTCCCGCCTTGGGCATGGCTGTTTGTCCCTTGACTTTGTGTGTGTGTGTGTGCGTGTTGTCGTGGAGGGCCTCGCGTTCTGCTGACCCCAAATCAGAGGAGCCCGCAAGTGTTTGTCTAGTATATGGTCGAATATGCGTCCCTTTGGGACGTAAAGGGCAACCGGCTGTCGGCTGGACAAAGCCCTAGGAAAAAAAAAATCTGGCACGTCTCTTAGTCGTAAAATGCGTTACGATTAGACGATGTCATAATAGAAACTGCTTCATGAAGTGAGTTAATCTTTTTTTCCGGCAAAAATAATCCTTCGTCCTTGAGGATATTTTGTTTCAAACTTTACAATTTAATGTACGAAGAGAATTGTAATTTATACAATGCGTATAACAAAGTAGCAAAACCTTTAGACCTTAGCTGCATATACCCCGTCAACTATGGTGCGTATAAACCACCGTTTGATTTACACCGGCCTTTCACTCCGACTTAATCACAGGCATATAGCAGCTAAGCACGGTTTTAGATGAAAATTCTAATGCAAGTCATGAATACATCCAGACCAGGGGCGTACAATGCTTTATTGATCTCGAATAAATCGACATCTAGCATTCAGGATCACCAAAACTTGCTTATGCGCTTCATTTAGGGTGTTTCCGTTTATAGAAGAAATAAAATTCGGAAACTGGTGCAAAAGTTGCAAATATGAAGTGAAAAAAATCCATTATCCCCCTTTGGGAACCATAGTATATAATGGTGTAGCGCAACACGGCTGAGTTAGTCCTCGTCAAAGGAGACGGTGATAACTATGTCCCTAAATGTCCTGGTCTCACCCGTGTAACTCCTTCCGTGTTCTCCTGCTCTGGGCTGCAAATTACCCGCCCCTGAATTTCACTGGAGTTTGTCTTCGTCGGATTCTCTCGAGGTCTTTGCTGGCTGAGTCCTGGGCCTCAGATAACGCCGAGCAATTACCACGCGCTGTTCGTATTCAGCTGCTGCGGGCTTGCATCTCCTGAGCCGCGAAATCGGGCCGAGGATTTCCCTAATTTCCAAGGGCCCGAATAGTTTTGGAGTGGTGACCTGCTCGCCCAACTCTCCCTTCGTGCCCACTGACAATGGTCAGTTTGGCGTAAGCCACTTGCTGGTTTACATCAGGGTTGCGGCAGCCCGCTTAACAGTGTTGAAGTATCGCCGGTGTTGATATTTACTTTTCCCCAGCGATACAAAATTGTGTCGCAGAGCAAATATTAGCGCGCAAATATTCGCAACTTTCAATAGCCGCCGACCGTGACGCATCACGGCAGTTTGTGGTCATCTAGTCAGCCGAGGGTAGTTTTGATGAAATCCAGTGAGCGTGTGTGTTTTCATTGGATGTGTTACTTGTGGTACGAAGGCAAATGAAAACCTCTGTTCTTGTTTTGTCCTACTAATTTACATTGCTGCGAGCAGAAGAAGCTGGATGGGCATATAATAATTTTAAACTGCCCAAGAACATGTAATAGTGTTGTTACAGTCACTTTAAACTTCATATTCTTTTCAATGTAAATGTAAAATTAATAATTTTATTACCTTAAAATATCTCTGATGTTGTTAGTAGTAGTGGATGTAATCTATTTAATATTGTAATAATAAGTAATAGGTATGTATTTCTGTCAAAATTATGTTAAATGTGCAATTATAGTGGCTCTTTAATTTCGGGGTATTTGGTTTTTCTTTCGAGAAGCGTAGCATGTTTCTGCTTTTCTGCATTTCGCAATACATTTAAACATTATGTTTTCGATTTTGAGTTTTATATGCTCTTGTCACATTCTCAAAATATTGAATAGATTAAAGTTTTCGTGTACATGTACATCACTTCTGAATGTTTACGTGCTACACTTCTTTCAAAGGTTTTTACAAAGCGTATTTTTTTCCTAGGGCTTTTACCCAGCCGACAGCCGGTTGCCCTTTACGTCCAGAAGGGACGCATATTCGACCATACACTAGACAAACACTCTTGCGGGCTCCTCTGATCTGGTGTCAGCAGAAACAAAGCGTATTGATATTAAATAAATATAAAACGAAATTAAATATGAGAATATAAAATAGCATGAAAAGTATGATATCACATAGACATATAAATCCGTGTTTTAATTTGTTTAGAATTTTGCGCGTATAAAAACGATTTTGAATACCCTAAATACTTAAGAGAGAAAAAAAGATGCACCAGTGCAGTATTGCATGAAGTCAAGGCCTTCGTTTAAATTTACTACATTACTTTACTAAAGTATTCTCTGTAACGACTGTATCTAAACATTCCATCACAAACCAATTACGAGGGAAAATGAACTACATTACTCGTCCCCAAGACACGCCCCTTGGGGAAAGCTCCAACGAAGCATTGATTGCCCTCCCTTCCTCCTCCTCTTCTTCCGCGCCCTGACTCGCCACGCCAACGAGCGGCGGCCCCGCCAGCTCAGGCCGCACGACGCGTTTGCCTTGGCAACAGCGCGCTCGTCAGCGTCACGCTCCGCTCTGGGGATTGCAACTCTCCATCAACTTGGGGACAAAGCTAGAAGATGCTACTATAGGTGGCGCCTAATACAGGCTCGCCAACTTTCACACATAATTGATTGATTGATTGATTACTGGTTCCGGGCGCGTCAACTACTGAGGTCATTAGTCCCGTACGTGTAGTGTATGCTTTTCATCGGGAGGTGGCGGTGATCATCCCCCACTGTATGGCGAAATCCGGTGCCGACTTATCGTCGAAGTAGCAGGTTTTCCCCTACCAGGTATCTCCCACAAGCGGGGCACTGCCCCCGTCGGGACAAGTTCCAAGTCCCCGACCGGTCTTCCAGTATATCGGGTTGTGTAGTGCTTGTTAGTGTGTGTGTGTGTGTGTGTGTGTGTGTGTGTGTGTGTGTGGGTGGGTGGGTGGGTGGGTGTGTAAGGGGTGAGGATAGGACAAGGAAGAGGAAGGAAAGATCGCACGCGGTCCGTGGTCTTTTTGTTAGGGTACTGCTCCGGCATTCGTCTGGTGCTGATCGAAGAAATCACGGAAAACTATTGATCAGAGGCCGGCCACTAGAATTCTCCTCCAGACAGCGACTGAATTCGACCTAGGTCACAAGCTAGCGTCAAAATCCTACCGCCGTCGGGACTCGAACCTAGCACCTCCCAGTCAGAGGCACTGCAGTGACATCAGTTGATGCACTGAGCCGCCGCTCTCGGTTTTCACACATTAAAATTTTTGTAATTTGTAAGAATACGAAAACGCGGAAAATATGTAATTCAATCGTGACCATACGAGACATATTCGCATACCCGGGCATAACAACGACTGTGGTCATTAGTCCCGTTAGTGTAGTGAATGTGTTTTTGTGTGAGGACGGGTGGTGGTTTCCTCCCCCATTGAATAGTGAGTTCAGGGGCCGATCTATTCGTCGGCTGGCGGGGAATTTTCCCCTCCAATTATCTCCCCGGCACCGTCTCCCCTCCCCCAGAGATAAGCTCGACGTATTCTCTCCACCTATCTCCCGACATGTGTCGTAGTGTAGTGCATGTAAGTGCAAATATAAGTAAAAAAAAAGAAAGATAATGTACAGCCTGTTTGTTAAGCTCCAGTATTCGTCTGGCAGTGATCGAGTCACTACAAAAAGCTACCTATCAGAGCGCTCGGCCGTTAGAATTCTCCCCAAACTGCGGTTGAATTCGACCTAGCAATCTAGTTTCTGTCGAAAATCAGCCACTGTTGAGACTCGAACCCTAGGACCACCCGATCGGAATCGCTGCGTAGACAACTTGCTCTGAGCTAAACTCAGCCGGCGCCGCCTTGGTGTCGTTGCTGCGGCTGTCTTCGCCATCATCGACTCCGTCTCCCTTCCCTCGCTCCGTTGACGCCATGAGTGCGACACTTCTTCGTCCCACGCAGCCACCGACCCCTTTTTCCCGCCTCTGCTGCCGCATTCTGGCTGACAGCCCTGGAACCCGATCAGGCGCCCGCTGCCGTGTTTTTAGACCCCTCTAGGATGAGCGTCGCATTTACTCTCTCATTCGTTCAATGACTTTATTCTAGCTGTCTGAGAGTTCTCGTATTTCGGGCGTCTGCGTCTTGATGTCCACCTCGCTCTCCCCCGCCCTCGCACTTCGTTCGAACCCTATCGCTTTCGCTGCTCCGACGGCCACTGCTGTGTTCCAAGCCTTCACGATTGTGTTTGAAATCTACACTTCAAGACCCTCCTCCCGTCTTTATAGAAGACTAGTACTTCTCTTGTCACCACAGGCATTCTGTCACCCTCGATGTTGATCCTTTCTCTCTGTTTTCTCAGTTGAATCTGTTATCCTGTATGTGCATTCTGTAATCAGCTTAAGTGGGTCAGGGCTTCAGAAGTTGTAGTCGAATGGAAGATTAATATTGTAGCGGGAAAGAAAGCAGGAGTTGTCTTCTTGCATCTCAAAAGGGCATTGGAAACTTGTTTTGACAGTACAATGCTTATTGAGAAAATGTACAAATACAGAATCACAGGAGACGTTAAAAAGTGGCATATTTCGTATCTTAAGAAGAGAAAGCAGGCAGTAAAGTATAATCATGTTATCTCATATGAAAATAGCATAGAATTAGGAGTTCCATAAGGGTCAGTTTTGGGTCCAGTATTGTTTAAAATTTACATTAATGACTTAATCAAGTATATGAAAAATCTATTTGGGAATGATTGTAAAATTAAATTATTTGCTGATGATACTTTATAGTATGTAAATGGAGAAACATAAGCGGATATTGAATTTAAAGTGTATTTATTGCAAAAAAGAATGGTCAAGGGTAAATACATTAATAATGAATGTTCAAAAACGTTTGTGATTTTACATAGTGGAAGAAACATAGAATAGAAACTAAATTATTCACAACTGACTTAAGTTCAATACAAAGGGAACATAAAATCAAAAAAATTGGGAGTAATTACCGATAGTAAATTAAATTTTAAAAGTTACATATATTACAGAGTAAAGAAAACTGAAAAAAGATTAATATTTTAAGCATATTTGAGCAATATATAAATTTCTATACAAAATGTTTGATATATAAATCCATAATTGCACCCCATTTGATTACTGTGCAACAATATTAATTAAAACTCAAAAGACTGAAATTTAAAAAATTCAGATTCAAAAGAATTGGAGCCTTGAGTGTAATCATTTAATGCATGAGGTACACTCTAGTGTTACAAATCCTAGACACCACTGAATTTATGTCAATAAAACAGAGAATTCAATACGAGACGCTTATTTTATTTTGATATTAATTAAACATCATATAATAGGAAATTTAGTCAACAAAATGTAAGAGTGAAAGACAAAACCACAAGAGAAGCAACACAAGCACCAAATTTAGTAATTAATTTCGCTAAAACTGTACAGGCAAAAAGTACGCTATTTAATAAAGGATTTGTATGTATGTATTTGGCGTTATTGGGTCGGTGGTCCGACTTCGCCGGCCAGCTACCAGTGTCCCCATGTCTGGGTCTAGTTAAATTCCCTTGCTTGTGGTCTTACCCTCATGCAACATGAAGCGAACATGCCTTATTCTCTTCCGTAACTGGCAAGATTCCCCTGCTTGAGCTTTTTCTCATCACACAGCTACAGAAACTGGGACGATTGTGAAGGAAAGTTACAACTGAATTTTTGCCTCGACCGGGCATCGAACACATGACCACAGCACGGGAAGCTAGTACGCTGCCTATGAACCATCCCAGAGGCATAAGGATTTGAATTCTACAATAAATTATCGTTAGAAATCAAAAGTTGTGATAAAATTAAAGGATTTAAAAGAAAAATGGTCAAGTATATAAAAGTATAAAATTAAGTTCATAAATAGCTAATAAACTATACCTGTAGATGTAAAGAATGAATATTACGTAAATATTTGTTTTATGTAACAAACAGCCGAGAAGGCTGTTTATAAAACAAATATATTTATGATATCATTGCAGTACCTCTGACCGGGAGGTCCTAGGGTTTGAGTTCCGACCGTGGCCGGATTTTCGACACTAGGTAGATAGCAAGGTGGAATTCAGCCTCTGTCTGGAAGCAAATTGTAGCGGCTGGCTGCTCTAATCAGTAGTTTTTCGTAATCAACACCAAGCGAATGCCGGAGCAGTACCATAACAAAAGTGTCACGGACCGCGTCTGATCTTCCCTTCTTCTTCCTTGTCGTATACTCTGCGCTTACACACACTTGCACTCACTTGCACTACACTTGCGCACTTTTCGGGAGACCGGCCGGGTGCTTGGAGCTTGACCCGATGGGTCGGTGCCTGCAAGGCAACGTGTAGGTCAGCGCCAGATCTCACCATCCAACAGAGGAATATTGCAGCCACTTCCCATTCTCTACCTTTGCGGGACTAATAACCATACCAGTTAAAGCGTCAGGAAACAGAAATAATTAACCTAACAATGCCCATTATGTTATATTCGATGGTAAGCGACGTCATCCATCTTCATTGTTGGCCTCTCTCCACTGCCGCCAATGCTGTTACGCTGATCTGACGAAAATAGCGTATGTCGGTACCTTTTGCCTCCGGACTTCTTGCAACTCGAATTTTGTTAATAGTTAAAATTGAAATGACCCAGCTTGTTGGTGAATTTACTTTATGAGTGTTGCGGCGTGTGCTTCAATATTGCTGGAATTCTACAGCGACAGTATTCTTTTACACTCTTGATTCGGAGTAGCCCTGACAAACGGACTTAAACGTAAACAGAAAGGGATGGAGTGAGATGACCGTACTTTAGAATTTTGGGATATGAAATGACACATTCTGCAAAGAAACATTCCATATTAATGTATACAAACGCCCCATGTTAATGTATACTAGAGGGATTGTGTGCTAAATAAAAACCTAGATTAATTTCCTTTACATTTTCTCTGGGCGTGTTTTAAAGATCTTTTTTCTTCAAATGACGTAGCTCTAGATGCTAAGTGTCAAATCATGAATAGATTTTTATTGGATTCCCTTCATTTGATTTTGGTGTGCTTTCTAAACTAGTTCAAAGGTCCACTATCAGTGGCAGTATCTATTATTTGAACGAAGATATCAAATGAAACGAAACTAATTGAAACGGTACAAGAAATAATTGAGGTTCTTGTGGTTATAGAATGGCACATGAATGATGCCATATTTGATAGAGATGACCTTTCAAATAGAAACTGACACTTACGTTTATCTTCACAGAACACTTATTTCACTTCCCAATACGGCACTGTACCCCATTCCCTTGTGAGGCGAGTTTCTTTCTCCCCATTAGCATTCGTTTGGCAGTGCTATTCCAAAAACCAAGAACCTTGAAAATAGAAAGGGAAATGAAAAGCATCGTTTTACGATTGATGTAGCGATGATGTAGGAATTCCAGCCAACACGAAGCACACTCCATTACCACCACCGAAAGGACATGCCATTCCCGTGTCAGCGAGTCCGCAACGAGCATCACAAATTCGCACTTCGGGACATAAGCGACGTCTCTTCACGTTAAAGACTCTCCTCGCGCTTCGCCCTCCCAGCCGAAGAGCTCGTCTCCCTCATTTTTGACACTTTTCCTCCGAGACCCCGTCACCCTCCGCGTTTGCCACCGCGTCTCCCGTCCCCATTCCTCCGCAGGCGGGGGAGACGGGGCCTTGGAAGACGCCGCGGGCTCTGGACCGCACCGCCAGACGCCCTTATCGCGCGGATGCACGCGTCGGCGGGCGCGATCTCCACCCGATAGGACGCTCCCAGCGGCGTCGGCCTCCTTCGCGCGCGACGGCGCCAGGCCTACGCACGCCCACCCGATACATCACAGCGTGTGATGTACCGAACGTAGAAGACGTGATGATTAGGACTTTCTTATGTAATTACTATTTTTTTCTTTCATTTTAACCGGGAGTGGTAGATCAGTGCATCAATTGATGTCACTGTAGTGCCTCTCACCGGACGTTTCTAGGTTCGAGTCCTGACGGCGGCAGGATTTTCGACACTAGCTGTCCAGCTTGGTCGAATTCAGTCGCTGTCTGGAGGAGAATTCTGGCGGCCGGCTGCTCTGATCGGTAGTTTTCCGTGGTTTCTCCTACCAACACCAGGTGAATGCCGGAGCAGTACCCTAATAAATGGGCCACGGACTACGCGCGATCTGTCCTTCCTCTTTCTTCTCCTATCCTCTCCCCTTATACACACACACCGGTAGCGGTAGCTCAGTGCATCAACTGATGTCATTGCAGCGCTTCTAACCGGGAGGTCCCAGGTTCGAGTCCTGACGGCGGCAGGGTTTTCGACACTAGCTTTTCACCTAAGTAGAATTCAGTCGCTGTCCGGAGGAGAATTCTAGCGGCCGGCTGCTCTGATCGGTAGTTTTCCGTGGTTTCTCCGATCAACACCAGGCGAATGCCGGAGCAGTACCCTAACAAACGGGCCACGGACCGCGCGTGATCTGTCCTTCCTCTTCCTTGTCCTATCCTCTCCCCTTACACACACACACTTACACTAACATTCACTACACTGTCACATATTCCGGGAGACCGGTCGGAAGTTTAGAGCTTGTCCCGGCTGGGGCGGTGCCCCGCTGGTGGGAGAGTCCTGGTTAGGGGGAAACCCCACTAGCCGACGGTAGGTCGGTGCCGGATCTCGCCATCCAGCAGGGGAAGATCAACGCCATCTCCCGAGAAGAAACATGCACTACACTAACGGGACTAACGACCGAAGCAGTTGACGCGGTTGGAAACACGAAAAAAATCAATCAATCAATCGAGAGGTCCGGGATTCGAGCTCCGGCAGCGGCAAGATATTCGACGCTAGCTTGCCAAATAGGTTGAATTCAGTCGCTGTGTGGAGGAGAATTCTAGCGGTCGGCTACTCTGATCGGTAGTTTTCCGTGGTTTCTCCGATCAACACCAGGCGAATGTCGGAGCAGTACTCTTACAAACGGGCAACGGAACGCGCGTGATCTTTCCTTCCTCTTTTTTGTACTATCCTTACCCCCTTAAACACACCTTAACTGCACTATACTACCACACATGTCGGGAGTTTAGAGCTTGTCCCGGCTGGGGTGGCGTCCCGCTGGTGGGAGATACCTGGTTGTGGTAACCCCGCTAGTCGACGGTAGGTCGGTTCTCGCCATCCATCGGGGGAATATCACCGACACTTCCCGAGTTAAAACATAGACTACACTTACGGGAATAATGGCCTCAATAGTTGACGAGCCCGAAATCACCAACAACCAAGCAATCAACCAACCTACCAACTTTCTATTTACCTGTCTCAAAATTGTAATCTTGACGAATCGTCGTCGTCCTAACAGAACATACAATTTTTTGGTTACATATTTTTGCATATTTAGTAATTCTGAAAATGTAAAATATTACATATTTTACATTTTTCTATTTTCATAAAATGTTTGTTTTATTCTATCAGTATTCTTCAACTTTATTACATATTTTTTTATAAAAAATATTTTCAAAATATCGTTTTCCAATATTATTACTGCGTGGTGTCTACTCCAAGTACCCAATGTGAAAACGCGTGACTCACAGTCCGACGCGCCTGCTTCAGTGATCTCAGTGGCGGTAAATCTGGGACTGAGACCATTTTCGCTTTTATAATAGGTGTGAAAAGCAGCACTGACTCCGCGATTCGTGACCTATAACCTTAACTCCGGAGAAACATTGGCGATCGCCGACGTGTCACACTTAAATGCGAGTGCCTCACTGTCCAGTGATTGTTTGCTGGTCATAGACATAGTCACATCTATGTCTTCTATTGCGTCTAGTCTAACTGCAAAACTACGGTCCTGGATAGCAAGAGATGAAGCTTGTACTACTGACGGGAATGTTGTATTGTGCAAAGGGTTCATCAACTTGTGCTCTCTAAATGATTTTTAAGACGTGTGTATTATTTTAAAAATTTGTTCAGGAATTTTTTTATAAATGTAATTTCATATTATGTAAATGGTTTTTGTAATTAGTAAATTTTAATATTACATATTATATCCGATTTTAGATATTTATTACATATTTTTACTCTTTTCATTACATATTTATGCACATATTTGGATGTTTCATACTACATATTTTTCCGGCGTCTAGTAATAATATACAAATAATTTAAAACTAGTGGTTTCCGGTTGCATAACACTGCTGAACAAAACCGTACAAAATGGTTTTCCAAACGTAGACCGTTTTCAAGAACGGTGCGTCTCAGTTTCTATCGTTCTGTGATGAACGAAAGCTCAGGCAGGCCGTAGAAGCCAAGAACGGTCATGCTAATGGGAAAGGGAATACGCCATGCTAACCAAAGCCTCCATTACCCGCGGGTGTAGATAGTTAATAAAAAAAAGGGCCCAATTCATGGGAACACCGCTAGCTGGCAAAAGTCGGATTAATTCGACCCTAAATGCCAAATACATACAGGCAATGCGACGATAAACGTTCCACACAGATCCTTCTATACTCTAACAGATGCTAATAGATTTTAGCAAATGCTACTGGATTCTAATCTACTAGATTCTTACAGATGCTACTGTGTTCTAATAGATGCTAATAGATTCTGACAGATGCTACTAGATTCTAACAAACTGCTAGATCCTAACAGATGCTACTGTGTTCTAACAGATGCTACTGTGTTCTAACAGATGCTAATAGATTCTGGTAGATGCTACTAGATTCTAACATACTGCTTGATCCTAACAGATGCTACTGTGTTCTAACAGATGCTAATAGTTTCAAGCAGATGCTGCTAGTTCCCCTTATCGCACGGCTGCACGCGTGGGCGCGCGCGCCCCGCGCCAAAAGGTGACATCGGCCTCCTTCGCCGGCGACCGCGCAGCGATGGATGGCAGCAAGCCCACGCACTCTCTGAGTGGCGATAACAACGATATATTGTTTTTTTTTTTAATATCAGAATATTTCTTTCCAAATATTGGCACAGTATCGATCATTTTTTCAATATATCGAAATGGACCGAAACAATAAACACGTTTTATGCAAGTCTATTTAAACTCTATATACACATAATCCTGGAAATTAAATATTGACCTCTCAGTATTTTTCGGAGAATTTTTCTTAGAATTCTGAAAGTAGTTAATGAGAAACACTCCAAAACCATTTCATTAGAACAGCAACACACAATATCTGTTTATTTCCTTCGTTATAATGAATGAAGTATTTCTATAGAATATTGCTTGTCATATTTATCACAGAGTTGCCAGACCTTGGATTCGATCACTAAACGGTGCATTCTAACGTATTTCAAAGAGAGAACGGAAAATACTGGTGTCTCTGTGAACCGATATGTGTTAGTGCTTTAATACTAAAAAATGCAAAGAGATAAATACGAAGTGTAGCCAAGACTTACACAGAAGATTAATGTTTATATCCAATATTAAAATTGTTTGAAATTATAAAGTTTAGCTCCATAAACTTATTGCATTATTGCAAGCGGAAACTTCAGCGCATGAACATTCGTGAGCAATTCTCCTTTCCTGTTGCTTACTGCCTTTGTGTCACAGTGGGCGCCCTGCCAAAGAGCGAATGGGTGCTGAAACACCCTCGCAGAGGGTAGGGATCTTGAGAAGGCGATGGTATGCAAATCGTATGAATATGTGGTGAATATTACTTGGTGCTGATCCAAAAACTGGGGAGTATAATCGTACAAAATAAATAAGTTCTTATTTTATTTGTGGTGTCTATAAATGTGGCATAGACATTTTGAGAAATTAATTTGCGAACAAGTTATTTGCTGTACGTACATAAATTTCAATAATAATAATAATAATAATAATAATAATAATAATAATAATAAACACGATTCTATTATAAACTAAATTGCTGTACACAAATTTTTATCCGAAATTTCAACATTTTAATTATTTCAGTGTCGTAACTCAGCAATATTTAAATATCTTTAGACATTTATACATTCTTTATAAACGGGTTTATTTGTGGGTACTAAAATATGGGTTATAGATAGGTATGTTTCACAAAATAACATAATTTTGAATCCTCTTTTCTTTTAATGTATCTTACCTGGAATTGCACAAATTACAATTAATATGATGATAAAGTACGTAGTACGTGTAATAAAAAATCGATCTAATACATTATTTTATAATACTAACAATAATAATTTATATTTAAAAATAATTTATTGCTATTAATAATAATTGTTATTAATGCTGTTGTTATTATTCCTGTTATTAATGTAATATTTGATTGATTGGCCGACACTATTTGCAGGATGTAAGCCGAAAATCAACCAACTGACAAAAATGTAAATATCATAATACTATTAGCTATTTTTGAATATCAGAAGAACCGTCAACTTAGCAGTTCTAGTGAATTTAATTTCTGTTGTTTAGAAGGATGTATTATTTTCACACTTTTATCAGTAAATTTAATTTCTCAGTTATTGAAATATCTATGCGTGTTTCTGTTTCCATTTCATTTCCCTTCTAAATTAACAATTGTGCGTGAATTGTGTGACGTGTTTGATATTTCTGTTCGCAATTTTAACGCGCATGGCCGTGTGTACTCAGCACTTCATCAGTGTGGAGGAACCCACGTATCTCGCGATCTCAATTACGGTTTTTTTTAATGCAATTCGGGCTGAGCGTGATCGTGCACACGAAGCAACGTTCAGTTGGGTTCCTTGGATTGAGCATGGGCCCACCCTACTCAAATATTACGACGTAGTCTGTGCATATTTGAAATGTATGTTACAATAAGTCAATGAATAGATTCCGATATTGTTTCAATTCATAGTAAAATGTACAAAATTTCATTATAAAAGAGCTAAAATTGCATCCAAACACTATTTAACTTTTATATTAAAATGTTACCAAATGTTGTTTGTTTGTGCAATTTATTTTTGCAAATATTTTGAACGTAAATAATTTGACTTTGATATAAAAAGTAATAATAGACGATCATTTACGTATTCTATAGATTTAATTATACTAATTTTCAGAACATATTCTTCGATTCACTAATGTAGCACACTAGTTATTAAGGTAGTACATTCTATGTAAGAACATCTCGCGTTAGCTCTTACACCAGTTCGCACCTCCTTTCAGAACGGTCAGGGCGCTGAAATGAATAAGGAGAATGCCTGAGGGAAATCTAAGGTCTCAGCGAAGGAGAAGAATTTTTTTAGAAAGGTGCCCAGAAAATTTATTCCGAGATATGAAAGTGATATACGGTACAGATACTCGTAGAAAAATGGACGTAAAATATAACAGGAGATTCTCTTTTAAAGGATACTTTCTTAAAGGATACTAAACTTCCAAATACTCAGTGTATCATCAATATTGTGTGTATAAAGAAGTTTTCAAGTGATTTATTTGTATTATTTACGACGAATCCGTATAAGAGTGAGTGATGTGAAGAGAAAAACTGTTATCGTATTGCGTCTTTGGCTATGATTTATTGGATAAAAAATCATTTATTGAGAAAATAAGTTATGAGTTAAATAATCATTATATTGACAGAGGCGTCAAAGAGCTGTAAGGCATGCAGAAGTAAATGAATATGTATGAAATGAAATGAAGATTGAATCTTCACAAAAAATAAACATGAAGTTGAGCGAGATGTTGACCCATTTAATACGATAAATAAAAAGATCAGTAATGTTATACTATGTTATTTTTAATAATTTAAGCGCTTTTCGGTCGCGGATCTTTAGAGCTGGAAAAATAGGCACTTAAATTATACAAATTGAATCCATCGACTATTCTAGACCAAGAAAACATTCTACATTTTGTAAATCGTTGTTTTAAAAACAAATGTAGCTTAATTCAGGAATTCAACTTAGAGCAGCTCTACACTATTAGTTACAGCATTATAAGCCCAGTGTTGTGCGTTGGTAAACATTGTAAATGTTGTTATGAGTATATTAGAATTATAAATGCATACGCTCACAAGTCAATTTGCCCAGAATATCAAATATTTCATTCCATTTTACATATATTTTGATTTCCTGCTTATTTTTGGCCACGAGTGGGGATATCCTGAAGGGCTATACCTCAAAAATATAATAGGTTCAATAAGGTGCCATTTTGTAGAATACGACTAATATAATATAATTCCGGCCCCATATGTTTTTGCGCATTTTCCTCCAGATAATCCGCAGATGATTTTCTATGTATTCCCCACATGTTGACATATGTTCCTCCATGTTCCGCTGCATTTTTCCTTCGCGTTTCTGCGTGTTCCGAACGTTCCTTTTGGGTTGCCTTCCGTATTCCCCAGCTTGCTCCTCGCATATTTCGCACACATTATCCACATGTTCCTTCCATGTGACCCTCTCAAGTTTCTGAAGTTTTTACCATATGTTACTCCACTTAACCTGGAAATTAAACTGGAAATTCGGAAATGTATTTGAAGCCGCATTTTCTTTCCTAAATCTTACCGCAGGGAACAGTGAAGATGAAATTCGAAATAGAAGGGCTCAGAAGATTTCATTTTGTAAAATACTTCTTCATAAACATAACTTGGGTTTTTTGGGCCTCAAAACTGTTTTTCATGCCTCGGAATGCACAATTTTTGACTTACGTAATCGGTTGAGATAGCTCAGTGACATCATTCGTTGCCGCTGTAACTCTACCCGGGAGACCTTAAGTTCCCATTGCGGTGGGTTTCAATACTAGCTACATAGATCGGTCGAATTAAACCACTGCGTGAAGGAGAATCCTAACGACCGGCTGCTCTGATCGAAAGTTTTCCGTCGATTCTCATATCACAACCACGCAAATCCCGGAGATACCCTAACAAACGGACCACGGACCATGCCATCTTGGCTTCTCATCTCCTCTTTATATAAACACTAGGGCTCGGATTTTAATGACCTAAAAATCAGCGAAATATGCAAGCATTTATGACCTAAAACATTTATAAATATGACCTTAAAAAATGAAATATGACTTTATACAAGTTTATTTTTTAAAAATTACTGATAATTATTTTGTATTACAAACAAAAAATTCACTCAACAGATTGTGAGTACGGTACAGACGACTTGCAGTCTTTGCAACTAACTAGCATTTAAAAAAATTGCTTGTGTCTGTTAAATCAAGTACAGTACAATAAAACCCATCAAACCAAACGTCTTGCTTTACTACTGCGTACTTCTTGTTAAAAATAATCCTTCTCTTTTAAATAATCCTTTGTAGTATAATTTTTTAGTTTATTTGTGACAATATCACCAGATATATTGTCATGCGAGACACATTTCCTAGCCTTTTATTCTTGTGTCCTTAAAAATATGACACATGTATGCATTTTGGGCAAAATTTGTCCTAAATATGATCTTTTACTAAAAACGGTCCATCGGTAATGTGGTAAATATGACTTTATATGCACAATAAAAATACTTTTTAATTAGTTTTTAATTAGAAATTAGTTTTTCTAATCGACAATACCTGGATTCGTGCATAACTTGTTTCGAAATTCACCCGAAGGCTCAGAAAAAATATATGACTTCTCATTAAAATCCGGGCCCTAATAATCACTCACAGTCGCACTATATTACTCGTCACATGACAGGAGCTTAGTTTGTTTAGGGCGGAGCATTGCCGCGTTGAGGGAGACACGTGGAGGGGGAAACCTTCACAAGCCGACATGTATTTCGGCGCCAAGTCTCATATTCCTGCGGGGGAGGAATATCGCCACCTCGCGAATATAACGTGCTATACACTCAGGGAACTAATGACTGAAATAGTTGACTCTCTGGAAAAATAATAAATACTCATTCACGTAAGATGGTAACGCAGCGAGACGTGTGTGGCGGCTATAGTATTTGTGCCTGTTTAATAATTATTTTTAATTAGAGATAATGAATTTTCCTTACACGCTTCACCTTTGTACTGCCAACGAATGCTCATTTATGTTACTCCATTATGTACTTTCGGTAATACATAGTAGAAATCGTTAGCAATCCTTACTCATAATATAAATGAGATAAATAGATTTTGAAGTTCAAAGACATTTTATTTTTAACTTTTAATAATGTGTCAATTGTTTTTATTGTTTATACTGACGAGTAAAAGGCAAAATACAACATAAAATTGTGTTTTTTATTTTTATTTCACCGTCGATGTGTAAAAAATATCATATCGCTGCTATAAATAATTTTGCATTTTGCCAAAATATCCGAATAAAATGATGTACAATATACTCTAAATGCTTCAGTGACATCTGTACATATTGCTCTCAAAATGTCGTGAAATAATGAGTATAATCTACATATTAATCATTTCGATACACAAAGTCATTGGTAAATTGACCTCTTTCAATTACGTTCGTAAATGCTGTTCGTCATAATACATTTCCTGACAGAACTGCCATTTGAAATTATTAAAAATATAATTTTAAATATTTAATTTAAATACTCTATGAACAATTTTTGTTGTTAGAACTAATAATTTTTTTAACTTCAGTTATCGTCATTTTAAACTCTTTTCACTTCAGTTGTCCTCGTATTTTCGTTTCATTGTTTCAAAGAATCATCACTTTTATTAATTTGAAATATTTCTCTCATCTACCGAAGATCAGTGGCATGTGAAGCAGAGCAAGAGAAGGGCTTGTGAAGCAGACTGTGTAGAGCGCGGCCGTCATTTGTCTCTCTGGAAGAGAGATGGAACGACGGCCGTGTCACGACGCGCATGCTGGCGCTGGCGAGATCCTCTTTAAACCATCCCTCCTCTGGATGCGGACGTTATATTCACCCCATTTGATTGATAATCTGTGGGCTTGCGTTGCAAACAACTCCGGGCATGGAAACGTATGTTTATGCTTGGTATAGATTATTTTTAAAAAAATATTATTTTTCGCATTGTTGAAATTTAAATTCACTAAGAAATGGAACTTTCTATTTTCCTAATTATCCTCGGAAGTATTTTGGACATTTTCCTTGAAATTGAACATGCTAAGGAAATGTAATTTGAGATATTATAAATGAATCTACGAGAACATTCAATGAAATAACAAGGGTGTATATTTTTTCATGTTTCATGAACAAATTTTATTTGTTTAAAATTATTTTTATAATATTTATTGCCGAAAAATTGCGTAGAATCATAGATTGGGAAGTCGTTAAAATAGTAAGAAAAGAATTAAAAACATCCTACAAATAATGAGCAAACGGATCAGACGATTGAACTACGCAATTGACTTTACAACTGCGTTATTGCTATTGCGTTACTGCGTTACTGCTAGCATTAAAACTGTGTCAACGAAAGTGTTGCGATTGATATTATGCGTCTGATAAAATAGTTGGGCTCTAGTTGTCTAATCCATAGTCTTTGAAAACGTTTATTGAGAGCGAATAAACTCCTACAGAGCTCGTCATGGGCACTTTGATGCGTGCCTAAGAACCGTGACCCATTCCCAATGTAAGGATCGAAGAGTCTTTAGATACACTGCGGGGTACGCAGAGCGCGTCAGGGAAGTCAGTTCCATCAGCAGATGAAAGATGCGGTGGGATGGTGGATCTGGAGTAAATGTGAATCTTCTTCTTCGCGAATATCTCGAACTCTCCTGCCTTTAGTACCGCTGCATGGACGCCGTATGGGACTATTTTTAGATTCTTCTGATCCAGAAACATGAAAATTCTTGTATATGTACATAATGTATTCTAATATACTACGCATATATATCTAATATACTTAATAAATTCTGATATACAAAGCTAAGAATAAGCACTGGGGATATAAATATGTTATACTTGAATTAACCAAATATTTAACTGTGGAGAAATAATATTGATTTTACTTCTGTTAGAAACAAAATTAGACCGTAAGTCTTATTTACATACCTGGCTTATTTTCGTCCATAACTGAATTATTTATACATTATAATACCGTACATTAATTAAAGCAGAAAAATGTAATGTTAAGCCAAATTTTCGTCTTCAAATTTATCCAATTTTAACCGATTATAAATTATTTTGTAGGTTTCTTTCTGTTCCGCAGTGTGTGAAATCCCATCCAAAGTAAAACCACGTGAGGAGGCGTGGCGCGCTCTGTGTTGAACAGCGAGAGTCGTGCGATCCTATTCTTGCGCCAGGGTCGGATTGAAGCGGCACTAGACCTCGTTTAATGTGACACGAGCAGCTGTGGATGCGGCTGCGGACGCGCTGTCACGGATCTCTGGAGAACAATGCCGCGCATTCTGGCTTACGGTCGTACCACATCGCAATCAAGCAGAGATGAGGTAAACCCTCTTTTAAAGTTACATTTGCAGCGCACTTATTTTATTGCTAGTTTTTTTCAGTGATGTTAGAGTTTTAACAGGAAATTCCTATACACTTAAATTCGTAATTTGCTAGTTGTAAGAAATGATTTAATGTTCACGAAAATGAAGAGAGAGAGAGATATAAAATATTTCAAAAATTGCAAATTTGATCTTAGGAAATAAATGTTGTCATTGAATTTTTCCACAATTTTATATTCTGGAAAAATTATGTAGGTTCTGTAGAACCATACCAAAGGTCTTTGAAGGCATTATAATGCCTACAATATAATTTTCTCTTTTGAGAATCTTTGCTTTTACCGCCTAGGATCTACTCATTATATTAGTACATAGGGTCTTAAGGCCCGAAGAAATAAAAATCTATAAGAAGTGAAAATCCTAGGTAAGATCTTCCCTATGATGGGATCTTCCCTAATCCTAGGTAAGAGCCCTTCAGCTATGATATAGTAATTGTAAACTTCAAAAATTTGGAGTTATCCTCCAGGTGTCGTCTGTCATCACTAAAGTGCGAATCATGAAACTCATGCTTAATAACATCGAGGTACATGGCAGCGAATTAGGGAGAAAATCAAATTTGGTCTTAGACCAGACCTCTTGTTGTACGTAATTCAAACCTTATGTTTTTAATATGTACATTTGCAAGTTATTATTAGAAGTAAATATATAAGGACAAGCAGTGCCCCGCTGGTGGGAGATACCCGGTTGGGAAAACCCCGCTAGTCGACGGTACGACCGGGAGCGGTAGCTCAGTGCATCAACTGATGTCACTGCAGGGCCTCTGACCGGGAGGTCCCAGGTTCGAGTCCTGACGGCGGCAAGATTTTCGACACTAGCTTTTCAGCTAGGTCGAATTAAGTCACTGCCTGGAGGAGAATTCTAGCGGCCGGCTGCTCTGATCGGTAGCTTTCCGTGGTTTCTCCGATCAACACCAGGCGAATGCCGGAGTAGTACCCTACCGAACGGGCCACTGACCGGGCGCGATCTGTCCTTCCTCTTCCTTGTCCTATCCTCTCCCCTTACACACACACACTGACATGAACTACACTACCACATATTCCGGGAGACCGGTCAGGAGCTTAGAGCTCGTCCCGGCTGGGGCGGTGCCCCCACTGGTGGGAGAGTCCTGGTTAGGGGGAAACCCCACTAGCCGACGGTAGGTCGGCGCCGGATCTCGCCATCCAGCGGGGGAAGGTCACCGCCATCTCCCGAGAAAAACATGCACCACTCTAACGGGATTAATGACCAAAGCAGTAGACGCGACCGGAAACACGAAAAAATCAATCAATCAATCGACGGTAGGTCGGCGCCGGATCTCACCACCCAGCGGGGAAGATCACCGCCTCCTCCCGATGAAAAAACATGCACTACACATACGAGACTAATGACATCGGTAGTTGTCGGGCCCGGAATCATTAACAATCAATCAGCGTCTCCGCGCGTCCGTCGAGGGCCTTCCCTACCTGTAGTAGTAGCGGTCCTGCGCCGAGGGCCACACCTCCTCGCACACGAAGAAGCCGCAGTGCGCGTGCCAGTCGGAGGGCTGGGTGAGCGTGGAGAGCAGCGCGATGGGCGCGGCGGTGAGGACGGCCACCAGCCACACGGCGCCGATCACCGCCTTGGCGTGGCGCTTGGACAGGCGCGGCCGCAGCGGCCACCGGATGGCCACGTAGCGGTCCAGCGAGATGGCCACCAGCGTGTACGCCGACACCAGCACCGACGTCGCCTGCGCGCCGCCACAAGCACAACGCACACTTTGACACTGCTCTTCAACTTAATAATTCTACCAATAACAACAACAACAACAACAACAACAACAATAATAATAACAATAATAATAATAATAATAATAATAATAATAATAATAATAATAATAAAGAGCTAGCAGATGAGATAAAGAGGATTTGGCAAGTAAAAAAGGTTCAGACTGACAATTTCTACAACCGGAATAATACCAAAATCCCTCATCAAACATCTGCAAGAATTGAATATAAAGCATATACTAGCAACAGTACAAAAAGCAGTCATTTTAGACACCTGTCACATTGTTAAAAAAACTGTCACTGATGTGTCTGATATGTAGTGTTAGAGGTCCTGGAAGTAAATGAAGATCTTGCTCGTTACTTGCTCTGAGCCGTACGAGTGAGCAATGACATCTGTGGCAGGTGAATGTTCCCCCCCCCCGCGTGGGAGAAGTGCATAAGTCATAATAATAATAATAATAATAATAATAATAATAATAATAATAATAATAATAATAATAATAATAATAATAAAATTCGGGATGTGAAAGTATGTAATTAGCCATCAAGATGTCCCAGTAATGAGGCAGGGCGTGAAATATGACCGAGAAATAGAAAACAGAGGCATTGTATGTGTAGCAAGAAGCATTGCGAACAAGATTAAGCTAGAGTCCCTGGATACCGAGAGTAGCGCATTCCTTTGCGCCACCGGTGCCGCCATTTTATATCCAGTTGCATTAAGTGGTATTGTGTATGAGTTAGAAACCATCAATCTACCAAAAACCAACGATAATATACTCGAAATTCCTCATAATGCCTTCGATTGTTATCATTTGTCCTCAACTCCTGAATGCTGCTTGGCTGGCTTTCGGGTGGAAGGATATTAAATGGCGGTGGCCGTTCGGGTTACGCTACTCTCTGTATCCAGGGACTCTAGACTAAACAAGACACGGAGAATAACAGAGACACTGAGCTTCTAATGCTACTTAACATGAAATGTGAGATAAAAAATGCTAAAGAAATCAAAAATCTACTATATGGACAATATTTGAAAAGAATGTACAAGGTGCAGATCAATAAATATTAATCGTTTATGTAGCTTAAAAGGGGGAGGATGAAACCAGAATCGGAAGCAGTTGTAATAGCTGTACAAGATCAGGCGTTGCCTCAGGTGTTGAGGCAAACAAACCGGACATTAGTATCCGAGATTTGGAGGAAAAACGGGACTATCTGTAGATGTTGCTGTGAATGTTCGATGAAAATGTTACCAAGGAGGCAGAGAAACGTCTCCATGCAGGAGTATTGAAATCGAGATTAGCCGAATTTGGGGCATAAAGACATCGATATTTATTAATTGTATTAACTATAAAGGAATATGAACTAAAACAGCTGTGTGGGAAGCAGGTGAAAGGTCATGTTACATCTGATAGATGGTTTTCTCCAGCGATACTTTCTTATGGTCTGGGTGAAGAGGAAATTTCCATGGTCTAGGAGAAAGAGAAGTAGAGAGTGAGAGAAAGAGAGAGCAAGAGAAAGGGAGATAGAAAGAGATAGAAAGATAGATACAGAGAGAGAGGGGGGGAGATATGTCGCTTCACATAACGTGATCTTCCCGAACGAATCTCGAAAATCTTTCAGAATTTTATCGGAAACTATTAGAAAATGGAGAATGGAGATGAAATTCTTTGAGCATCATCATAGAATGGCTAAAGAGATTTTGTAATACCCTTGGGAGAAGAGGTGGTCAGTAATTCGGGTTCCAAGAACTCACAAAAGGTTTGTAAATGAATAGTTTAGAAAAAGAAGAAAATACGAAAAAATACATTTAGAAAGGAAGTGTTGGAAGACTGGTTTCCTTTTCATCCGAGGGGAAAAAGAAGAATGATCGTGAAAAACCAAGAGGAATTGAAGCAGGAAGACCAATATCCAACGATGAGTAGCACATCAAAAAATAAACTTTGATTACCATTACGCAAGCACTGGGGGGAGATGAGAAAATAATTATTTGCCAAAGGGCAAATGCATTCAATAGCAGAGCTAAATAAAAATGCAGGTTTCGATAATTTACTTAAGTGGGCTCCATTGGCACCTGTTACGAACAAATTTAAATCTCCACGCCAGTTTTAGTATTCAATATCCTCCCAGCGCTTTGATAATATTTGATGTAAATATTAAATAATTTTAATTAAAAAGCTTTCAGATCCTTTAGCCTTCTGGGGAAACCCTAAATTTAACCGACTGACGGCAATATTCGATTCATCCACGCCATTTTTATAATCATTTGACCGGAAAGAAGGATAAATGATAAGTTATTTAACATTCAAAAGCTAGTTTATTACTCATGAATTTAACTATTTAAAGAAGTTGACTGACTTCCAGTAACCAGAATTCCAACAACTATCTAATTGTTCATGTAGCTCGTATTTTCGCGAACATATTGTAAGTGATTTCGATGTACATTTCATTGACTGCAAATAATATTACACGTGTGAAATTAATTAAAATACTAAAAATGTCCTATGTGTATTACTTTGTGAAAAGATCATTTGAACGTGTTTGTCGGAAAACAATATTGTGACTATATGCATAAGTTTCACAGACGATTAATAACCACGCATAAATGCAAGATGTTCTCGATGAAAACCTGGCTGTTATGTCCAAAAATATTTCAGGGCTTCAATTAGTTGGTTTTTAAGCTGCTAAAAATTTTCAAGATTTAGTTGTCACTTGCAAAAAGTATTTTTAAAATTATTTATATTTATCAGTTTCGTTATTTTTCTGAATTTACAAAATCTCACATCTCGCAAGCTTCGGCCCCTCTAAACTTGATATACGAAACCACTATGATTGAGAGAGTGCAACCAATTGAATGACTGATCACTATAATTTTAGTCAGCCGTATTATTATTTAGTGAGAAAGCTTCTGACAAAGTGGATGTACGTACGATCTAGAGTTTACAGTAAAATCTAGATTCGTTGATACACGAATTGAGCGTACAGTTAATCATGTATTTTGTACTACATACGGTAGATCGCAAATTGTGAAATACTGCACTCCAATAAATCAGTTATCAGTCTGCAAACTCATTAAATAATGTATCGAAGCGAATCCAACGTTATACTATTGGTCTTAAATGTAAATCTGAATGCTCAGATTCCTACGTCAAAATATTTAACTTTTTTCAACTTATTTTCCCCCAATATTTCTCCAAGCTATTCTGCACCCCTCTTTAAATACTGTAGTCATGGGCAGAGTAAGGTTTTTCCTAATGGAGGGAGGGTGCCCAAGACAAATGGTACGAATTATAATGCTAATTTCAATAATAATAATAATAATAATAATAATAATAATAATAATAATAATAATAATAATAATAATAATAATAATAACTAGCTAAAGTACCCTTCAGCCCGAATATTGACATGCCATAATAATTTCTCCCAACTCACTCTGATCCCGACTCTCCCAGTTCGTTGTGTTCTCGACTCACCCTGTTCTACCCAGGCTCATTCAGACTTCCTTTGTCCCGCCAGACCCCAGCCTTACTCCACCCGCCCTCCCTGTCCCAAACCACCCCTCTGTGCCTCACGGTCTCGTCCGGCTGCCCGGTGTTATAAATATTTGTGAAATCCGATTATTATTAATGACCGTATTACTGTAATCCCTTGCCGGTACCCAAATTTTTTTCGTGTTACGGCGAAATACGTGTTAAGCAATATCGTGCTAACGAGGGTTTACTGTAGAACAATGAAATCGATTGCACCTTCTAGGAAAAGGGAACCTTCAAACATTTTAAAAACTTTTTCTATATACAAATCAGCTAAAATGTTGTCTAGTTTATCCTATCCTCCAAAAAAACACAACTAATTTTCCTTTCAATGAAAGCTCTATCTATATTTATTTAGCAGTTACTGAGATTATCCTGGAAAAATAGAAAATATAAAAATTTACACATTTAAGTGCCAAGTTAACTTATTTCTGACGCATAACAGTTTATATACATTTAGGGACTACACCGAGCACCAAAAAGGAAATTAATATTAATTTTAATGAGATATTTAATGTATTAGTTAACATTTGGACTGTATAATATTAAACAACCTGTTGTTTAACATGTAACAAGTTTTATATTTCGGCTTCTGATCAATGACTCCAATGGAATTAATTTTAGAGGAGTTTATTTACAAAAAATGCGTAAAGTATACTTTAGGGTGTATTGTATGCGACAGAAAATAAATGTCTGAAGATTGAGCCACCTTGCCTATGCCCATTACTAGAGCAGTGCCTGTGAGCAAGACTTGGTGCGTTCTGCTAATAATGGCCTTGATTTAATACTGCCGTGATAGTCGTATTCATTTGCTAGTTACAATTTCCAAAATTTGAAATCTTAGTCAAGTTGCGTTATGTGTTACGGAGTAAATGTCACATGGATTTTTTTTGGATTATTACTAATACTCCAACCTACTTCTGAACTTGTGGGTAGAATTTGAGGGGCTATAAATACATTTTAGACCACTGGAAAAAATAATTTATAAAATTATGATGTGTGCACAACTCACATTGAAGTTGGCGCACGCGCACGAGCCGACATGCCCTCTGTATTGAAGTATACGGAGCAGCGAGGCACTACCGGCTCCAGCAGACATCTAGCCACGAGAGCGAGTCTAGGGCAGCGTCGGCGACCGGTATATAATGGGCGGTCTGGCACCCGGAAAGACAAAATAGTTTGTGGTGGAGATTGAGTGCACTTAGAGGCTGTTATTGTGACCGCTAAGCTGACCATGCCGAGTGCTAACTTTTCCCGTGAAATAACTGTGATCGAGCAACTAACTAGTTCACTTTGCCAGATGATATTAAACGATTAAATTCGATAGAAACGTTTAAATCCCAAGTGAAATCGTTTCTGCTGCATAACTGTTTCTATACAATTAGAGACGATACTGAGCATCACAAGAAAAGTAACATTAATTTTAACAATGATACATAATGCATTATTTACCATTTGGACTGTATAAATGTGTATAAACAACCTGTAACAACTATTGTACTACTGTCTTTGGGTCAATGACCCCCATCTCGATCAGGTTTTTCGTCCAGTTTCCCTGATCCATTGAGCAAATGCTGAGATGGCCCCTAGTGTTGCTTCTGGACATAAATGTAACTTCATTTTCTGTGCACGTCTTCTAGAATTCAGTGGGAAACACAATTATTCAAATTAATGTTTCCATGTTGTCGCGGCAGGAAGTATTATTCCGAAGGACAACATGGATAAGAGCCAAAATTTATTGCTTATTTATCCTTGAAAATAGATTTTATTACATGGGAGGGTTTTTTTGTTTTTTTTAAATTTAAGTAGTATATGACTTAGTGTAGGGATCACAGAATTTTGAAAATGTGCACACAATTCACTTTTACCCATAGCACGTCATACGCAGTTTGAACTGTTTTTTGACGTAAAATAAATAAATAAACATTTAATGGTAATACGGAATACGGCTACGAACCTGGTACTTTCTTTACCGGAGATTGGTAGACATGTCATTGTTATTGATAATTGAATAATATCTGTTTCATTGTAACGCTTGAGAAGTACAATAAACTGTTTGTGTAGAAACATATGTCTCCCAACTTTTTCATACATTTTCAAATACTTAATCAAATACATTAGTTGGATTGTTTTAAAACCTGTTCGTTTACGTAAAATTCCCTTGACTACGATTTCGGATTCTGCAAATTGCACCGAACTAAATCACTCCGACGAATCATTCCCATGCTTCCGATAGAACATCACTCCACCCAGCGACACATGTGGACTCACCAGTGCTCCCTCTCATTTCCCTCACGCCTACATATTCGGCTGATGGATGTTCGTGTTCCCGAACATTGCAAATAACAACATCGAGAATCAATACGTGTTTCCTAATACATGATCGTATCAAAGTTGAAACTTTTTTAACACAGCACCGCTCAATAGGTTGTCAATGGTTAGTTGCTGTCCATCGCTTGTTTATAAATGGCTTTTCCAATACGAGCGAATCAATACGTAACTATAACCAACAGTTCGTTGTCAGTCACGAGGTAATGGAATATTTCACGAAAAGCTTTCCTCAATGTATCAGTAATTGAGGGGCATACATTATTATTTTCTAAACATTTTGTCTGGAATGAGTATTGCTGAAGTGGTAAGGATGCATACTTTAGAGTTCTAATAAATTTAGATTAATAGTAACGTGTTAATATTCATAAATATAAATAGCACTTTCCATAAGAATGATAGAAAAACAATTACAACAACAACCGTGTTAAACATTTCAATATTCCCATTTACTTCTCCCTTGTATGTATGGCCATTTACGCTTTACTATCCTAATTGAAAACTTATTAAAATCTACTAGAAAACCTGATCTTCTTATAATACTCGTGTTAATATATGCCCTTGTGTCTCCCTTTCCTGTTTGAGTCCGCTGCAATCTTCGCCATCCACTTTCACGTACATTGTAAATTCTGTTTCTGCATAGTTCAATCAATCCATGGCATCTTTTTCTCCACACAAGATTTATATTTTTCCAACTTACAACATTGGTATTGTCCACCATCCAATTAATTTAAACATCTGGTTATCACTACCTTGGAGAAACCTTTTCCTTCCATTCGAACGTCACCGTGTCGGAATTCGTTATGCCTCCATGTTCATTACACGCGACATTCTTCTGTCTCCTAAGATCCGAAGTACTATACACATTTTCGTTTCTCTTTAATTCTTTTCGCGCAAAATTTCCCTTTCTTCGCATGCCTTACTTATCTCTGATTGGCTAATTCCGTCTAAGCATCAAATATAGTTATTCCATGAACTATCGATTCTTACGTTTTTTAACGAAATTTATCTGATACTCATCGAAATGTCTCACGTGTCCAGTGGATTCAATACTCGTCACAAATTCCACTATTTTCCACACTGCCCTTCCCTTGCATTCTTATTTATAAATCGTCATATAATTTCTTCAGATTCCCTCTTGTTGATGCTATCGATCTTTGTAATTTGTACGAAATTTGTTTACAGTTCTCTTACATTGTGATGAAGCATTGGAATGCGACACTCAAGTGTCTCGTAAATAACATCATCCTGTTAGGATAAGTAAAGACCAAAACTGACGTTTTAATTAATTAAGAAATCTCTGAAGGGCTCATACTCTAGTGGTGGTAAATTTCTTCATGAAAGGTGCAAATACGGACCAGTGACTGCGTGCAAATATGGACCACTTTTTCTGGAAATAATTTCCCTTGTCTTTTTCGAGGTTTCAGTAAATTTATTTAATTTTTTCTTTTACAAGATTTTTAGAATTAATTAACATAATATAAAGAAAATATAAAATGAAACAAGACTTTGAAATACGATTCTAATTCGACGGATTTCTGACTTTGTTGTGGAAAGGACAAAATTAAGAATATTTACTTCTTAAATAAAAAAGTGTGACTAGGCCTTGTACAGACTAGGCCTGGTGTGACTAGACCTTGTGTGACTAGGATTTGTGTGACTAGGCGTTGTTGTTTATAAGTAAATGTTGGTGTTCTCTGAAGGTTCTCTTAAGATTTTTTTGATTATTTCCTATTTTTTTAGATTAATGAGTTCTTTGTTTTTTGCCAGTTTCCTCAACCCCAAGTATTATTTATACAAAATCTTCTTTGGCCCTTCCTATTGAAAATCTGTATGCGTGTGCAATATATACAAATACCACCAAATATAAACTTCACTTCCAAGAAAAACAAAACAAAATCATTTGTAGCTCGTATTTTTTCGTAATAAACATACCCACAAATGGTAATGACCTCTCTGGAATACTGTTGTGTCATGGTTTCTAAATATACACAGAACCCCTTTACTCCCTTCTTTATAAATACAAGTATAATTACTTTTATATTACTTGAATTCTTGTCTTCCTAATATGGGTTGTGATACACCATTCCAACGAATTTATATATCGTGAGTTCGCGAAATCGGTCCTATACAGGAAATCGTTAATAATATTACTATTACTTCAGGAAGATGTAAATATTTTAATTATTCCCTATCATTCAGATTGTTGCTATCTAATATAATAATTCCATGAAATTTCTATCATAAAACCGTATAAAAATACCGGCTTGGTTTATTCCGTATTCATTTGACAAAATATTCAACGAATTCTATCTCGTTTGTGACATCAAAACATGTGCAAACATAACAAAAAAGCACATAACATACTCTTTGAAAAATGATCTACAATTTAATATTTACGATACATATTTTCTTCCTACATTCACACAATTAATTATTACCAACATTCACATGAGTGCACTTTACCGGTTTGAATAATTTAAAAACAAATTAATCGCCATGTCTTTTCTCTAAAGTCTTAAAAACTAACAATCTTGCCCTTGCTATAAATTTTGATGATCGAAAAACAAAATATAATGTTTTTAAACTTCCCTTTTTGCTGCACGACGATTGGCTGTCACTGCTGTCCATATCTCAACATTTCCAAAACAAACAACATAACATCTTCAAAATTAACTTCATAAAATTTAGAAACTTCGAAACCAACACGCGATGAGTCCACTACGGCAACTCTAGATCATCTCATAAGTAATAGTTCTTACAACCTAAACCACACGATGCGTTCACCACGGAATCGCCGTCATATCTCCTATTTTTTTATTCTACAATACCGCGTAGTTTAAAAATAAAAGACAACTCTTCTCTAACAATACTACTGTTTATTTATATCTTTCTTTTTATATTATATTGTCTTTAATAGCCTTTAAATGTTACAATAAATTCCTAAATGTATTCCAAAATATTTATAATGTTCGTAACCCCTTTTCCAATCACTTGTTTTCTTATTTTAACATTTAGCAGTAATCGTTCGTCATGTTTGTGAGAACATTCGACTGTCTCATTCCTAATATGGAAAATTAATTTATTATTACGGATATTCTTTTATGTAGGAAACATTACGTGGTTGCGACGTGTTATTATTTATATGTCCTTTTTTTATTTATTTATATTCTCACAGTCTATTTTGGGCACAGCTCTTTAGAATATCAATCAATTAAAGAAAACATCTTTCACTCATGCACCTTCACATGTTTTCGTTTTTATTAACATACGAAATTAAAGTGTTTTTTAGTCCTAATCTAATGCGTTGTATTTATTTTGGACGTGTCTGATTGGACTGTCACAGTTGTTAATTCTGAAGATACGAATTAGGTATGAGAACTTTCATGTGTTTTTCATTCTAAAATTTACGCATAGGCTTAAGAAATGTTGAAAATAAGTGTAATCTCTTAGCACATTAGTGTAATTAGTTTCAAGTCAAATGATATGTGCGATATCGCAAAATCTATTGTTTTTCGTTGCGGTCGAGATTGAAAGATGGGAAAACGACAAATTTGGGGAAAATATTGTGAATTGTTCTGTGGTAATAATTCTCAGAATTCAGAGTGTAATTACTTTTGCGAGGTGATATCTAAAAAAATGTTTAAACACAAACTCTAGATTGCCATTATTTTTGTTCAATTTTTCAGAACCATGACAGGTTTATTGTCAAATATATAATGAATACACATGCGCAATTTTTTGATAAACCAAAAATCAGCGATGAACGATTTTCATCAATTCAATTCAAGGACGATGTTACACTCTGCTGACTACAAAATCAAACAACTCCCCTTGATTTGTATGCATTTGAAGTATTTAGAATGCTCGGAAAGAACTATTTATCTTTTAAAAAGTTAATATTTTTCTTCGTTTATTTAATGAATCTAGTAATATCTCACACAATTTTAACCAGCTCATTCTCTGGAACTAGAATTCAAACATCTATATATTTAAAAAATAAGGTATTCTGCCATGGCTTCGTTTAGAGCTTCTACTGAACCGATTGTAGTATTTTTTCCTTTAAATGAAAGAATGTGATCCCTAGATGTGTTATCAGATATTGTTTGTGTTGATTCACCAACATTTACGGTGTAAATTAATTAATTAAATCATTCTTTAATACTACGCTTATCAATAGTCAATTGTTTTCTTCCAAAGGGTGGCTGTTTGAAAATTGATATATATGAGTCTATAGGTTTGCGTCCCCGCCGCTTCGTGGTGGCGCTGCATGATGTTTTTGTTTTGATTCTTGAGATTTGTTCACAATTCGTCAAGGTTTTGTTTCAGTGTAATAATTGTATTGTGAAGATG
This sequence comes from Teleogryllus occipitalis, assembly GCA_011170035.1. NCBI lineage: Eukaryota > Metazoa > Arthropoda > Insecta > Orthoptera > Gryllidae > Teleogryllus > Teleogryllus occipitalis. The sequence continues at coordinate 457,303 of BLKR01000477.1, read as the reverse complement.
ACAGTTTGCATATACATATTTGCTTTTGTAGTGTATTTTGTAGAGAACATTCGGACAGTTGTGCGGTTGTAGTGAAGTTGTTTACAGGTTATGTCGAATTCCGAATCGTTGCCCACGCGCCCCAAAAGACGCAAACGTAGTACATTGACTGGGAGCAGGGAAAGAGAAAGTCAGCGTATGTGTCGTGATACTGAGGTCATTTCGTTTTCTGTTGGGTTATTGTCTATGAAGTGTCAGTTTTGTTCTACTTTGTACTTCCCATGTCAGAGAAATTCTGTAAACGAGTTTACTGTATGTTGCTTACATGGGAAAATAAGTTTACCTTCCAGCAATATGCCAGAAGAAATCAAACAGTTGTTTATAGGAGATTATGACACATCAAAAAACTTTAGAAATAATATCCGTCAGTATAATAGTGGTCTTTCTTTTGTGTAATTTGGTGCCGATATTGCATTGCCACCTGGTCATGGGCCATACGTGTTCAACATTTTGTGAACTCCACATCACAGAATATCTTCGTTATACCCTAAAGATTCAAACAATGCAACATATTGTGAACATTAGTCTGGGCACAGTATTTTACATTTATCTTAGATCACACCGTCATATTTTGACGGGTTCTCACTAGTTATTATTATTATTAACTGTTGAAACGTTTATATGTATTTATTTGATTTGGAAAGTTTATAATATTTATTTGGTTGAAAAGTTTATAATATTTATTTGGTTGAAAATATATGTATTGAATTAGATTAATGCGTTCACAATTAATCATAATAAAATCTGCGTTCGCTCGCCAGATCCATTCAAACCCATCTTGTTATTTATTTATTTATTTATTTATTTATTTATTTATTTATTTATTTATTTATTTATTTATTTATTTATTTATTTATTTATTTATTTATTTATTTATTTATTTATTTATTTATTTATTTATTTATTTATTTATTTATTTATTTATTTATTTATTTATTTATTTATTTATTTATTTATTTATTTATTTATTTATTTATTTATTTATTTATTGTTTCACTGTACACCTCTAAACGCAACGGAAAGTTATCTATTTCATGACATTTTTGATAGTCACCGCCTTTTAGCAGTCAGCGATGTCTTCTGATACATAAATAAGTCAGTCATTTCTGTTGATATTCCTACCCTGGAAGATCAAGCACTTCCCGCAAATGCAGAGGTGACAGTGGCGGGTCTCGGGAGCGTACGCCCTGTGACAGTCGACAGGCGTTGTGCCGCGGCGCGGCGGGGTGGCGGTTGTTGGGGAAAGGGAGGGAGGGAGGAGGAGGTTTCCGTGACGGAAATGGATCACCGCGCTGTTGACGCTTTTTACGGAGCCCCGGGGCGGGCGGCAGGGTTCGCCCGCGCCCTTTGCGCCGCCCCGAGGGGAGGAGGTGGGTGGCGATGACAGCTCGTCTGCGCCGCGGCGAAGTGAGCGGATGCGCATGAGAAATGTGGGTGTCGAAAGGCGAGAGGTGAATGCCGAACGTTTGAGTGAGCGCGCGAGTTAATCACTGCGGGAGAGCGACAGCGTGACAGGAAAATGTGGGAAAGCAAAATTGGTGAAGATACTAACCATTTTGTTTTTTAAGTTAAGTTTCTTTCATTGGAAGCTTCTGAGTGTATTACTTATTTGATTTATTATTTGCTTATTACTTTATTATTTTTATTACTACCCATTTATTTATTTATGTATTTATGTATATATTTTATTTAACGTTGAAAACTGTATGACGTACTATGGGATGAAGTGCAATATGTGTATGGTTCTTGAGCTCTGGAATGTCTGTTCTAACTCATGTTATAAGTTAAATTATGAATACTTGTAACAACGAGCGTTTTTTGCAAGAATTTAAATGAAAATTTTTGCCCCATATAATGAAAACTATTTACAAAGGCAAATCAGCTACAATTGTAAGCTATTATCCCAAGTGTATTGTGTGAAGGAATCGATTCTTTTTAGATTATCATTATTAACATATTTTAATTAATTGTTTATATGAACGATTAAAGTGGTTATTATTATTATTATTATTATTAAAAAGGATGAAAGAATGGAAATTACCTGAATTAATAGTTTATTGGAACCATTTGAAAAACGGAACCGAGGAAGACTACCCGTGTCATGAAAACTGTAACGAAATTATAAATTTATTGAAAGAGAAAAGAATAAATCAAGATGTTAGTTAAAATAGAGAAGAATGAAAAAATTAATTTATTAAAGTGTTAAAAACTGTATTATTATTACTGTTAGCCGTGTAATTGTACTAGCCGTGTAATTGTTGGGAAACCGCAAAAATGTGTAAAAAAAAGAGGGAAATATATACACTCCGGTATATACATTTCCGGTTTCCAATACTTGTATATAATTATATGAACATAATGTGAACATAATTATATAAATATAACAATGTAACTTACAGAAGCGACTTTTTCTGATAATATATCTGAATAGGTGTGATAGCTTCATTACAAATGTTGATGTAATAGCCTGTGAAAAACGTTATTTATAAGAGTCCATTAGGTAACTTTTAAACGTTCTCAGAAGCGTGAATACTGAACTTTTTTTTTCTGCCGCAGGGAGGTGTTTGAAATCTACTGATGGGTAGCTGTCTCTCATTTTGTAGAACGTTTATTTGTGGGTCTTTCCTTTGAACACGATTTATTCAAATGAACGACGTAACTGAGAAGTTGTATTCCAAGTATCAACCTTTTATCTCTGACACGCTATTCTCGTTGATGCGACTAAAATAAGACTTTAAGAGAAAAATGTTAAGTTTGCTCATCGTGCAATTTTATATTGAAATATGACTAACAACTTTATGGGATAATTGATTTCAGTAGCATTCATAACATATTTTAGAATTTTGATGGTTTATCTCTGAGCAAAACATTACTAGTTTGCTAAGCTTCAGGCAAAGTAGGTATTGTCAACATGCTATTAATACTGTCGTATCTCAGTACGCAAACCTCTGCAAGAATGTCATGTCGTTATATTACGTCGTTTCAATTAAAATGGTAAGATTACACATCAATATGGCAATCAAATTATTATAGAAATAATTTGTGATCCAGTTGATCACAGTAAATGGATCATGTAAGTGAATATTACATCGTCTATGAGAGGGGACTGTCACAACTTCTTTTGATATAGTTAAAAGTGACCAAAATAAGATTGTTATTATTGTTGTTATTATTATTATTATCATTATTATTATTATTAGCCTTGTACTATGTACTAGTAGGTTTACCGTTAGGAGATGCTCGGAATCCGCTCTATAGATTTTTCTGATTTCCACCAATTTCCATGGTCACCTGTGCAATTAATGTAACGGGTATCTAAATATACGGTGGGAGATACCTGGTTGGGGAAAGCCCTTCTAGCCGCCGGTAGGTCGGCACCGTATCTCACCATTCAACGAGGGAAGACCACCGACACAATCCGAGCAAAAACACGCACTACACTTACGGGAATAATGACCATAGTAGTTGACACGCTCGGAATCAGTAACAATAAATCAATCATCGTATGTTATTAGGCGAGTTGATGGGACTTCGGACAGTGGGACGGTGTTCCAACAATGCAAGAGGCGCTGAAAGATGTCAAGACCGCATTTCAATACTAAGAGACAGAGAATAAAGCAGAATGAAGTATGGAGGGAACACGAACTCTGGAGAAGGATATAGAGAAATGACTAGTGAAAAATGTGCGAAGAAAAGAATAGAAAATAATTGATTATTAAAAGACAAATAAATATATTGAAATTTTCAGTTCGTGCTGTTTATGAGTTTTGCTCTGTCTCCCTATTGATGAAATCAATTCTTGTGGAGAAATTGTATTTAATTTTGACATCATCGGGTATAGCGAACCTCTGATAGAGTGAACCAAATCTGTTAGTCTTCAGAAGTCCCTTATAACCGAAGTGGACTGTAATTTTTGTCTCACTCGCACTGCATGGGCGAGAGCGTCCGCTCACCTGCGAGAAGGAGACGGTGCGGCAGAGCTCGGGGCCGAAGGGCCAGTGCTGCAGCAGGAGCGTGGCCACGAAGGAGAAGGGCACGCACAGCAGCGTGAGCAGCACGTCGCCCACCGCCAGGTTCACGATGAAGTAGTTGGTGACGGTCCACATGCGCGGCGACGCGTACACCACGTAGCACACCAGCCCGTTGCCCAGCAGCGCCAGCAGCAGCACCGACACGTAGCACACGTACACCGCCGCCTGCGCACACCCGCCGCACACACCACGCTCACCGCGAACGCTCCTCACCGCGAGGCTGCCTGCGGAGCACCTCGGGATCGCCTCGAGCTCGTCTGGAGCTCAGATCGTGATCGCACCGAGGGCGCGGAAGATCTCCTGGAGCACATCTCGTCATCAAATGGAGATCAACTCTGGATTATTTCTAGATCACCTCGGATTCACATCTAGATCACCTCGAATTTACTTCTAAATCACACCGAATTCACTTCTAGATAACCTCGAATTCACTTCTAGATAACCTCGAATTCACATCTAGATAACCTCGAATTCACATCTAGATCACCTCGAATTCACTTCCAGATCACCTCAAATTCACTTCTAGATCACCTCGAGATCATCTCCCAATCACCTCGAGCTCCCTTCGAGATCACATCGAGATTACCTTGAGATACCCTGGAACTCACCACATCATCCCACTAAGATGACCTGTAGACCACCTCTAGATCAACTCGAGCTCACCTCAAGATCATATCGATATTACCTTAAGTTTATCTCAAGATCATCCAGAGGTCACCTTGCGATCACATTGAGATCACCTCAGGATCATCTAGAGCTTGACTCATGATCACATTGAGATCAGATCGAAATCATCTCGAGTTCACGACGAATACACCTGTAAATCACGACGAACTCATCTCAAAATTACGTCGTGCTCATGCCAAAGTCATCTTAAGCTTCCTATGAGCACTACAAGCGCTTTTGATAAGTTACCCAAACTCATTTCTGCTTACCTTCTATTCTCTTTCCGTTCTGAAGGGTGCTCGTAATCATTATATTAAGAGTGTACAAGCACCCTTCAGAACAAAATATAATATATAGTATAAAAAACTCAATGGTGAATTCTTACATATTTCACATTTTATTACAAATACTTATGAACTATTTTGAAGAAACGTTCTGAGATAAAATATTTGTCCCGTAAGGTAGAGTATTTAGAGATATCAACGCATATGTAATATTATTAGCATATTAATATTAATAACAAACTGGTGTAGAAAAATATGAACGAATCTCACGCATTAGGAGAAAAATGAGGAGCGAAGGGGAGAAATTTACTATCATTGTTTAGGTGATACAAAAGAATAAAGTATGAATTGTATAAAATGCACTTAAAATTATAACAATAATTACGAAAATTTAAGTAGTCTTTTGATTTGACTTACATGACCTTCTTTAACCCTATATATAATAATGTCCTGCAGGAACTACCTGCTTTTGATTATAGGAAATTAGAACTCCTTTATATATTAGCTTTTTAAGACAATTTTTGTTAGAAAACTTTATTATTATTATTATTATTATTATTATTATTATTGATTTCCTAATAATTTAAACCATAATAGTTTAATCTTTCAATTAGTCAATTGTTCCATACATTTTTTGACAAATTGAAAGACTAAATCATTGAAATTATTTTTTAAACATCTCCCATTTTTAGATTTTTGGACTCAGTTTAACAAGTTTTGAAATATGAGTTTTCGATGATAGGTTTCCAGTGTCTTTGGAGAAAATACTATACAGTTCCCTGCGTCAAACTTTTTTGTAGTCCTGAGTCATTTTCGAGAACATTTTTGCGTAATTTCTCAATACTTAAAGGTTTTATTGTAAACAGGACCTGTGCCATAAAAGTTGGTGCATTGATTTTCAATCCGTACAAAAAGATTAAATACATGTGGAGTCATTTTTCACTAAATATTGCTTCCTCTTTTGAAAAGTTGACACGATTTATTTCAGTATTAAGTGAAACTACGGGCATTAGAAAACACTATATTAAATAATTTAAACTGTTAATATTAAAAAGCAACCAGCAAAAAGAAAAAAATCTACAGTCCATTCACTTAAATGTGACCACTGCTTATGTTCGATGTCAACGTGCAATATTCCCTCACAGAGGCAGGTGGAAGCACTAAGAGTGGAGAGGATATAAAGCGTGATGGATAGAAGCGAAAAACAGTGCAGTGATTGTCGCGACGCAGAAGTGGACGATACGACGTCCAAGGTCATGATCATTGGCTTTTGGGACAAGAATGGAAGCATTTCCGAAACTGCTATGTTTTTAAAGTGCTCGCGTGCAGCCGTGGTTAAAGGATACCATGCATGGCAAAATGGTGATATCCAAAACCGGCCCACAGGCAACTGCGATGCATCATTGGTCGTAGATGACAGGGGAGAACGACTACTGCAGAGATGTGTACAGGCGGATGAACCTGTAACTATTGAGCAACTGACAGCCCAGATGAACCACGAAGTTAACAATAGAGCCTCCTCAACAAACGTTCAGCGAATGTTGCTGCAGCGGATGTACATCCGCAGTAGGTGCCTGGTTCATGCATACATGCTGGCTGCTGTTCATCGACAACGAAGGTTGGAATTTGCACGCCAATACTGCAACTTGACATCCACTGAGTGGTGAGAGGTGGCCTTTTTAGATGAGTCACGTTTTCCATCGAGCAGATGGTCGTTGGCATATACGGCGTGCAACGTTGGAACGCAAACACCCTGCAGCCGGACGGGTCCAGGCAGGAGGAGGGAGAGTGAACGCGTAGGAAATGTTTTCGAGAATCTGTGAAACAATCTCGATCGGGCTGTTCGTGCCATGGATCCGTAACAGAGGAATCTAGAACAGCTGGCCTCATCAATAGAGTCGGCATGGTTCCACATCGGTACCATCCAGAACCTAATTGACTATCTTCCTGGACGTCTCGCAGCGGTCATCGCTGCGAAAAGACGTTGTTCAGGATTTTCACGGGTGGTTACATTAATGGGACTGGACTGTGTAAAACCAATAATAAAAGAGGAGGAGAATTTTGAAGAAAGTTAATTTTTCCAACTTTCCAAAATTCTTGCATGTTGAAAACCATACTTTTACCAGATTTATAAGTGCATTTTGGTTTATTTGAGCAATACGTTTAAAGAAAAAAACTATAGTAATTTTTAGAACTTTTTTAAAATGTTGTTCAAGCTTAATTTTAGGTACCCTCAAAAAATAAAAGATGCATCTTCATAGGACCAAATAATAAGTCAGATTCATTGCAGAATCAATTTGGGAAAAATTCTGTTGAAGGTTTAGGCGCTAATGTAGTGTATTATAATATACAGTCGGCTGCGGTTGTAGGGAACTGGGAATTAATGAACCCTCATTTAATAAGTCAATGGTCCCGTTTCATTTGCATTACAAATAAACTTAAGAAGATTAGGTTATAATGAACCTGAACCTCAGCTATAGTGAATGTAGGAGATACGTCTTGGAAACGAATTCCTTCCTGGAAAAAATATGTCGCCTCAATGCCACAAATTCCAACACCAGGGAGTTTGACAAAAATATTGTCGGCCAAGGACCACAATCGAAGAAGTCTCCCCTGAGGTGAAGGAAGTGGACCTGGAATGGAAACCTTACTGATGACCTTATGTCACTTAGTTTCAATGCCGAAATACAGGCCGTATCCTGCGTGGGCTACAACTGGCGGCGGAGACTCGCGATTGCTTGCTTCAGTTTCAAGCTACTTGATATTCCGTTCTACGTAGGCGAGAGGAATCGCGCGACTGCTATAGCACCAGTCTGGTGCTATCCCCCGCCCCGCGCGGCAAAGCGATCAGTTTCATTAGTCGCTTGCACCATCCGGGTACCGAAAGGATCTCGCATGTTATTAGGCGAATAAAAAGGGCCTTAGGTGGAAGAGGCATTGAAGGATGCCACTGTCAAGACTGTATTACAATAATTAGAGACAGCGAACAATGCAGAATCAAGTACGGAGAGAGTACGAACTCTGGTGAAGCATCTAGAGAACTTACCAATAAAAATGTAAGAAGCAAACGATTAAAAATAATTGTTTTTTCAGGACAAATAGAGATATTAAAATTTTTAGGTGGTGCTGTTAATGTATTTTGCAATATCTGTACATTAATAAAATCAAACATTGTGGAGAAATTCTATTTAATTTTGACATGATGGGATATAGTGAACCTCTAATATAGTGAAACAAAAATATTAGTCATAGGAAGTTCACTATAGCTGGAGTCGACTGTATTTGGAATTATTTTTCGAAATACTCGTATCAATGAATTAGCTTAGAACCACTGTCATATTACACCCTTTTTGGCAAAGCAAGAATCTTTAAATACTGGATTTGTGACAATTACAGTTGAAAAAAAGGTTTTAAAATAAATCCTTGAAGAATAACCTCCTCCTGTCGACAACAATTAAAAACTATAAAGATATTGAAGGTCTTGCAACAATACTGGCATAGTTCTATTGTTTTACTTTAGATTGACAAATAATTTTCTTAAAATTATAAAAAAGACGAGAAAATAATATTGAGCCACAATTTTTAAGAGTCCTGGTATGTTTTTTTTTATCTTAAGATATCTTCCTTCTTATACTCTTTATACTTGTTAATCAAGACTGATGCCACCAGTTAATATTCCTTTGTCTGAGCATTCCAAAAAGGTAGTGCCCGGCCTTTCAGTTACTAAAAGAATCCTCGGCGGAGCAATCCATTGCACGAAATTCCTCACAAATGGGAGACTCGTCCACGAACTGCGAAATCTGCCTTTGTGTTTTGAGGAGAAAAGGTTCTCCTATCAGTGGCTCTCAAAGGCGGTGTTACAAGCACAAAGGATCTACTTCTTTAATTATTAAAATTATTTTACCTTTTAAATAACAATTTTCGCACCCTATTAGTCGTTCTTAGTCTTCCTGTTATGTAAGTGGAAATGACCCCTATCCGTTTCTAAAATTGTGTGCCCGTACACCCTCCAGGTAACCAGTATATTCCCAAGAGCGCCACAAAGCATTTCAAACCATAGTAAAAAAAATAAAATTCTTTCTAATTCCCCTCTCTGCCTCGCACAGACACACACACACACACACACACACACACACACACACACACACACACACACACACACACATACATTACAAATGTTAAGAAAAGATGACGATATTGGACGGTTTTTGTAAGACACCGCCGTCACGAAACTACCGTAATGTTCTCCTGCTAAATAAGAAATTATCTTCCATACAAATTCTCAAACGTTTTTATGACGAAAAATGTGGAATTTTACAGATTAATTACACTGGTCTACATGATTCTGGAGTTTTCTTGAAAATAAATCTTCTTTTTAAAGTTCATCATCACAATTTTGAAAACACAAACGGTTTTTCTCTATCACATACCATTTTTTCACAATTACTACTTTTATGATTAATGTATTGAATATTTCTAGTATGTTACTTCTGTTCAAAGTAAGCAAATATCATGAAAGTCGTTGTTGAATTTGTAACGTTTGATAACGATAGCACGCAACAATACTTATATTACATTTACATCGATTGACGTTGAGTATCGACGTTGACGTTCAGTTAGTGAGCAGTTAGATTTCTGAGTGGACGCTATATTTGATCGATATATGTCTTTTAAAATAATAGGCCTTTCAGAAAATTTAAAAATAATCCTGACATTTTGTCACAATTGTGAGAGTTTTGTGGCAAAACATAATTGTGTCATACGTGTGTCATATTTGTGTTGAACAATTAAGGAAATGGGGGTCAAGGGGAAAAATAGCATGCCTTTTGCTGTTCCAATGTGACGTTTCAGGCTATAAATAAAAAAAAACTGAAAAATATCGTTTATCCAAATCTCTTGTCAGCAAAAAGACCTGTCCCTCATTAACCAAGTTTTCCTGTGTCTTCTCCATCAGAAACATTTGGAAACGGGTCGTCTTCAGACTCTGAAACAAACTCTGAAGACAATTGTAGTAATTCAGATCCAGTTCAAGAAGAGGACGTCAAGCAGTATCAACAGTTTACATAAAATGAACTTAATGATTTGTTAAGGGACATAGGTCTTTCTAAGACTGTAGCTCAAATACTGGGATCAAGACTAAAAGAAAAGAACTTCCTAGCCCCAGGAACATCATTTGCGTTGTATAGACACTGTGGAGAGCACTTTGTCCCGTACTTCTGTCAAGAAGAGAAATTTACATACGTCCATGATATTCCCGGTTTCGTGAATTCTTTGGGAGCTGAAAACTACATTAAAAGTGATTGGAGGCTTTTTATAGACTCCTCAAAAGTGACTATGAAAGCTGTTCTCTTATATAGTGGGAACACATATTCGTCAGTTCCAATTGCCCATTCGGTTCTTCTCATGGAAACATACGAAACATGAAATTAGTTCCATAGAAAGTGAAATACGAAGAGCATTTATGGCAGGTGTGCGGAGATCTGACAGTTAGGGACATGCTTCTTGGTCATGAGACAGGGAACACGAAGATGCTGTGTTTCTTATGTGAATGGAACAGCAGAGCACGAACTGATCATTGGACTAAAGAATAATGGAAACAGGGAGGGAATCTTGTTCCAGGAACCAAAAATATGTAGTATGACAGTCTTGTGAACCGCAAAAATGTTCATCTTTCTCCTTTACACATAAAATTGGGACGTATGAAGCAATTTATTAAGTCTTTAAAGAAGGATAGTAACTGATACAAATATACATGCAAGGCATTTCCAGGAATATATGATGCAAAGATTAAAGAGGGAATATTTGTTGGACCACAGATAAGGAAGTTGGAAAAAGGTGCCATATTTGAAGACAATGACACAGACCAAAAAGAAGCACGGACGGTTTTCAAGGATGTCATTAAAAACTTTCTAGGAAATAACAAGGATCCAAATTATAAAAATATTGTAAAAAATATTCTTGAAAAGTTTAGACGGCAAGGGTGTAATGTATGTTAGCATACCATTGCTGGTCACTGAGAAGAGATAAAAAAAAACTTTTCACACGGAAATCCAAAATGCGTTCTTTGAAATCCAAAATGGTCAAATAAATTATATTACTTGTTCACAGTAATCAAACTCGCTCAGACATTGTTTCTATTAAATATTTTTGTCGATGTATTTAAAAGAATAAATGTATCTGAGTCGAAAGTAAAACTATACTTTTATTATTTTTTATATTGTATAAAACTGAGCCGTGATGGAGGAAAACGAATTTCTAATTCATATTCAGCATGGTCACGTTGTTTATTCACCGATTACAATAAAAACCCCAGACAAAAAGTTAAAATTTGTAGACCAGTGTTACTAAACAGGAAATCAACAAACGTAAATGCAACCCAAATTCTGTTGAATAAATTTCAGCTGTCACGGTGTCATCCAATCGGGAGCTAATACTTGCGGGACTGGTTCATTGCGCTCGGTTCCGCCACTTGAGTGCAAGTCACGGTGGAGTGAATATCTCTGCTATGTTGGTCTTAGTATTATTCATGTCATTTTAAATTATACACATTAGTGCAAACTTTGGTCGAGTGAAGATCTCTATCACGTTGGTCTATTTTTATTGCATCTCAAACGACGCAGTTTTTACTTTAATTTCAGTTCCTTGCAACTGAAATTTATTTTATGGAGACTATGGTTTGTATAAGGTTTATTCAAAAAGAAACGAGCCGGAGGCCTAGGAACGAAAACCAGTTATTGTATATGAGAAGAATTGGCCCTTGTTGTTGAGGCACTTGTCCCATTGCAACATAAGGCTGTGAATGGCTTTCGTAAGATTACCAGTGCTGCGTTTTGGACCAGTTCCGCACGTTCTATTTGACGTCGTCGTCCGAGGTAAATGAACCCCCTTTTTTAAGAGACCAAAACTGGCATAATCACGGGCGAGAGGTCTGGGCTGTATGAAGGGTGTCCAGTAGCGTACCGAAATGAGTGCAGACGCGCTCGCAAAACTTGTATCCCCCTTCATAAAAGTATTCAGCACATACAATTAGTACATTAAATAATAAAAATATACCCTAAAAATAGGTCCTCTGTTAGCTGGGCCCGCGCGCATTGCAGGCTTTGCGGGCCCGAACATCCCACTGAGGCTGACCGAGAACCCCCCACATCCCATCCACCTGGAAGCATGCTATCATTCTTTCCGTTCCGAAACCTAACAAACACTCTGCAAACACTGACAGCTATCGCCCGAAAGCCTACCATCTCTGTCCTAAATCTTCAAAAAATAATACTTCAACGAATCAAAAAACACTTTTAATTAAGGACAATCCCAAGAGAGTAATTTGTTTTTTCTGAACATATGTCCACACAAGACCAAACCCTCAGAATAACAGAACTTCTCCACACAGTATTTCAGAGAAAACAACACTCAATACTCATATCACCCGACATATCACAGGCATTCGATAGAACATGGCACTAGGCACTAATATACAGACTAAAGAAAATCGGCATTCTACAGTATATCACCTCAACATTCCAAAACTACTTATCCAACAGAATATTTGCAACCATCAATAATCATCACTCAAATCCTAGTTTAATGAAATCGGGGTTACCACAAGGATCCCCCCTTTTACCCACATTATTCAATGTTTGTAGCAGACATCCCCAAGCATTCAACAGTTAAAACAGCGCAGTTTGCAGATGATACACTTATTTTTACATCCAACAACTCACTAACCAGCACTAAAAATAACATACAATTAAATTTAAACCTAATAGACAGTTGGTCATTCAAATTAAAAGTAAAACTAAACCTAAATAAAACTGCAGCAAATTTTTTTCACAAAGTTCATACATTCCACCAACCAACATTAAATATTGGACCCATCCCATGTTACCCTTCCCCCCAAATAAACTCATTGAATATTTAGGCCTTCCCATGGACACAAAATGAACTGAAAACAATATGTACACACCAAAATAATACAACTAAAAACAAACGTATCAACTAAAAACAATAATTAATAGGAATCAATACCTCCCATATAATACAGCAATTATCTATACAAAACAATTATCAGACTGACACTTCTCTAAGCCTGTCAAGTATGGATAAATTCTGCAAAAACAACATAAACAAAATCCAAATATTACGGAGCCAATTCCTTCGTACTATCGCCAATGCATCCTGGTTCATTTCCAACCACCAATTACACAATGAATTCAACCTAGATTCCATCATTCACCACATTTCCTACTTATCCCATAACTTCTTCTCCAATATTCACCACATCCAAAATTTATCTTCATTCAACCTCTGTAAAAAAAACCCACTCACTCTACTCGCATCAAACACAAATACCCATGTTATATATTCTGTAAATTGTTTTCAGTTCTAGAGTAGAATCTATGAGGTGCAATTATGGTTTTCTCAACCTTTAGTATTAAGTTAGGTTAAGATGTGTTTATTAAGTCAACACTACATATTATTGAACTGATCTATACATAGTTTATTGAACTGATTTATTTATAAAAAGTCAAATAATAAAAAATAAAAAACCTACATGAATTTCTGCAAGAATATCATGATTGTGATTTTTGTGATTTCGAATAATCGTAAAACATGTTTTCTATCATCAGTGATGACTTGATAATCATAACAAGTTCCTTTTCCCAGAATCTGTTCGGATAACGGATTCAAATTTATGTTTTTAGTGAAATTCTTGGACAGCTAATGCAATCACATGATAAATGAGCAATTAGCAAACGCCGAGGATGACCAGCCAAAGCGAACTTTCCAAATGACTTCAAAGACGTCCTTAAAACATCATCCTACAATGTATCCGCATGGAGTGTAGAAATGAGAACAAGAATCCATTGTGTTTAATACAGCTGAAAAATGATTTAAGAGCGACTAACTAGGGCTGGTGCTTAGAGGAAATTAAAGCTATAACCACACAACGGGTATCCATCTGGACCCCTTTTAGAACAACTGAATTACATCCCCAACAGATGAATTCTTTCAACCGAAACATACAACGTACGAACAGACTATTAGCAATTGTGAAGAGCGAAGATTTAATACTTGTTTTTCTTGTAACGGATCGCTCTTAAAGATGGGTTTACTCACGTCCATCAGCACATTCTTGGCTCTCTGTCCAGATTTGTTTCCGTTCGGAGCGACTCTAACTGTTGGCTGGGCTGCAAACCATATCACCACAAGCCGTAAACGCCCTGCGGTCGAATAACGATCGGCGGCCGGATGTGTGGCAGCGCGCCAGGCACCCGCGCCTTGCCCTTCGTCATTTGGCCCTCACCGCCTTGTTTGACAACGGAGCGGTGACGGGCCGAACAACCGAGAAATTCTCAATGTGCGAATCGCTCTTAGATGTAGATAAATATAGATATTTTTATTATTTCTGCAGGTAGGTTTATACAACCTGGTGACAGATCACTACAATTTACGTATTACAATTAGGAATATTAATACAATGTAACTTTAAATTATTTTAAGTTATTATAACAATAATAACTGGTAATGGTAATGGTAATATAATGGTAATATAATAAAAATGTTAACAATAAGAGCAATAATAACAGTAATAGCATTAATTCTACATTTTATGGTTGACCTGCACAGTTATTTTAAACTATTAAATGTACGACTACACGACTTTTTAATTACACTGCACTTCACGTGTGTTCGCGTGTTCGTCGAGCTTATACAAATACTCTCGAGTAATAAGGTGAAAAAATACAGCAATATTTATTTGTACTTTATTTTAAGATGAGTTGTTCTTTCAATGATATGCAACATAATGTGTATTTGCCATGAGAATTAGTTTTTTTTTTTTTGAGAAATACATATATTTTACTTCTTATTATAAGAAAGATGATTTTATTACAAATTTCTATTTAGAATGGTCTGTGACACAATGTGTTCTCCATATATGCGCATGTACGATAAAATAAAATGGGAGCTTAGGGGAAAACCCGACAAATGTCGAACCAAATAATGAAGATATTTATTTTTTGAAACATATTACAATATAGATATGAAGATTTTGTTTCTAGAAGTTGCAAGTTTCTTCGGGTTTTTTTCATACACTAAAAATGAGCATTTAATGTACGTTCACTGCAAAGAAATTCGCAATTTATTCCCATTTTGTGCCACTAAGAAATAAGTAAAATGCTAAAATAGGAGTCGATAGTCATTTAAATCCAGGTTTCTTCACTTTACAATCGATATTATTTTGATAATAAATCACTCCATCGTTGCAGTGGGAGATATCGTGTGAATTTCGTCGAAGACAGCTTTTTTGACACAAGAATTATGAGATTGGCTCTGTTTTTCTTTACAGGGAATATTTTGATTTCTTTGAATCACGCAAAGCAATTGCGGAAGTCAGATTTCTATTAACATAAATGCGTTACAAAAGATCGGCATTTACAAATGCCGATGTGAAGAATAAAGATATTTATTTTCTGAAATATATTGCAATATAGATATGAAGATTTTGTTTCCGTAAATTGCAATTTTTTTGGCTATTTCAAATAATATTTTTTCATGTGTAATAGTGAGAATTTAATGTACATTCACTGCAAAGAAATTCACTATTTATTCCCATTTTGTGCCTCTAAGAAATAAGTAAAATGCTAAAATAGGAGTCGATAGTCATTTACCTTCAGGTTTCTTCACTTTACAATTGATATTAGAATGTTGGTAATAAATCACTCCATCGTTGCCTTGGGAAATATCGTATGATTTTCGTTGAGGGCAGTTTTTTTACACAAGAGTTATGAGATTTCTAGGCACTGCTTTTCTACACAGGGAATCTTCTGATTTCTTTGAATCACGCTAAGCAATTGTTGAAGTCAGATTTCTTGACAAATGGATCGCTTCCGTACATGATCAGATCTTTCAAATACCATTCACTGCGTCTATGCGGTAAACGAAAATGTATGTATTTAGCATTTTGGATCGATTGTTCGTCTTTGTCAGGTAGTTAATGGTGTCCCCCATGCTGGCCTTAGTTTCATTACCACGCTTGGGATATAAGAGAGACATGTGACGAACATGAGGGATTCCCTTCTTTTCCCTTATCTCGCAAACTCCACCTGCCTGAGCTTTTCTTCGTCACACAGCTTCAGAAACCGAGACGATTTTAAAGAAAAGCTACAACTCTATTTCTGCCTCGCCCGGAAATCGAATCCCGGGCCACACAACGGAAAGTTAGTACGCTGCTCATGCGCCATCTAGAGGCTTAAACGAGAATGTTTCATTATAAATAAGCAGGAAAAGAAGAGGAGAGAGCCTCACTCACCTGAAAGTAGGGCGAAGCAAGCCCGTCTTCAATGACGCAAATGGCGTCTGTATAGTTGCACGTGAAGACCGAGACATTCTGGTAGCAGGGGTACTGCGAGGTGCTATTCTCTGAAAGGTCGTCGTCGCCACCTCTGCCAACGTCACCATCGCCGTCACCGTCGTCCATGCCCCGGCCGCCGCCCTTGAAAGAAGCACACAACATACGTGATCATTACCTCTCCATGTGAACACGTCTAGGAACATTATAATGAACGCAATAACTTGCGATTTTTAAATTGTAAGGAATATCACAGATATTTGGTTCTGTAAATTCAATACGAAAAGCAACATCCTACTGCAGCGCCTTTGACCGGGAGGTCCTAGGTTCGAGTCCTGACGGCGGCAGTATTTTTGACACTGGCTTTTCCGGTAGGTCGAATTCAGTCGCTGTCTGGAGAAGAATTGTAGAGGCCGGCTGTTCTGATCGGTAGTTTTCCGTGGTTTATCCGATCAACACCAGGCGAATGACGGAGCAGTACCCTACCAAACGGGCCACGGATCGCGCGCGATCTTTCCTTTCTCTTCCTTGTCCTATCCTCTCCCTTACACACACACACACACACATACACTAACATACACTACACTACCACATATTCCGGGAGACCGGTCGGGAGCCAAGAGCTTGTCCCAGCTGGGGCAGTGCCCCGCTGATGGGAGAGTCCTGATTAGGGGGAAGCCCTGCTAGCCGACGGTAGGTCGGCGCCGGATCTCGCCATCCAGCGGAGGAAGATCACTGCCATCTCCCGAGAAAAACATGCGCTACGGGACTAATGATATAAGCTGTTGACGCGCCCGGAATCACTAACCAACCAACCAACCAGCAACATCCTAATGATCCAAAACGTCGAGTAAGCAAAGGATGTTAATTTTGTTAATACTTAGCGGAAAAATCAACAGAGAAGAGTTTCTCCTTTGATTTAGCCGTCTACGCTTGCGCTATGAACTTGTGTGGTTTGCAAAGGATCCTGGTTCCTCGCGGGACACTTAGTTTTCAGGGGAAACAGGGAAAGTTAGTTAATTAGTTATTTCCGGCATTTGTCACCAGACAGGGCCGTGAGTTTCCAGGGAGGCAGAGTTCTCTACTTCTCCAAATCTCCACGCGACTGCACCGAACAATGAGACCTGCGGCGGAGAATGAATGATCCTCTCCTACACTGCAATTTCGGCCTCGACCACCTGCCCATCGTATCGATGTAGTACATTAGTGATGTGGTACTTTGTAATATGTTTCCCTTTCGAATAAACTTGATTTTTAATTTGTATTACATAAAACTCTACTTTGTCATTGATAGTGCAATGAATAAATAACAGTTTACCACGTTTTAATTAATGAAAAGAAAATCTCGAATAGATCACTCTATTTTGTAACTATGTATTCATTAATCTTGAGTCGTCAGCTTATTTTCCATTTTTGTGATTTAAGTGGTTCACAATTCTCTTCCCGCCCATATACCTGTTATTTTCGATTACAATGTGCCTAAGTTTAATATAGTAATATTCAGCCATTGCTTGATACTTCATCGAACCGAGAATACAACCGCAATGAATGTGGGAGAGGACCAAATGGCGCGTATATCTGATTTGTGGTGAGCTGTAAATTGCTTCGAATGAGGATTACAAACGTGCTTTGATTTGATAGGTTGCGATTTACAATTAGCATCGAGCACATTGTAAAAAGTGATTTCGAAGATTGTGAAACTAGATTCCGTAACTTCATTGGAATATCTAATATACATTTACTTTGAACAATGTACTAACTCCTTTCTTTATTTTGAAATTCCAGATTAAGCACTATTTCTCGATTGGACTCAGAAAAAAATGATACGGATCAAAGCAACATTTTGTAGCGGAACGTGACTAAGTATATATGGAGGATTGATACTGATAAAAGAAGAGCATGGTTTAAAAAATATTGCCCGATTCAAGAAGTAACATGCTCAATATCACACAATACAGTCGATAATATTTGTGATGTTGAAATTTGTAAGAAAATTATTATTATAATGCTAATGATTGCTAAGCTTTGTTTAATTTAAAAACAATAGTTGGATTCTTTCCGTGATTGTCATTAAATGTATGTGCTACCTGTTTGAAATATTTTCTTTTGTCATTATTGAAATGATGATTCAATGTCTTCGTAATAGAAAGCACCTCTTTATATACTATTTATTCTAATCCGTATCTACTGAAGAAACTGTTTAATACTTTTCACACTCCTGAAAACATAAAACATGTTGTGACCATACTTTCATTCCATATTCCAGTTCCAAATAGGATATAAAACGCGATCCGTGTAAGCCTATTTTTCCCTGTGCGCCAAAGCCACATTATTGGCCTTTGACCTCATGGCTGGGTGTTGCGGGTAATGTCATGTGCCGATAATCCTTATTTACTTTTCATGAATAGCAGGATCGGGCGTCGACACCGTTAGTTTTAATTAGCGGTTTGGGCCGGAGGAACGCGCAGGTCGGTATAACGTGCTCCGTTCCTGTACCCTAAATTATACTTTCAAGGCGTAATATTTGTCGAAATGTCATAATTTCTCAGCTTCTACATGTTTGCAAACTGTTTCTCCTAATTTTGATAATTGTCACGCAAATAACGCAATACAGAAACACAACATATCACAACTACTTCTGCTACACAATTTTTACTACAAGTTAAATTATCTCCTAAGAACTTTAGGATTGTAAACAACTTGGATATAGATTTTCTCATAATAGAAACTGAATGTAAAATATTCATTGAGATTCTTGCTACATTTTGCATAATCTTCTTGCAAATGACTAATGCATCAAACGACAGTAAAATATTCTAATTTATTTCCGTATTAGTTAGTTAATTAATAGTTATAATATTATCAAGAAAAAAGTTATGAATAGATAGAAGAATAGAGAGAAATAGTGAGAATAAAATGTAGTTTACTGAACGTACGTTTTGTCGAACAATTGCTCTTAAATCGTAATAGTCGCACAGCGCTACTTGTAATGTACTCGTTTTAACTCATCTCGCATTTAACTGATCTTCTCTGCAGTTATGCTAATATTAAAAGCGTAAGCGTTAATATTAAGCGTTAAAACATTACGTTAACGTACTGACAATGTTAACGCCCAAGGAATTCATAAGTTACTAATGCATTAATTTGTCTATCCGAACTATGTTGCATTCTGTAATCCACTAACTTTGTATTTCATGTTGCCTAAAATAATCGTCTAAGGAAATGCTTTTGCTGGTTTCACAAAGCAGACATTTCGCTAATTGGTCTGTTTGTACCTTGTCATTCACGGAGCGCTGTCATTTGTTTCTCGCTGTCTGCACGGTTCTATTGTCTACGGCCCTCATCGTCACGTGCACTCCGAGCACCGTGTTGCAGTTGAAGCAAGATAATCTCTAAACCGTTGCAAGAAAATGTCTTATAGAAACCTTTAGAAATAAGAGCATTATGGCAAAGTAATTGCTTGAACGATATTAAATGTTTCATATACGTGCAATATTGAAATTTTAGTGATACAATAACAACAAAACAACAGTTCACATTAATTACGAATTTGAAGAATAAACACAAAAATATGGCTCCACGTCACATTTTACAGTTTGTGATGCACCGAACTAATATCTGGTTATAAGCGCATGTTTACCAGCAATACTTTTATAACTCAGTTTTTTATTGATAATGTTACGTGTGTTACTTGGCAATTCAATAGGCGGATCATTGTTTACATTCCATACCATTTTAATTTCACTTTGATGGAATACTCGCTTTTATCTTACGTCCGTTTGGTCTGACGGAGTTTTGCATGGCCGCCTCTGAGCGCCCGAGAGGCTGAGATGCCATGGATAGGAGGGAAAAGGGAGGAATCGTCTGGCGAGCGCAAGCGCTCGTTAACTCTGCAATCTTCGTGTCGTAACGAGCGGACAGACGCCAGCCGGCGCGCCTACCACGGCGCCTCCTGCGCGAAATGACCCAAAAAGCGCGCTCAGCAAGAAAAGGGGGGAAAGAGAGACAATCCCTCAACAAGTGAAACTTCGTACGTAAAAATGTATAACTCAAGCTGAAGAGTCAGGTAATGAATAGCTAATGGAAGTATTAATAAAGTAGGTGATGGGGGAAAAGCTTAAATTTTCCCGAATGAAATTGGAATGCTGTTTTTGGAACGTTTTTTTCGTCTCAAATTTTTAAAACACATTAAGCTCTCATTATGTTAACCCTACAAAAGATACACTGGTAATATATTACACTATGTTTTTATTTTTCGTTTACAGGTTTTGTAAATAAAAATGAGCAAGAGTGAACCTTTGTGTATTATCCTCCGAAGTTTGGGTTCTTCTATAGCATGTTTTGTTATTCATCTTGCATTTTCCTATTAAAAATTAGTGCTTCGTTGTGGGAATGCGAAACACCATGCAGTATGTAGGTACGCACAGGAAATCAAAAAATTTAATTTCGCTCTTCGTCACTCTACGCGGTCAGATAAAAGTATAAACCCGCATACTATCAAAGTGGAAATAATTGAATGCTTGAAAGAAGTATGTGCCCGAAATCAAATGCAAAATTTGTTCAAATATCCATGTTTCGAATTCAATACACCTATCTACATAGAACAGGGATTATATATGAGATTTTCATGCAATATCACTTCATTGTGAGTGAAACTAAATTGCGCTTTAATTTAAATAAATGTTCAGTAATCCTGCATTCCGTCATTTGGTTCTATACTTTGGGGGAACAGTTTACTCCATTTATTCGGCTACAGGAGTTGCATTCGTGTGTCTTTTAGAGGGTTTTTATATGCCGCTTATAAATTGGTAATCTGCCAAACCCGAACAATTGTTGTAGTACTACTGAGTTCTGGAAAATGTTTTTTTAAATAAGTCAGACCTGTGTCCTTCGCGGTTTAAAATGAAAAACAAATTTCTGGAGAAAAACAGTTCCCCCTGATCCGTGAAGTATATATTAAAATTGTAGTTTAGTAAATATCCTGAAGAACTATGATGAACCATTCATAAATGTTGAAATCTTGGGTTCGAAAGATTTCAAAAAATTTGAATGACCGAAATTGAAATAAGATTTGAAATTTTGATTCTTTATCGATTTTCGCCGGATATGACTATTCCAATCGCTATTATTAGCAATAAAATGAATTAATTTTTAAGAGCAGTAAATACTTGTCATAAAATAATTGTGTAAGGTCAAAGATACTTCGATACAACGAGTCTTCAATAGAAAAAATCAATTATTTATAAAACTATACCAAAAAGAAATAAAGCAAGAAAGTATAATTCCTGAAGATGAAAAAGTGAGACATTGCTTCATGTGATATTTGGATAATCTTAGCCTAGAAAATAATCGGTGAAAAAACATGTATCGGAAATGTAAATGACTCAGGTTTTTTAGATATATTATACATTTTCAATATTTTCTCCTAATTAAAAAGTATGTTTTTATAATGATGGTCGTCGTACCCTTGAAATAATGCCTACCCACCAGCGTAGTGCCATTTGTATTACTTTGGGCAAAACTATATCGGGCGAAAGTTTCTCTTTCTACAGTTCTATTGCTCCACTTTTTCGTCCCTTTTCCCAAAATCAAGTGGAGGACCTTCTGGAAATCCAACCTTTCTTAACTATCAGAAACAGGCTATAAGATTTCACGTAGAGACGTATTAGAGTACAGACAGAATAAAATACAGAAGTAATGTAGTACGTAGTACACATTGAAATTAGAAATGAGATAACGTGTTTCCAGCTCTTAATCCATCTTAAGAATCAACGTAGCTTGAGGATATTTTAAATTGTAATTATTATTTTTTCATTTGCTTTTAAAAATAATCGACGCAATTCATTCCTATATTGCAAAATGAAGAAAAGATTCATTGAGGATTATTGTCATTTTTATTTTCACTTAACTATTGTCTTACTTAATTGTTGTAACTAACATCTTGATTTTTTCAGAGTTCACCCCGGTTTTGTCTTTGGAAATGTACTTTCAAAATGGAGGGCGAGCAGAGTCCTTTATTCAGAACTGTGAGTACTGCATTCATGAGAAAGTTTCTGTTGGCTTATTCGTTTGAGCTGCATGACTTTTATCTATAAAAATAATTTTGTGAGTCAAGATCCAATTCATATTTCACATCTTTATTATCAAGTAATTTTTTTAAATTAGTTTTATCTTTTCTCTAAGCTTACATATTCAGTGAACTAAAAACGTGACAAATGTTTGATGACTTACAGCTAACTTAATGCAGTTTAAAATTGTAAAATTTTATGAATTATTTTAAAATTTGGTAGGAAACGAAAAGCATCTTCTAAGAACTATTTAATGTTTGAAAATATTTGGTTGAAAGAATGGAGGTAAAATTTCTTAATTTTCGTTTTGTATCTGTTTTTTCTGTGGTCTATAATGAGTTCATGTCTTTATGAAGGGTAAGTTTGTGTGAAATTTATTTGATATGAATGCTATTTGATGTGCTATTTTATTTTTGTTTAGTTCGTCATGTAGCTTTTTTCTGCTGATGTATCAGGTAGCTCTTGAAATTACTCGTATTTGTTTTGAAATAATTGCGTTTAATTGGGATTAGCTTTGGCGACATCGTTCCAGATCGGGGATGAACAAGTTGTTTACAAAATCGTTCGTATTAATGAGAATATCAGCTACAAGACATCAGCTGACCCCACGAATTTAAAAGATCGTTCAGCTTCTGACAGCATATATTTCAGGTAAATTTAATTTATAAAAAGGAAAAAACTTCAATGTTGCAAATAGAAAGTTATACAGAAAAGATAAAACTTTAATTTCATAAATTAATAAATTATGTAGCGACTGTGTCTTTTTCAAAAATGCGTAAGCCGTCATGATAACACTGTAAAAAGAAATTCAGTGGCAACTACATAAAAGCCAAGCTAAATGAGAAATAGTTTGATATCGTTTACCAATCTAAAAATGCCATTTTAGGACCTGCATCAGATACTAGGTAGCGTCTTTTTTGAATATCTATTGTAATACCAGTAATGATTTTAGCAACAGATACTCACCAATCAATCATTTTCAGAAACCGAAGAGGATATTTAAAAAAAATACTATTTTAAAACGATTTACGGGACTTTATTAGCTGTATGTAAACAGTAAGATCACTGGAGTTAATACTGAACTGAAACATTTAATTACTGGCAGATATTACTCTTCACTCACACTGTGTAGTCATATAAAAGTAAACATATTTAGGTAAATAGTTTGTCTTCTCTTAAAAATTCGAATTTTATTCGTTTGTTCAAATTTTATTTGAAGTTCTTTAGTGTTCGGGTTTATCTAATTTTGTATGTTTTTAGTTTCAAATCATATTCATTGAATGATTCATTCCGTTTGAATATTTCTGAACTTAAAAAAAATCTATTTATAATGTATTGAACATATATATATATATATATATATATATATATATATATATATATATATTGAGATATACAAAATTTCTCTACATTAATATCTGGCAAAGATCTTAGCGTCCGGCTTGCTGGGTCACACACGATATATTATAATATAATAGGATACCAATACTGACATACAGCTGGGAATGAAATAAATATTTCATTACATTACTATTACTATATTTACATAACTAAATACACTTTTTTTCTAAAGAACAAAATTTAACAAAGTTTATTGTACCTTTTAGCAAACAATTTAGTGAATTTATAAAATGATTTGATGTTATGCCTTTGATCAAGATATCTTTGAATTTACGGTTTATATACGGTTAACTTATCTATTCTTCGTTGATGTCCCTCGTAGACTTCTCAGTCGACATATTGCAAGCTTGCCGTACAAAAGTCCAAGAAACCTCTTCTGCCCCTACCAAGCTGGTCAAACTATCAAATATCATCCCATTATCCATGACAATATAACAATATTATATCCGATTACACCATACACATACCAATTATCACACATACCACATGCAATACATTACTGTCACATCAATACACTGAACAACAATGACATCACTTACTACGTTCCTCATCGATAACATACATCAGAATACGATGCCATCACAAATAACCTGCATGATTCATTCACGACACAGAACTACTACCTTCCTTTTTTTCATAACATTTGACCGTCCTTCTCACCCAGCCATCCATACCGTTATATTTTGGTGTAGCTGACCATTCGATACTAAACTTCTTCGCCCAATCCCAAATTTTCACTTTCGGCAATCCACCTTATGCATTTACAAAAACAAAACTACAAACAAAACACATTGCTCGTTGCTAAGCTCTCGTGATATTTCCTAATGCATGTTCCACCATATAGTCTACAAATAAATGTTAGTTTATTTCATGTGACATATCGGTATGTCACAATATACATACATATTACTTTTTCTCTACCGTTTATCTCTCCAGAAAATTCTAAAGTCCAAAACAGTAAAGTTTGCCGAGTTAATTGTCGCGCAAATTGGATTTCGTCTTTATTTCACGGTTGTTATAAAAAATGGAAATAATAAGATCTGCCTCAGGCCATAACGTAACTAACAGCTGCGAAATATCTGGTTGTTTATTGTGTCAAGGCATGAAGTATCTAAAGTCTTGGAAATGTGCTTATTAACTTTTCTTTTCGAAGAAATATTATTCAATTCTCTTTGTCGCGACTGCGAGAAATTCTCGAAGTTAAACTCAATTGAATTGCATTCCCTGTTGCTGATAATTTCCTTCTTTATTAGAGTTTCACGTTCTACGATCTAGAACTGAGAAATAATGGGGACTGCAACAAAAGTAATGAAGTGAATAATTTTGTTTGTTAAATATTATCTTAGAATAAGAAGTTTTATTTTTTCTCGCTGTGCTAATGTGAACACGAACTTTTATCCATTTTTGTTTTTGCGCACGTTTTCCTTGTTACTAAATATGTCTGAGCACATATTGTCTTTATATAAGTGTGAAGGGTTAGAAACCGAAAACAATAGAATAAATTCTCAACATTATTACGAAGTTAACGTTTGAAACGCGCGTAATTGTTCTCTTATACATTTTTATTTCATATGCGCATTTAATTTCAAATGACTACATTACGTTTTAATGAATGATTCAAAATATACATTTAAATTTGTAATAAATTTACTATTAGCTAATTATTTTCATCGAAGTTAAATTGAAGGTAAGGTCCGAATGTTAAAGGATATTTTGTTTCAAAATATTGTTCTCCAAGTATTTACTTAAAATTGTATTTTAGTTGTTACTAGACAACTGTTTGAGTGTCAGTGAAAAATGTTCTTGAAGAGGAAATTATCTCATGTTGGAAATATTTTAATTAACACTTTACTCTTAAAATAGAAATTGCATTATTTAAAATGCCTTTGTGATGATATTCTTACTCTTACCCAGGATGCACAATCGTACTAGCCTGCATTGACCCAATTAAATTTCATTGTATTTGAGAATTCTTTGTTAAATTAAACTCCTGAATTCAAATTCCTATTACACGTCTAAACAATACATTGTTTTCTAGAAACTGATGTAACAGAGGAGGAGAGATGTTTTTCATTTCCTTCCCGTACTTCAGACTACACCCAAATAAAGCATCTACTTGCAACAACCGGAACTTGTAAAGTCCGTCAGCTGTATATTTTTCTATCTCTTAGATATAACAAGATTGGTGATGGGAAGGAACTTAAATTAATATCTCCCAATACAGTAAACAATCCAAATTTCTAGTGTTCTGAATCTTTTATTTTTATAATTTTAGCTTATAGTCTCATTGGGACAAAACGTCTCAAATACTATTTCCAATGTTTATATAAAATTGCGGGTTAGAGGATTTAAATAAGTAATGAAGGAATTTTGCATATCTTTCGCAGCAACGTTCTGCCATATTACAATAATCACCCCATTAAAATGTTTCTCTACAAATCCTCTACGAAATACGTTCTTTACCTCTTTTGAACTCTCTGTGAGAATACATTTTCCTAAAACTGGTATAAGTTAATTCTTTAATGTCTTTAAGAGTAAGCACGTTCTCTTGTAGCTCAAGGACAAACGAAGAGGAAAATTAACCCGAGAGGACTGTAAATTCCTCTTTTCGGTCTCAATATCTTAAACGTTAGTATGTTTTTCCAGAACCGTGCGAAGAAGATAAAAAGTTTCCCCTAGCAGAGATCACCTACTAATTGCGAACCTCTGCCCTCCGCCCCCAACGGGAGCCCCCTCGCGTAGGGACACGCCCACGCACGGCGCGCCCCAGCGACGACACCTGCGAGGGGGCAGGCACAAGAGCAAAGGCGAGGGGCGGGGACGTCGTAATGATGACGGGCACGTGGGAGCGCCACCTGACGGGGCTGCTCGGACACAATCTCTCGTAATTACCTTCCCGGGGGCCTTGGCCGGCGTCAGGCCGGACTAAGGAGGCCGTGCTTAATTGTTGGCGCGTCGCACTGAGGAAGGCGGAGCGAGGGCGGGTCGGCCGGCGCGGTGCGTGAATGCGGCGCGGCGGGGAGATGCTGGATGGGGCGAGGAGGGGGAGGAGTTAGAGAAGGGGCGGGGATGAGGCAGGGGTGGCTGGGTTTTGGGTGACGCGGATGTGACGGGGATGAGGCGGGGATCGGCGGAGCGGGTCGAGGTAGGGCAGGGAAGAGCGGGTCTGGGCGGAGTCGGGCGGAGCAGGGCTGGACGGGGGCGGGTCGGCGCGCAGCATGAGCGGGGCGGCGCGGGGAGGGGCGGGGCAGGGTTGGGCGGGGTAGGGAGGGGCGGGGCAGGGCGGGGGCGGGGGCGGGTCGGCGCGCAGCATGAGCGGGGTGGCGCGGGGCGGGGCGGGGCGGGGCAGGGCAGGGCAGGGCAGGGCAGGGCAGGGCAGGGCAGGGCGGGGAGGGGCTGGACGGGGCGGGGCGGGGCGGCGCGCAACATGGGCGGGATGGCGCGGGGCGGGGCAGGGTGGGGAGGGGCGGGACGGCGCGCAGGATGGGCGGGGTGGCGCGGGGCGGGGCGGGGCCGGGCTGACGCCGACCGAATACCGGCCGGGCAAACGCGCAAATGGCTGGGTAAACGCAAAAGGGCGACGCCACGCAAAGGACGATGCAGCGGGGAGGAGAGTAAGAGAGAGGGCGCGGGAGAAGCACGGAGTGGAGGTAGAATCAGGGCGTGCCACGCCTGCGAAGGCGTCATAAACCAGCAGAAAAGCATTGAAAAACAGGAGTTATGAGGAACGAAGGAAACCACAAAATGGGTACACATAAAAATGTTTTTGTGATGGAACTATAAACATTGGATCTGACGGTTATTGTAGTTAAATGCGGTATCATTTTGAGAAAGCGTTGGCGTATGGTTATTAGGAGTTCAAGTTCAAGAAACAAAACGTGTAGGGTAATAGGATTGCAAATCAGTTACAAATATAATTAGCGCTACTAATTATTAGGGAAGTGAGATGATCTTCAAAAAAAAAAAACTCATAGAAACGGTAGAAATATGGTCATTAATATGTGATGTTGGAAATTGGACAGTTATTCCACTTTTCGATATCTTGATAAATAGCAATTATTTATCCTCAATTTGTTTTCACACTTTAAGTTGAGCCCACACTTTAAGTTTAAGTTGAGTTGTTCAGTCAAGCCCACTATAGAAATGTTAAGAATACAAGAGGAAGGAAAGAAGAACAAGAAGACCCATACTATAATGGAGCCTGGGGGAAAAATTCTAACATTCATTTTAAAGATTCAAAATAATTCCATTATAATTTCTCCCAAAACACACATCATGATCTGAACCCTGGACAAAATTGATCCTAGAATAACAGTATGTACTGAGAAAGAAGCAAGAATGTATTCAAAACATAGGCATGTCTGAATTTTTCAAAAGATTTGTTCAGCCCATCGATTAGAAACATTTCAGAAATGAGGAGTTAACACTACGTTGCCCCGCTCTCTTCTATTACTGTACCTATACTGTTACTATAGCAATATTATAAACAGCAAAATTAATTATGTTTAGCGAAAGAGTATGAATATCTTACCACAAAGTGAAGGAAAGCTCTTGCTCTCCAAGAAATGCTTAATAACAAACATCATATAGACAATGTCTTCAAATTTTTGAAGAACCTTATCAATAAACTCTAAATAACTAAGAATTTTCAGATACCAACATTGTTCAGAGTGCCAAAATAGTCTAAAGATTATGCCAAATAATGTATTAGTAATGAACAAAGTGTATTATGATGATTGTGTTTTCGTTTATATTTTTGTGGCTGTTGAATGTGGTCGTTCATGACCTCACTGATCATGTAATGCTACTCTTATATTGATACACATTTATGATCTATTTATGATTTTTTTTAAAATTCTGTTGTATGTTCTGTTATGTATCTATTGTTTTTTGATTGTGGTCCGTATCTAATGACCTGATGCAGTTCATGCTAGAGTCCCTAGATACAGAGAGTAGCGCAACGCCGCCGAGAGAGTAGCCGAACGGCCGCCGCCATTTAATATCCTTCCACACGGAAGCCCCAACAGGCAGCATTCAGGAGTTGAGGGCAAATGATAACAATCGAAGACATTATGAGGAATTTCGAGTATAGTATCATTTATTTATTTATTTTACGTCAAAAAACAGTTGAAACTGCGTATGACATGCTATGGGGAGTGAATTCTGTGCACATTTTCAAAATTCTGTAATCCCTACACTAAGTCATATACTACATGAATTTTGAAAATTAAAAAAAAGCTCTCATGTAATAAAATCTATATTCAATGATAAATAAGCAATAAAGTTTGGGCTCTTATCCCACATCATGTCCTTCGTCAAGGAATAATATTTCCTGCCGCAACAACATGGAAACGATAATTTAAATAACTATATTTCCCAATGAATTCTAGAAGACGTGCACAGATAATGAAGTTACATACATCTCAGCATTTGCTCAATGGATCAGGGAAACGGGACGAAAAACCTGATCGAGATCATTGGTTTTTGGTTGATTGGTGGTTCTCTACTTACCCACAATACCGCTTAGTTCAACTGGATATGAAATGGCGATATCGGTGGCACAAAGGAATGCGCTACTTTCTGTATCCAGGGACTCTAGTTCATGCGACCAATTAAATAAAGCGTATTAAAAAAAATGAGGTAAAGCGAAGTATGCCAGCGCGTTATTCCCCTCCGAGGTGATTAGCGTGAGCTTTGTGGCGCTGAAGAGCTTCGCGCGTCGCCCGCGCCGCTGCGCTGCGGCACCACGAGTGATTGCTCCTCCCGCGGGAAACCCGGAAGGGGGGGTGAGGTACCAGCCACAGCACGGCGCTCTGGGGGCAAACACCCCCTTCCCCTTAGGGGAGAGGCCGTCCCTAATGTGTTCTTCGTGTGTTTGTCAGCCTGTTGGTGTAATTACTATCCGATTTGCTTTGTCGTCGTCAACATAATCTAACATTACATTACGTACAAGAGTACGTGCTTTAAGAGTTTATAATTCATGCTTAATGGCATTGTTGGATCACCTTTTAAGTTGATGTTTAATCTCAAAGAGTTGTTTTACAAAACGTTTCCTATGGATGGTACTATTCAGTGAGAAATATATACATAATGTATTTTACATCTAAGGATGAAAATTCTAATAGACTGTTGCAAGCAATATCTTCAGCCGTAGTTGGCTTCTATACCAGTCGGTAACTCTGAGTTTCATTCGTTCATTATTCATAGCACAAGCAGGCTTACTTGCTACCCATAAGTAACCTAAATTTCAAGTGCCAATCCACTCCCTGAAACTAGTGGTACTAAAACAGCACGTACTTTCTCGTCCATATTTTCTCACAAAATTACGCGAAAAGTTCTCAAATTTTCGAAAAATTGTACATGACCTTATTACAAAATCTTTAAGGAACAGATTCCATTAAGGTAAAAATCTCTATCTTTAAAATGGTATTTGTAGGAAGAGGCCGAAAAAATTTTGAACTTTTGCAATTTTCGAAAAATCAGGATTTTCAACAAACCGTTCTCTTAAACGTTCTTTACACTATTTAACAACAAAATTTAATCAAAAACGATGGGGCCATTTTTTGAAAATTTAAAAATGTCCCAGGAGCTTCATATAAAGTACTCCTCAGAATTAAAATATTGGTTTCAAATACATAGGACCGCGATATCAACTAGGTGGATTAGGAGATATCCATTTTGGAGAAAATTGGCAGTCCGGTTTAGCCGGTCATCGGCTGACCGCTTTACCGTCAATCGAATTTTCGCTATCAAGCACCCATAAAACATGCATTCTGGCTTCACCGCCAGAATTTTTTTCTGAACTGAGCAACTAGATTTATCAACTTTTTCGTTAACAAGGCCCAGCAATAAGAGTTTTTCTGCCGAAAATTCGTCGTTTTTCTGCGCAGCATTACGTAACTTTCTCTCTACTCCAAAGCGATAAAGTAAAAATATCAGTACATGCGTGAAAATAATCCCATCACCTGAAACGGTTATTTGTGTTAGAAGTTTCAGACATGTATTTCTAAGATGCAAATTTCTCATTCTGGATTCCAAGATTCAAATAGCAAAGTGTAGAATTTCCGTTCAATTTTATTTGATAAAAAAACAGGAGTGCTAAAGTCAATGCACCATTATTTTCTTAGTAACCACATGACATGGACAATATAACTATGTGTAATCATGAAAATAGTTGCAAACACTAGCTTCTTATATTTCTCTGAACAAATTGACAACACTTAAAAGCACAAAATGTCATTTCAAAAAATCCCAAGAATGTCAAACGCGAGTTTAGCTTTGATATTCCGGGAAGGGACGCACGCAACTGACCAAGTGGTAAATCTGGGCAAAGAGAGCAAAATGTAGGCTTTCCTTTCAATTTTATTTGATAAAAAACGGGAGCGCTCAAGCAAATGCACCATTATTTTCTTAGTAACTACATGACATAGAGAATAGAACTCCGTGTAATCATGGTAATAGTTGCAAACACAAGATTCTTATATTTCTCTGAGCAAATTGACAACACTTAAAAGCACAAAATGTCATTTCAAAAACATCACGAGAATGTCGAACGCGAGTTTGATTTGGATATTACAAGAAGGGACGCACGCCTGACCAAGTGGTAAATCTGGGCGAAGAGACGTCTGCGAGGCGCCGTCTGTGAGGTCAATTGGGCCTCCGTCGCCGCGTGGCTTTTTGAGAGCGTTCGCCGCCCGGCAGTCGCGCGCGAACGGCAGGCAACGACCGCACGAGAGCGCGCCTGCACAGCTGTTTGCCAGCGTCTGCTCCCTTCTACAACCCACCGAGCCGCCCACGCCCTGCCAATGCTGTGCAGCCATGCCGCGCCGCGCTGTGCAGCTCCACCGCGCAAAGGGCGAAGCGTAGGCCCCCCCTCCGCCCTCCCGCGAGCCCTTTGTAGTCATTTGCGACGCTGATGATTGCGTGAACGGGCCGCAAAGGGACCGCGCTGCGTGCAATGTGCTGAAGTGCGTTGCGCTGAGAGTGCTACGTTTGTTTTGTGCGTTTCATCTCTTGTCACTTAGTCGTCACAGCCTCATCACTTCACCTTCTCTTTATGTCTAATTCACGGTCACATCACCGCCTCATCATTATTCACCAATTCCTCGCTACCGTTTTTACGCAAGTTCATGTTCACTCTACACAAATTTACATGTATCTCTACACAAATAAATGGCCCACCTCTGCACAAATTTATGTCTATCTCCACCCAAATTCTCTGCACAATTTCATTACTACGTCGTCACAAATTCATGATCCCTTCGTCACATTTTCATGACACCTTATCACCACTTCATGACCTCTTCGCCACCACTTCTGATCTTCTCATCACCAGCTAATGACCAAGCCGTCACGATCATTTCAAACCTGCCTGACCAAGCGAACCAAACCAAGCACCAAGCACCAAACCAAGCGAAGCCGTCACGACCATTCCAACCCCGCGTCACTACCTCGATACCGCCTCATTACGGTCGCATCACTATTTTCCCTCGGTGATACAATCATCGTGATTTTTCTGCATTTCTGCTTCTTCTGTTCTCACCACTAATCTCTAATGCCCTCCTCCAGATTACTTTCTCAAATTTCCCACATTAGTTACCACCCGTTTTCCCTCCTATTTGACTATATTTTGTCCCCCCCCCCCGTTATCTTCACCATTTCAATTCAGGTTCTTCGTTTTAATCGGTTTTCATTATCGTGCTCATGAAATGTGTTTCTCACCACCATGGCTGCTCTGATTGGTAGTTTTCCGTGGTTTCTCCGATCTACACCAGGCGAATGCCGGAGCAGTACCCTAACAAACGGGCCACGGACCGCGCGCGATTTGTCCTTCCTCTTCCTTGTCCTATCCTCTCCCCTTACACACACACTTACACTAACATGCACTACACTACCACTACATTCCGGAAGACCGGTCGGGAGCTTAGAGCTTCTCCCGGCTGGGGCGGTGCCCCGCTGGTGGGAGAGTCCTGGTTAGGGGGAAAGCCCACTAGCCGACGGTAGGTCGGCGTCGGATCTCGCCATCCAGCGGGGGAAGATCACCGCCATCTCCCGAGAAAGAAACACGCACTACACTAACGGGACTAATGACCGAAGCAGTTGACGCGCCCGGAAACACGAAAAAATCAATCAATCAATCAATCAATCACAACCATGAACAATGCTTAAGGTTATGGACATCAGCAGCTTCTGGTTTTCATTCCTGATGCCTCACCTATTCTTCGCTTTAGTATTTTCTACAACGATTGCTGCGTGATTTTGCCAACGGTCTTATCAACTCCCCTAATACTGGTACTTACATTGCCATTTCGAAACAATTCATCTTCATCTTGCTTTCGGTAGCTTCTTCACGCCGTAAATTACTCCCCGCCATGAACATTTGCGCGCAGTTGAGCAATGTGCCTTCGTGTTAACGTATTAGTTTAGAAGGTTGGACGAGATATTCAACGGCACTTTAAAGCCGCGTGACATTGTTTCTAATCGCTGGTTTTGCAAGTAATCTATCTTTCAGAATTATAACGTATTAGTTTAGAAGGTTGGACGAGATATTCAACGGCACTTTAAAGCCGCGTGACATTGTTTCTAATCGCTGGTTTTGCAAGTAATCTATCTTTCAGAATTATACGCCTTTTCAGAGGAGTAACAATTGAGCCTCACAGAAACAATAGATTCTATTTTGTCCGTCTACCTTGTGAGGTACAGTTATTTGTACTTTTCGGCACAGAAGAAGTCATTTGGTTTAGAACGGAGTACACTGGTATCTAAACTCATCAAAATTACTTTGATATCTGTTCTATATTAATTCATGAAATATATTAATGAAAATTCTTTAATGAAAATTCGAAAAGTGCGTTCCAAAAATTACTCCATTAATTCATATCCTTGAAGCAGAACATTTTCACAAGACTGGAAACAATATTTATCCACTTTTTCATTACCAGAGTCCGGTAATTTTTGCTGTCGAAAAACCGTCCTTTTCCAGCACATAATTACAATACTTTATCTTCTTACAGAATAAGGAGAGAAAGTAAAATGGAATCATGCGCATCAGCTTTCCTGTCAGTTGTAGATCATGGCAGCCAAGTGTATACAATGCATCTCTTTACCCGAATTTTATGCGAACTAAAATTTTGAATCTGATTCCATCCCATGTAAGGTATGAATGATTCATTTCATAAGTTAAGCTTCGAGGATTGATATAAGAAATAACAATTTAGAATGAAGAATTAAATCATTCTGAATTATTATTAATTATTTTTCTAATGAGCTTTGTTGTGCTCAAGGTCGTCTTTTGTGGACTCAAGGTCGTCTAATCTCTAGTCAGAAGCACATGGCGTTCGTATGCAGTGACGTCACCATGGCACCGCTTCCGTTGCCGCCGGCGCTGCCAACATTACAGTCGCGACCTTCCTTTATTTCCCCGCGCCTTTTGTTACATTTATTGCGCGACGCGTATTTCATCTCAAAGGCCCGCGATTTCTTGGCTTCCTTTTTTTTTTTCATTCGCCGGGCGCCCCGAGTTTTCAGCTTTTGCATATTTATTGAAAACGCTTTATTCTCGGAACCGGGTGCGTAGTGTAAGGTTGCTGCGACACTCGCGGGCGAGTTGGGAGGCATGAGTGGGTATGCAATATGAGTAAGCGTATACTTTCCTGTTTCACGCTTGTATGACTGCGTGCAAATACTTTTTTATTTCGCCGTTTAATTAATTTCTGAAAGACTGTCGTAAAATCATGCTCATATTCAAGAAGAGGTACTGGGGTCACAGGTAAAATAGTGACATTCATACATTCTTAACCTCAGGTGATACATTAACCTCAGGTGAACATGGCGGAGTACTGCTTTAAACTTCGATGCGATGAGAGATTTCAAACGAATACAGGTCGTACATCTAGTACTTTACGTAATATAGGGGTATAAAATAATAAAATTGTACAATATTCATTATTAATTTTGTATTATGTATAATGAAATATATATAGGTAATACAGTAATAAAATTACTCTTTCAAATAATTTTTTATTATTAACATTAATAAACTAATACCATTTTTATTATTAACATTAATAATTCAACTTTCTTTAATCTGTGACATAATACTTTTCTGAATGAAATAGAAATTAGTACCAAAGGTGACGCATCATATTCAATTGAAGAAAATAATTTTAGAATTTACTTCTTATATTTTACTCTCAGGCCAAAATAAAATAATAAATTGAATTAAATTATTGACATAATTGTGGGGTCTTAAATCGTAAGAAGAGTAAGAATTGTAATCGTGCGCAGAAAAATCGGCGATTTTTTAACGGAACAAATTATTGTCGAGACCTGGTAATGAAGTGGCTAAGTATTGTTCCGGTATGTAGTAAATTGCTTCCTCTTAAACATCGCATAGTCGGAATCCAAGTTTTGTGGGTCCTTGATACCGAAAATACGATTGTTGGCAAAACATTTGTCTGTCTGTCCGTCTGTCCGTCCGTGGTCTACGCTAGCGCCTAAAACGTTCAGCTGATTTTCTTCAAAATTGATATTCCCAGATTATCTAAACGATGTAGAAGCCCTGCGAGTTAGTAACGGTTATTTTGGGAAGGGGGGCTTGAGCTTTATACTGAAGCCTCAATTATATTTTCAAACTTTTCTCAAAATGTTTGGAATTATTTTCATTTGCGTTTGTCCCTAGCGTTATAGACGCTCAAAACAATGGTATAGGTCTTTTTTTCGTGGAAATCTCTGAGTTGTCGAAAATTGCAAAAGTTCTAAATCTTATTCGGCGTCTTCGTACAACTAAAATATTGGAGACAAATTTATTCTATAATGAAATCTGTACTTAAAAGATAGATCTTACAATAATGTCAGATCAAAGTATCGAAAATATTAGTCGGTTTTTGCATAATTTTGAGAGAAATTTACGCAATTTTTAAACAATTAATTTATCGAAAAGTCTCCAAATTTTTAATTTAAATTTTCTCCTTGTATGTATCAAAGAACGGTATGGAAGCGGTGCTAGTCCTATTTCCTGAGAACACATTGTATTTTCGAAAATTGTAAAAAGATGTGAACATTGAACTGAAATTGAATTGAAAAATGAATTACAATACTGAAAATAAATATTTTTGTCTTAAAAATCTTTTCTTAAACCTTTAAAAAAAGGTTATGTATTGGCAAAACCAGTGGTTTTCGCGCATCTTATGCTTGAACTTAAAGCAATTTCAAAAAAAAAGAAATATTCAAAAACCGCTTCAAATGTTTTCCACGGATAGAACAACCTTAAAAGAATGGCACAGGTTTAATTTTTGTTGAACTCTTTGAATGGAAGAAAAGTACGTGTTGCTGTAGCACCACTAGTTCAATGCTTTGAGTAATTAATTATGACCAATTAATTATTTTTCTACTCAGACAAGCCCAAATAATGTACAACTAAGCAATGGAATGTTAGGAGTCATGGCATAAACAAACGCGATCGTTATGTGTGGGAGCAAATGTAGAATGAAATCATCTGTATGCAAAGAGGTAATATTCCGTCGCTGCTCTCTACGCACTTGTTGATGTGACATCTGTGGCATTTACTGACACATTGGATGCGGGCGGATTCAAACCGCCCCGCGCTCTGTAGCTTCATATCGAGGCGAGGGGGCTGTGCCTACTCTCAATACACTCTCGCCGCTGCAATATCACGTTGCGCCCTTGACAGACCTGTGACGCGAAATTAAAAGAGAAAGAGAGAAGAGGAGACAGTTATTCGGCTAGACTCCGCATATTCACCGGGTAAATGAAGGAAGGAAACGGATCGCGTGGACCCTCAAAGGGAAGGGAAACTGGATTATTCATGCAAGATATTATTGCATCGAATTCGATTTGTAGACGTGAGCTGCATGTTTTCTCTCGGGAAAGGGACGCAAGAGAGCAGGTTTTTATGATCTGCGGGGAAAAATAACTGAAGTTCCTGCAATGCTTTTTCTCGTTACAGATGCCAGTATTTGTGGTTCCTAAAGTCGTTAGAAATCTTGAAAAAGCAAAATCAAAAATGTTTGCTCATTCAAAGATGATCTTGCCTACCTAGCAATGTCCAGAAATAACTATCTTTAGAAATTCGTATTCAAATATAAGTAATATACTGTCTTTGAAATAAAATAAATTATAATTGTGTTGTGCAGCTTTTGGTACTACAGATCTGAAGTATAATTTATTTTATTCTTTTACTGATACGTTATTGCTTGTTATTGCTTTCGAAACGAGTTCGATATACACTACGTAATTTATCTGGATTGAGAGGATCGTGGTTACGGGGACAATATGAAAATAATTAAATGCTGCTCTATGTTCTCTTATGGATAGAATTATGAGAGAGCACTATGAAAGGGAAATGTGAAAAGAAAATCCGAGTAATGTTAACAACTAGTTGAATTGTAAGTAAGTCGATTTAAATCATTAAAGTTACGTAAAAAATAAAATCATGTATGTACAACGGTTGTAACTGATTCTAATGATTTCGGACGACAAAAAGCCCTCGGTGCAAAGACTCTCGAACTTTTTGTCGCAGCTCAGTCGTTAAAAAAAAACCTTATAACGCATATTATATTGGTGCATAAATAACTATTACCTACCTAAAGAGAATACTGTTAACCTTATTACTTTGTAACTTTTTAGAATTATAAAAAACTCTCGTCTTTTATGTAGAATGAGAATTTGGGTCTTGCAGATCATTTGTATTGAATGTCCGAAATTTTATAGCAATTGTATACGCAGATCTTCTAAGTTCACATTGTAAATTGTGAATGCTTTCTTCATACAAACAAAATATTTATTAAAGATAAATTTTAGAATCGGTTCTTAATTATTTCCTTATTGACGTGAAACAAAATCAAGAGTATCACCTGAGGACTTGGAATAGTCCATAATAAGATACCTTTGACTTCGGTGCATATGCTGACATACAAAAACCTGATTTTCATACTTTTCATTCCTTTCGGATACTTCTTGTACAAATTTAAAATACTTACCTGCCCGTGCGAGAACTCTCGCATGTTAAACTCCACCCTCTTTTCAATTTTTCCATTTCCATATTAAGCCTGTAGTATATCTTTTTCTTCAAGACCCTGTTATCCTCCGTCACTTCTTCTACATGTCTCCTTGTAATCGATAACAATTCAAGAGTAATTTAACAGTTTAGTTTTGAAGCCCCTAAAACGCTTCGTCTAGGAGTTATTTAACGATATAATTAAAAAAATCCGGCAAGGGTTGAGGGTTGCACTTTATATGAATATTTATATGCATTTTTTAAACAAATCCTTTATATTTTGAAAGTCAAAGTGCAATTAGTCGTGTGTCCGTGAAATTCTCTTTCTTTAGAGGCCTCAAT
Source organism: Teleogryllus occipitalis (assembly GCA_011170035.1). Classification (NCBI taxonomy): domain Eukaryota; kingdom Metazoa; phylum Arthropoda; class Insecta; order Orthoptera; family Gryllidae; genus Teleogryllus; species Teleogryllus occipitalis. Next base: position 419,108 of record BLKR01000477.1, on the reverse strand, counting down.
TATAAAGATTGCTTGCGTGTGAGAGCCGCAAAAGATATCTATACTACTGAAATAATATAGATGATAATTATTACTCAAGACTTAGTGGTGAAATAAACCAACTTTCATAAAATTTATTTACTGAATTATAAACTTAAATCTGATTGTCTATAATAAATGCAACTTTTTGTTAATATAAATGTGAGAATCAATAGAAAATAATTATTACTGTTGTTGGTAAATCCACTGAAGATGAGAAAATACTTCCCCAAAACACGTTTTGGTCATAATATGAATAATACGTATTAATATCAAACAATTCTTCCCAAGCTTACAAAGAAAACATTTTGAGGATACAAGTTTTGAATCTACTTGCATAAAGAGAATACTCATTAACTTTGCCACATTTGAAACGTTTCAATTAAAAACTTGAAATCGTAACCGCATCTTTACACGCAAGTCTCTTTATTTATTCAATTCCATGTCGCATATGCAATCTTTCTCTGGCGTCTTCGCGAGTTTAGCAGGGTTTAAATTTAAGTCACGTTTCGTATTACAGAATGTGCTTTTCATACAAAGGAAGTTCCATAAAGGAATTTCCTGGCAAAACCCAAGTAATTCTAATCTTCTTTAGAGTAGTTTCTAAGAAAAAGAAAGTATTTAACTGTTGTTTGACCTGAAACAAAGAACATAAAACAAGACTCGCCAAAGACAATTAAGAACGGGTGTCTTAGAGGTATATTAAGTGGATTTTAGTAAATCTTTAGTATTAGTGAGATGTGGTATGGAAGAAAAATATTGAACCAATCGTCTCGTCCCCTAAATCAATTGTAGGAGTTTCAAACCTTGTAAAAATGATTTCCTACCTCTTGAAATATTGTCATGAATTAAGTTTCAAACTACAGTAATAGCATATGTAGTTTTCTAACAGGTATGATCAACATAGATATTTATGAGTTTTTCTCTGTTACTCTGTTAAATTGACTTCGTACACATACGAGCGGAAAGGAAGAGGGTCAATTCGAAACGATACAAGACCGAGCTCAATATGAACACACTCATCGTGACAGAAACACTAATTATATGAGTGGCCCATTTCCAAAAGCGCCCTTGTCCCATTGTCCAAAAGTTTTAAAAATTGAGATACTGATACCATTGCATTTAGTTAATCATTCTATAACCAAAAAGACATGTCTTACAGTTACAAAACGCTTCCAAAGTCTTACTGAATTTGAAAATTTCAGACATAATCAAAACGCACCTTGTCCAGACATCATGGCTGACTAGTAACTAGTATTAATAAAGGACCAAATGGAACCTAGTCCGATTTGGTGTTTATGAAGAATGTGATTCTTATTTTCAAAACCACTCTTATCCATTTGTCAATTGTATTTCTCAGTCTAGTTTTAAAAGTTCACTGTAGACTGAATAAACATATTTTAGACAATAAATTTCATATTGTACTATTGGGTGTATCTTAATAGACACGGTGTATAATCAAAAAAGAGTTTTTAACGATCAGTAAATCTGCAAAACATTATTTCAAGTTGCCCTATTTGTTGAGGCAAGTCGTAACTTGTTTTCAGTTTCTTATTTTCTGTGCTCAATTTTACTCTTGTATGTAAGAACTGAGATTCATCATTAATCTTTGCAATACATTTTAATTAAGAACTGAGATTCATCATTAATCTTTGCAATACATTTCGTTCTAATTCATCATAGTTTGTAACAACAATGGACTGTCATTTTCTGTAAAATTAATCACTTTCTGTAATTTCAATTGGTCACTTTCTGTAAAATTAACCTGCACGGACAAGGGCGCATTTGGAAATGGACCACTCGTATGGCAAAGGCACCTCAAATTCAATTGCATTTGTGTTGCACGTTCTATGAAATTCGGTAAAGAAACTGGACACGAGAATTATTCAAGAAGGATCAAAATTAGTTCAATCAGTCGAGTGGATCAATTAGGACTGCTCAACTGAGATCAACATTTTTTGATATTGTTGAACTTAGAGAGAAACTTCATTGGATATGGCGATGTTTATTTGCTGTTCTTTAGCACGTTTATTGGCATAAACGATTGTGTAGAGAATCAAGACTTCAACCTTTGGTATAAGTAAAAAAGCAGGAAATCAGAATAGCAATGCAAAGGATTTTTGAATCGCAAATGATGAAAATTCACTGGATAAAAACATTGTGAAACATCAGGTATCACATTTATGCAATTTATGCAAGTTACTATGACTCAAGTTACTGTAAGTTTTGATACGTGCTTAAACAAAACAGTACATATTATAAATGTTTCTATGAGCATTATTATAACAAAAATACATATTTATTTTTTTACGTTGTTTTCTTAGTATTGAAGATTTTTGGAATTATTGAAGAATGACAACCCTCAAAAAACCCACATATGTATGTTAATTTCGAATTCTTGGATAAGTATGCCGAGAATATATTTCGAGAATTGTATGTACGTAGATTTTACATCTGAGGATCTGATATTCGTGAAGCATTGGAATTTGCTGCAAAAGCAATGGTTTGAAGATAAAATATACGACGCAGAAGTCCTGTGCGTATATTATACCCCTATGCTTCCCAGGAGATCGAAACGCCGACGGCGACTGCTGCGCTCTCTGTGCCACGAGCGGAAACTTTCCGGCAATTAAGCGGATGCTGGCGACTCGTGAGTGCGCGAAGGGAGAGAGTTGAAGTTCGTGGTTGAAGATGCCTTAGGTTTGGGAAAGGGAACAGAAACGGACCCAACTGTGCGAGCCAAACCGATCGTTTATCTCCTCTATTATGCGTTTGTTGCTCATCTAACGAAACATAGCATTAATGTAATAGGCACGAACAAATATTATTTACATGAAATTGTTTTCTTGGCCCACGTTTGTAAATGTTAGAACGTCTGGTGACTTATTGTCTACACGAGGCATGTTATATTGCCTTACCTCAGTTTTTCGATCCTTAAGTGATAGAACTGAAGTATAATTTTAAGAATTATAAATGAACTAAATCTGGTCCTGTTTCCAAAATTTTTGTTGGAAATGTGGAGACGTTTTTGAGAAAACGTCATTTGTGCGTTTCTGAAATTGCGCAATTTTGAACTAATATTCCCCAAAAACTTTTGAGTTTTCAAGAAACTTTATAGAAAATTATTTAAAGGACATTACTCAAAATACAATAAGGTATAAAAATGTTTATAATATATATTTCCATTTTCAAAATGTCAGAGAGGCTTCATGTAACAGACTGAGATAATATAACGACGTGAGTTAAATTTCACAAAAATTATAAAAAACTGAGAAAATCAAAAGAATAAATCAATATGACATTATTTACATCTACATATGACTCTATTCAGTACTTTTTGTACGAAAAGTTGAAAGAAAAATATTGGAGTCGTTTTTAAGAAAAACTTATTTTAAGGTATAAAAATGTTTATAATATATATTTCCATTTTCATTTTCACAGAAAAGTTTTGAGTTTTCGAAAAACTTTAAAGAAAATCATTCGGAGCAATTCTGATACTTGAAGCACTACTCCAGAGGTCAGCTCGTTCCTGCATTGGAAACATGGTCATGATGGACTGCTATAGAGGCAGCATTGCTCAATATTTCTGCCGGCGACTCCCGACGACTTCTTGACTCCATGCCACGTCGAGCTCCTGCACTTCGCCGGACAAAAGAAGAGCAGAAGTGATATTAGGAAATTTCCCACGACTTTTGTCACCAGAGAGTACAGATTTGAGATACTAGTTTGAATCTTCTAATACTTAGCAGAAATGATGGAGCAGCTTAGCTGTTAAATCTCTGTGGTTAAGGTGGAAGAAGTAAATGTAAAGTAAACAGTGGTTGGTCAGCACCGAAGCTGATGAGGCAAATTCAGCTCTCATGAACGCTGCAGCCCGTAGTTTACTAGGTAGATAGCTAGGTCGAGTTCAGTCGCTGTCTAAGGAAACCTTTCTAGCGAAAAGACACTCTTGACTGGAAGATATCCGTAGTTTCTCTGATTAACACAAGGCGTTGCCGGAGCAGTGCCCTAACAAACGGGCTACGGGCAGGACGCGATCATTCCTTCCTCTTTCTTGTCCTATTCTCACGCTTTACTTACACGTACATACACTTACATGCAATACACTACCACACACGTCTGGAGACCAGCCAAGAGTTTAGAGCTTTTCCCGAGTAGAACAGTACCCCGCTGGTGGAAGATACCTTGTTGGGGAAAATACCGACAAAATCATTCGGAGCAATTCTGATACTTGAAGCACTACTCCAGAGGTCAGCTCGTTCCTGCATTGGAAACATGGTCATGATGGACTGCTATAGAGGCAGCATTGCTCAATATTTCTGCCGGCGACTCCCGACGACTTCTTGACTCCATGCCACGTCGAGCTCCTGCACTTCGCCGGACAAAAGAAGAGCAGAAGTGATATTAGGAAATTTCCCACGACTTTTGTCACCAGAGAGTACAGATTTGAGATACTAGTTTGAATCTTCTAATACTTAGCAGAAATGATGGAGCAGCTTAGCTGTTAAATCTCTGTGGTTAAGGTGGAAGAAGTAAATGTAAAGTAAACAGTGGTTGGTCAGCACCGAAGCTGATGAGGCAAATTCAGCTCTCATGAACGCTGCAGCCCGTAGTTTACTAGGTAGATAGCTAGGTCGAGTTCAGTCGCTGTCTAAGGAAACCTTTCTAGCGAAAAGACACTCTTGACTGGAAGATATCCGTAGTTTCTCTGATTAACACAAGGCGTTGCCGGAGCAGTGCCCTAACAAACGGGCTACGGGCAGGACGCGATCATTCCTTCCTCTTTCTTGTCCTATTCTCACGCTTTACTTACACGTACATACACTTACATGCAATACACTACCACACACGTCTGGAGACCAGCCAAGAGTTTAGAGCTTTTCCCGAGTAGAACAGTACCCCGCTGGTGGAAGATACCTTGTTGGGGAAAATACCGACAGCTGACGTGTAGGCCGGCGCTGAATCTCACCATCCAGCGAAGGAAGATCACTTATCATGTTCCATGATTAAAAACCTTCTCTATACTTACGGGAATAATTATAATAGCAGTTGAAGCGCCGGGAAACATTAAGTCAATCTAACCAAGACTCACTTGGCGTTTTTATTTCCGGCGACACAACTAATCTATTGTGTCTTAGGTTTTAACATACGGGAGATACAACGACTTGCTAGAAATCTCGTCATGTCATAGTATCCAAAATATCCGGGCCCAAGACCTTCGACAGACTATTCAGAGATATGCGTTGCACAAATTTGCGACGAGAAATGTGGAAACAGGCCGGTGAAGCTGAGTTCACGTACTAGAACAAAGGTCACTCGATGTCTCGAAATGCTTTTATGTGCCACAAGCCTAGAATCATCACTGCAGAGTTTGGTACGAGATCAGCTGTGAGGCCCATTTCTTGCTTTATTGGATGCACTTGTGTAATTTTAACCCGTGAAATTCGTTGGTTTGTCACCATTTCAGAAAATGCTCTGTAGAAAGAGTTTGAATTACCAGAAGAGAAATTCATCAGTTCATTGTATTTAAATCATTTTTCATTTATTTCATGTAAATAAATTAAAAACGGCGTGTGGCGTGGGGGAGAAGTACAATAGGTACAAGTTGTCATTAGCTTCGGAATTTCTCCCCCAATGTTTCTAGTCGAATTATAAGTAAATTGATAAAAAAGTTCATAATAAATCCACATAAAAAATTCAATAATAAAGAAGAAACATTTATTAGAAAAATAATGAATTAATTCAATTATTTCAAAACATCATTTCAAGTTTTTATTTTTATATTCATTTTATTCTGGTTTCATACGAGTAAGGATAATTTCTAACATTTTTTTTCTAGTTCATTTCCGTTTAAAGAAAAAATTAAGAAACTGGATGGTTGTTACTCCTTTCTTTCATTGCTCAATCTGTTTATCGCACTCAGTACTTTAGCTCGTATTAGTGTTTATCTGCGGTTCCAAGAGCCTTAATGTCGCTTAACAAATAAAACTGTAGGCAAAGGTCCAAGGAAACTTGCCAACCACCTGAGACGAAAAACTCGTTCACCACCAAGGAGAAGTTCAGGAAAGTCTTTCAAGACTTTGGGGATCTATAAGAGTCACATGTTTCGATTTTCCACATTTCACGTCACACATATTTTTGTAACGGACACGTCACACATTTCTTGATTTACTTCGTTCCGGACCTAAGGCGAGATTCGAACCCACAGCCCAGAGTACAAACGTCCCAAGCCTCTGTGCCAATCAGACCGGCGATGAACGATTTTGCTTCTTTTATTTACTCCGTACGGTGTAGAGAGGAAGCTATGTAATGCTGTGCGAAAAAACGGCAAATTTTCGGCAGAAAAACTCTGATTACAGAGCCTTGATAACGAAAAAGTGAATAAATCCAGTTGCTAAATTTAGAAAAAAATTCTCTAACACATGCTGTAACCAGAATCTATTTTTTGTGGGTCCTTGATACCGAAAAATCGAATAACGGCAAAACGTCAGTCTGTCCGTCCGTCTGTCTTTTTGTCCGTCTGTAAACAACACTAGCGGTTCGACCAATTTTCTCCACAATGATATTTCCCTATCCATCTGGTTTATGTTGCCACCCCTTGAATTTGAAATCAATATTTTAAATCTGGGGTATGCTTTACGTAAAGCCTCTGGGACATTTTCAAAATTTCCAAAAAACTGTTCCATCGTGTTTGATTCCATTTTGTTGTTGAATAGTGCGAAGGTTGTTTAAGAGAATGGTACAGGGCTCGTGTTCGTCAAAATCCGTGATTTTTCGAAAATTGGAAACGTTCAAAACTTTTTTCGATCTTCCTACAACTAAAATATTAGAGATTTTTTGCTTAATTAAACATGTTCCATAAAGATAGATCTTGAAATAAGGTCATGTACAATATTTCGAAAATTTGAATACTTTTCGCGTATTTTTGTGTAAAGATACGGACGAGAAAGTAGGTGCTGTTAAGCACGACGAGTTACAGAGCCACCGGTAGGCAGCGCGGACGTAATTAGATCCCGCCGCGCTCGCCATCCTCCTCCATCTCAACCCCCTTCCCATCGCCTGCCGCTTCCTCCACCCTCCGCCCTTCCTCCCTCCTCTCGGCCGCGCGCGACGTACCTTGCGATCGAGATTAAACGTCGACCTTATTACGAGTGGCGAGGACGAGAACGAGGGACGTCCCGATAGGGCGCCGAATTGCGCGGCGCTGACGCTTGGAGAACAGGGAGCGGTAGCTCAGTGCATCAACTGATGTCACTGCAGCGCCTCTGACAGGGAGATCCTAAGTTCGAGTCGTGAGGGCAACAGGATTTTCGACACTAGCTTTTCAGCTAGGTCGAAGTCACTCGCTGTCTGGAGGAGAATTCTAGCGGCCGGCTGCTCTGATCGGTAGTTTTCCGTGGTTACTCCGATCAACACCAGGCGAATGCCGGAGCAGTACCCTACCAAACGGGCCACGGACCGCGCGCGATCTGTCCTTCCTCTTCCTTGTCCTATCCTCTCCCCTTACACACACACACACACACACACACACACACACACACACACTAACATGCACAACACTACCACATATTACGGGAGACCAGTCGGGGGCTTAGAAGCTTGTCGCGGCTGGGGCGGTGCCCCGCTGGTGGGAGAGTCCAGGTTAAGGGGAAACCCCACTAGCCGACGGTAGGTCGGCGCCGGATCTCGCCATCAGGCGGAGGAAGATCACCGCCATCTCCCGATAAAAAAACATGCACTACACTTACGGGACTATTGACCATAGTAGTTGACGCGTCCGGAAATTGGAAAAAATCAATCAATCAATTCTACTCGATTATTTCGAAATTATTCATCCTTACAATTATTTCTTTTCTTTTCGAATGAGCCACTAAGGATTACGCGTTTTGCATCTTTCTGCCTCTTTCTTCTTTTCTTTCTTCCATATCTCTTTCATTCTGGCCCGATGTTTCTCTTTCCTCACCTCAGTCCAAATGGCCCCTATCTTCTTTTTTGATTTTTCCTCAAATACTGGGAATTTATTAAGTTTGATCCTCATTGAAGTCCGCTCAATAACCTGTGATGTGTAATGTGTAATATCTGTAGTTCTGAGCTTCTCCAAGTCTTTTTCAACTTCTTTTAACAGCGTATTGGTCATCTTTAATTTTGTGAAATAATTAAATATTCTGCGGTTAATCTTTGCGAATGTAATCTGTAAAGATGCTCATAGAATGAAATTCTTCTTTTTCTCATCGTGACCGTAATTTTCGCATATTTTTGTTTAGTTCCTTGTTTTGAAATCACTGGTATTTATCTCCAATTTTAATTGGGCCTAAGTTTCTTCTGAGAATTTTGCGTTCGGTAGTTTCCAGCTCTTCTAACATTTTCTTATTTAGGTTTAGACATTTCGCTGCATACAATGCCTCTGGTCTAACTAGTGTTGAACAATGCCGAAGTTTTGCATTGATGGAAATTGATTTCTTGTCATAAACATCTTTAGTTCAGTTTGCAGATACCTTCAATTTGTTAATTCTGGATTTAATGGTCTCTTTCTCTGACATTTTTTTCTCAATAATTTCTCCAAAATATTTCATTTTCTTAAGTTTTGGGTATTATAGCATATTTTGTCCTCATTGTTGCAAGGAATGTCTTAATATTTGTCATAAGTTTGGTTTTGTCAAGAGAAATGTGTAGGACGATTTTCATGGCATATGTGCAATATTTTAGTCGAAACCTCAATTTTATTTAATTTGTCTGTGAGATATACAAATTTAAATGACGGTCACAAGAACATGCCACTTATTATTTTGTTCTAGACTTTGTTTTTTAATTGTATTTTCAGTACTAGTGTGGTACGTTTCCAGGCTCCGTACTTCCGGTACGTTTCCTGGCTCTTGTTCAAAACAGTTGGACTTTTATATCCGATTACTGTGTTAGTATGCGTATCTTTCAATCCGGTCTCGCATGAAAGGTATTAGTTATTTTGAATGATTTTTTTTTCTTATAAGAAAATTGTATTACGTAAGTATTGAACAACACGCCGACAATATCACAAATAGCAGCCATGGTTTGTGATATACCTTGTTATCGAATCGGTTTACGAACTTCCACCACGTCCGATATTTGTTCTATGTCAATGTAACGACCTTAATAACTATTCAACGTTCTTCCACACGTAGAACAGAAATAATGCTGTAATAATTCAAATGCTACTCCCTATATTTTCACAGAGAGGACATAGCTTTTATTGTCTTCCAATTGTTGGTAGAGTTATAATTTGTATGATGATTCAACAGAAGTTGAAATTAAAGACGTCCGATATTTGAGAGAGGACGTGTGTATTCCAAGTTTACTTATAAGGCTTTTTGAAATCACTCCACTGACAGAAATAATTATTGTCGCTATTCAAACATTTCGTATTTACATTTACTTTTCTTTCTTGTATCAGTTATGGATAAGCATATTGAATTCATCTCTCGATAAATTTTGGACCCTAGTTTTAATTAATGTTGAATCATTCAAAGCTGACGTGCTCCAAGAGTGCATTCGTTTTCTGCCAGTATTCCGGCGGAATTGAATGTGAGTTATTCCAATTTTTAAAGCAAATTCTCTCTGATCTCGTTCTGTTCTTCCTCCTTGATAAATCATTGTCGACATTCACATTTCTCTGAAGACTAAAGGGGATAGCTATATGTCTTTCCAACGACCGGGTCTATTTCTACCTTCATTGGGCTGGATTGTTTCTTTCTCCTTGGCTCCTCAGCAGAAACATTGTTTTTCGCATGCCAAAACCAATCGTGGTGCAATCATTCTGAGAGAAAGCAGCCTTCATTCTGTTGAATGTTTTAAGGTATTCCAATTGTTTTCTTTATTTTTAATGAATGTATCAATAGCATACTTCATCAGACTGCAATATTTCTATTATCAGTGATCATTAACATTATTGTTATTTCTATATTAATGTTATAAATTAATGTATTAATGTAATACTATTGTCGTAACAATAAATAAACGTATAAATTACTGGGACATTAACTAATTGTATCTATTAATATCATAGGCAAAGTGGTTCATGGATCTTCGGCAATAAAAAGTAATTCTAATTCTTTGTAATTACTGTGTATTGACGAAGTCCCACGAAGCAATGCTTCTATTGCATTATATATGGGCTCTATGTTTATATTAATGTCATTTATTATTATTATTATTATTATTATTATTATTATTATTATTATTATTATTATTATTATTATTATTATTATTAGTTTCTAGACTCGTTGATATCAGTTTCTTGTGATCACAGAGTTCATATTAAAGATAAATATTTCGAGTAAATTAATGAAATGCAGTAAATGACAACTAACTGGTATTATTGGTATAATGAATAATCTACTAGTGCTAATGGTACTCCTGTCTTTTACCATTTAAAAAAAGTAGATCACAAAGCTACTTCAATTATAACTCTGTCATCCTCTTACATCACCATAATTTTTATCTTCTCTTGCACCCCCTTTTGCTTCAATTTCTTTGAAAATTTTCCTGCGGATAAACCCGTCCTCCTGATAACGACCGCTCTGTTCTCGCCGACGCGAACTCATTTTTTCTGTTCAGAAATCGCTCTCCGTTCCTCGAATATCATGCGACCTCCCTTAGAAGCCGTCGTCGTATAAAACCGCGCATGGAAACCCGAGCGGCTATGGCACTCGCTCGTTTGCGGCATGCTAAGACAAGTCTGCGGCGGCGGCGGCGTATCGCGTGCGGAGCCAAGTCTCTGTGAAATCTCTCTCTCTCTCTCCGTCCCGCCTCTCACCCCTGGGGCAGCGACGTGGCTGAGCCGCGCGCGTAGAGAATGGGGGGTCGTTAGCGACCCGACATCGCCCTCTGCTCCCGCCGCCGCCTCCGCCGCCGCGGGCTCTTACGCAGCCGTCGCTGCCGCCTCCGCCTCCACAGCCCTCTTTGCTCGCTTCATCATCCCTCATACGACCTTCCCGCTCCGATCCCCGGAGCAGCTCCCTTGCGCCTGGATTGTTTTCGTTTTATTATTCATTACTCTTATCAGATGTAATATCAGCGTCGATGGCTTTGGATGTGGAAGCGGCCTTTAAATTGTAATCATCTGACATAATACGCCAGTAAAATGTTTATTGCAATGACAGGATTTGCAAGGGAAGGTTAGAATAACGATTTTGTAGAATGTAATTTAGTAGACATGGCACATTAATGTTGATTACCTTTATATGCAACAAAGTATCTAGGATTTACTTCAGTGTATTCCTAAGGAGAAATATAAGTATTGTTATTATATATGAGTGAATTATTATTTTATTAGATAATGATAATAATATTAATAATGATAATAATAGTAATAATGATAATAATAATAATGGTAGTGGTAGTAGTTGTAGTATTTGCAGTTGTAGTAGTAGTGGTAGTAGTAGTTATAATTATAATTGTAGTTGTTGTAGTTGTAGTTATTGTACTTGTAATTGTAGTAACATTGCTGCTATTAATATTGCTCTTATTAAAACTTTTACTAATTACTATTTCTAGAAGTTAAGTGGGTGAAATTATATAACGATTTTATTTAATATGTTATATTATAAAATAATACCCAAAGTAGTTTCGAGGAGAATTTCAGATTTTCAGTGGTTAAGAAAGAAATAGCATTTAGGTAACGAATACAAATTGAATATTGTAATTTATTTAATGTAAACACACCATTACTGCTCCTCTAGATGTTGGGCTTCTTCATTGTGTTGGTGTGTTTACATCAACTCAATCATTATATTCAACATGTCTACGATACCAAATGCTGTGGGTTTTACAACCAATAATGATGGGAAAATCCTCCTCGTAACTTGTTTGGACATTATTTTATAATATAATATGTTTAATATAATCTTTATGTTGAGGTCAAGATAATTTCGCCCAATGAACTTTAATATGAATATATATCTCAAATTCTGAGCTAAATGTACGAAGTTCTTTTTGTGTATTCACGACAAAAACAGTAACCATTCCGATCCTTTTGTTTAAGTTAGTTGTATATTGCACTTTTTATCACATTATGCAAGACTCCAGTCGATATCAATTCTTTTTACGCAAAATGAGTCTCTCTCAATATTTTTTTGTGATAGCGCCTGTGTTCTGATTTTCTGTTTCTCTGGGTTTACTCGTTGAGCTAAATTGTGAAGTTTTTCTTGACAAACGAAGACCAAATTTGAATGCTTAATTATATTAACGGAATATATTTAACGGAAAATTGCCAATAATATTTCTAAAATATAACATAAGAAAGATGTAATATATTATAATCGAAACGTTTTCAATGAAGTTATACTTGATCGAGGTCATTCTTTATCATATTTAAAGTGTTAAAAAACAGTAAGTAATTTGAAATATTTGAATGTAATAAGAAAATCCGTATCAGTAGAGGATTAATGAAAACCAGAGGGTAAATATTCTTATGTTATACAAGCCATCATCATCTAATAGTTTTTATTCATAATTCGGGACTCACCTCTAGCAACTCATCCTCAGTGCTACACAATTTAGAAAATTTAATAACTGGAAATGGTTATTATAATTCCTTCATCAACGCTACAGTAAAAACACAAATAACACAAGGAATGAAGGCTACTATCTGAAGAATATTATTTGCAAATACACCATATCCATGGTGTATATAAGGCGTGTATAGTTTATATTACTTTGGTTTTATATTACTTTTGTTTTTCACTTAAGTTGATTTAGATATATACGTTGTATTTGCAAATAATATTGTTCAGATGATTGTCTTCATTCCTTGTATTGATTATATTTTTACTGCAACCCTGATGAAGGAATTATAAATTCCGAAACGTTGGCAAACTAATGTGTTTCATTAATTGACCAATCCCGTGTACCACACCATGTATAATGAAAAATCTAAATTATTAATTGAAAATGGTTAATCACGAGGTGCAATATTTGATCTACTTTGGGATCAAACTTACTTTACTTAATTAATGGTTAATTAAACTACTACTTACTTAATTTATTAATAGTCATGAGTTCTACAATGTTTTTTTTTCATTGTAATTGCACAAGACTCCCTTATCTCTTCAAGACAGTCCGTCCACCATGCGTTTCCTTTGACTACATCCCCTCCATGGCCGCTGTCGCTTCAGTCTGCTTCGGTCCCTTCGTCACCACCGTATCCACCCTCCGTTCCACAACCGCCGCCTCTTCCCCTACCTCGTCATTGCCACCCAGGCTGGGAACTCCCAGTTCCAGTTCCCTTGCAGCTCCGTTAACACCGTTGCCTTTATCTTACTGCCGCGAAAGCGAAGCCCGCTAAAAACTTTGTCGCCAAGATTTCGACGCCAGCGCTGTTTTAAAGCTCCGAATTACTTCTGCTGCGCTCCTTTGGCAATGTTTGTGACGGAAAAGATGTGACACTGGAGCGGCGGCAGCTGTTGCTTGAGCGGAATAAGTGAAGTTTGTGTTTCAAATGCTAAGGTGACTTACAAGTTACGCTACTGTGGTGGAGTTGTGAACGAAGTCTTTTAAATATAGCAACTCGGGTATTTCTGTATCAGTTTATTCTCGGTTTGCTAATAGTAGAATTGAAGAACTTTCAGAATGTTAAAAAAGAGTAAAAATATTTAGCATTATACCTGTCAAAAGTTAATACACAAAATTGGAGCCGTTTTCGAGAAAATCTTGTTTCGTTATCTTTTAATACTGCACATACTACAGGCAATATTGCCCGAAATCTACCGAATTAAAAAAACGCTCAAGACCTTAATGAAAGAACTAAGCAGGGAGAAAAAATGACTTTAAGTAAAAGCCTCTATCTTCAATTTTGTATTCCCAGCAAGACGCCGGAAAAACTCAAACTTTTGTAATTTTCGAAAATCCATAGTTAACAGTGAAAAATGGCCCTACGCCATTTTTAAGAGAGTATTTTACTATATTATTCCAAAAAACTTTCTAAAAAATTTGGAGCCATTTTTGAGAAAATTTTCAGGGGCGTACCCTCAAATTTTAAAGAACGTTTTTCAAAATCGTAGCGCTTCAACTCGAGCCAGATCGACAGGGGAATATTCATTTTAGGAAACGTAATCATACGTATGGTTTAGGTGGTAATGACATTCGCAAACGGACGGACGGACGGACGGACGTTTTGAGAAAAAAAACACTCTTTTGGTATTGGGGGACCCCTAAACGTGTATTTCCGTTGTGATCTCGAAATCGATATTCCGCAGCTTTACACAACTTTCTCAATATTTTAAGTATTACGTATATACGTATTACTCCGTATATACGTACGTATACGAGAAAGTAAAATGGCCTTTTTTGCCATACATTTCTACAGATTTGTCAGTTTGAACTTCTTTTTTTCGCGACGTGTAATTATCCAGTAGACCGATTCAATTTTCCAACCATTTTACAATGTTATCTAATACCATAAAAATTGTAATACAATCAAGACAATTACACAACTGAACTTCTTTAAATTTAGATGATGAACTAATAACACATATATTGTTTGATTTGGTGATGCTTTCGGGCTCGTCAACTGCTAAGGCATGCGTACGCGTACTTCCGTATGCGTTGTGCATGCTTTCATAGTGGGAGATGGCGATGAACTTCCCCCGCTGGATGGTGAGATCGACGTCAGTCTGCAGGGTTTACCTCAATCAGGTATCTCTCACCCGCGGGGCACAGCCCCAACCTGGACAAGCTCTAAGCTCCCAATTGGTCTCCTGCCACGTGTTGTAGTGTAGTGCATGTGTGTGTGTGTGTGTGTGTGTGTGTGTATGTGTGTGTAAGTAAGGGGTGAGGATAGAACAAGGGAGAGAAAGGGAAGATCGCGAGTGATCTGTGATTCGTTCGGTAGGGTAGTGCTCCGGCATTCGCCTGGTGTTGGTCCGAGAAACAATAGAAAACTATTCAGAGCAACTGGCCACTAGAATTCTCTAGGCAACGACTGAATTCGACCTAGCTATGTAGCTAGGGGGGAAATTCTTCAACCGTCGCGACTCGAACCTTAGGATCTTCCGGTCAGAGGATCTGCAATGACATCAGTTGATGCTCGAGCAACATAACCCGGTAATAATCTATATAAATAAAAATGGACCACCGAAATGTATGTAAGCGAGTAACTCTCGAACGACTGCACCGAATTGGATAATTCTTTTGTTTTTAGTTCGTTGTTGGACAAGGTTTGTACAAAATATTTTTTTTAAAGCGAACAGAAAATGTTTTAAAATCTCATAATATGAAAAGTGAGTGAGTGAATGAGACAGAAGACAGTGAGAGAGAAAAAGGAAGGGGAGAAAGGAGAATAAAAGAGAGACAAGAAATGTGATAAGAAAGAGAAGGAAAGAAAGAGGGGAAACGGAGAGAGGGGTAAAGTGAGAAAGGTGAAAGAGAGAGAGAGACAGACAGAAAAGAGAGAAGGGAAAAGAGAGAGGTGGAGAGAGAGAGATGAAACGGGGAAGTGAAGGGAGTGAGGGGGAAGGAAGAGAAGGGTGAGAAAAGGAAATAGAGAGAGAAGGAAATGGAGAGAATGAAAGAGAGAGGGAAATAGAGAGAGAAGGAAAGGAAGAGAAAGGGGAAAGAGAAAGGAAGAGAGAAAGACGGGAAAATCAGGGGGAAAGGGTGAGAAAAAGAAAAAGAAAAATAGGGAGGGAGGGAGAGAGGGAAAGGAGGAGGAGGGGGAAAGAGAGGAGAAAATATAGGAAGAAAAGACAGAGGCAAAAAGAGATAGGGAAAGTGAAATAAAAAAGAGAGGCGAAAAGAGAACGGGAAAAAAGAGAGAAGTGAGAAATAAGAGGGGAAAGAGGGAAATGGGTACAAGAGAGGGAAAAGGAGAAGGAAAAGTTAGAGTGAAAAGAGAGAGGGAGAGATAAAGAGGAAAAAGAGAGAGAGGGCAATACAACGTCTGTCGGATTCTTCTAGTAACGTATAGAAATAACAGAATAAAAACGCGTGTTAATAGGTTTTATTTACAAAAATATGAAAATGATCAACCATGTAAACTTGACAAGAAGCTTATACAAAGGGAAGCTGGTATTGGCTCCTTTGCTTTCAAGCTCGGTAATTTTTTTCTTTTCTGGATAACACACGAATCGATCTGCTATTCCGGTCACGACATTCCGCGGAAATCGCGGGCGGCAGGTGCAACTGCGATCGTCGCGTCCCGACGTGGCATTGCTCCGGACGCCTTTTCTTTTGGGCAGGCGGCGAGACGCATACACAGCGCAGCTGGTGCACCAGAACACGGGAAATCAACCACCGGAGGAACCCCAACGGGGAGACGGTCCTGAAAATAACACGAGGCGGAATTTCCCACATCGGATTTCCTGCTCCCAGAAGCGGGGACGATCAAATAGAAAAATGAAGAACTGAACGAGGGAGGGAGCTTGTACAAGGAACGCTGAGTGACAAGGAATATCGGATAGAAGCGAGATGGAAATCGTTTCGTATTCCGAGTTTGGGCGTGTTTGCTTGGCAAAGGAACGGAGAGTAAAGACGGACCCTAAGTGAGAAAACAATGGCTCGCACTAGCCCGAAACGGATATAAAGTGTGCAGAGCAATAAAACAACGTACTCACTAATCAAAACCTCTTAAATCAATGCATTTATTTTAAAAATAATGATCAAGATCAGCTATTTTCGCGAGGTTAATTGAGAACCAAGTGATAAATATTTTGTAGAGAAGGCACTTATACTTATGGACCAAATATGTAGGTACACACATATAAACAGTTAATCCGAAAAAGGGTTGCAATTCTTCTTGAACTAACTTGAAAGATGCCATTATGTATTTATTAAATTCTATGTATTTAGATAAAATGAATATAAAAGTATATGTTTGGTAAGTGTGACCTTAAGTTTTGTATTTCTAAATATGTACAAAGCAACCCTGAAATAATATTATATTTTGCCATTTTATTTTTATTAGTAATGAAAAAAAAATATATATATACGAAGTCATATAATATACGAGGAAACTATAGTGAGATGAAGAAATAGAAAATATGTAATGCATACCTTAAGGGTTTTTTTCGGTTTACTCTGTTGCGTTCCGTAAGCGAAATGGCGAAAGGAGCTTGCGGCGTTTCATATTTCTTTATTTTCGCTGGCGGGACTAGGAGAAGGGGTAGATGCTTTGAGTGAGTGCGGTTTTCTCCTGCTTCTGTTTGTTCCTGAACAGAAGCCATAGCAGGGCGCGCGCCTTGTCGAGACTTCTTTCCATACAAAGTACCAATACATAAACATGCAATATCTTAACATCAAAAGGGCGTGGAATTAATGTAGAATCTTTGTTATTTTTCTCTCCTTCTTCAATAATATAAGAAAAGTAATACACTGAATACACTTGAAAACACAATATAAAATGAGAATGATTCAGGTTGCTTATTTCCACAAATATGAAAATATTATTTGGATGAATGTATTTTCAGATATGTTTTCATTGTGAGGAAAATATTTATCCCATTTAGAAGCTATCGAAATCTATGGTTCCTTCCATGAAAGATACTACAACTAATTCAAAAAGATTCTTTAAAAATCTTAAAACTCATAGAAACGGTAATGAAACCTTATTGAACAATTTTATTTCTGAATGCCATCATTCTCAAGATAAACAACTACAGATGTACTCGTAATACAAAGTATTTCTTTTGATTTTCAGTTTTCTGTTAAACGCAACTGTTTGCATTGTTTCACATTATTTGGCATGTAGTTTTCAAAACGGCTTAAAAATTGGTGGATGTGGATCATACCAAAGATATATATACAGGGTTTGATTTCTTGACCTAAAACTTTATAAAACAAGCATGTATTATATATGTAATGAGAATTATGAAATTTGTTACGAAATAAATGTTTCAAATAACGTATAGTATAATTGTTAGTATAAGTATAATTGTAACAGATCAATGCAATTTTGTTCCTTCGATACATTTTTATTCACCAATCATAAATTTAGCGTCTTTCTCACAAAAAAGAATGTAATGCAATTGTAGGCTTTAACTCAAAACGTTGGTCCGCAAGGGGTAACAAAAAAGCCGAGACTGTGAGGAGTAATGCCTTGGCGTTCCATTCAAAGGTTGAGTTCACAGAGGGTGTTCTGGAGATTCATTTATAGTGTGTTTGCGTGTGTGGATAATGTGTGGGACCCATACACACAGTTGGCTCAACGGATATTGTTAAAATTACTTAACTCTCTAAATTGCAACAACTGAGTTCATAAGAAATTATTCTGGATTTGGCAATAACCCTTTTCATGGTCAGTAGTTGGTGTATGGTTGGTCATTAAATTTTGATAATTCCTTGATAAGTTGTGATTGTTTTTATAACTTCTAATTTTAATACGAAAATAGTGACTTCAATACGATTTATTGTGCTACTGATGTGATTAAAAGTAGAATAGAAAAAATCAATTCAAAACATTGCGTACACCGAAGTTAAACTACATTAAACAGATTAATAAGTTTTTTAAAAAATCAAACTTATGAACATCCATAAACATTCATCTGAATTATGATTCACGTCTCACAGGTCTAACAACACTGCATCATGAAGTAACATTAATTAAGTCAGTTTCTGAACTCGGGAATGTAGAACATCAGCATATAGATTGCTGACATGTCGGCGAATTCTGGAGGCTCGGAATTAGAAACTCCGCGGTTTGCTGAGCAGGCTATCACGTGCGTCCTTGAAAGGGAGCACATTCCCCGACTCTGAAGGTACGTCGGCTCGCGGCTGAGAGGTGGTGGCATGGGCTCTGTCAATAAACGACTTCCACTCACAGAAGCACAGGGAGCGCTTTTGAATCATGGACAGATTTGATGGTTGCTTCCCTTGTCAATAAAAAAGCAACTGAAGAATTTCTAAATATTGGGATGTCCACAGCGCAGTGAACATCCCGCTCTCCTCTGAGAATCTGAGAGCAAATTTCACTTGCGTTTCTTTCTGTTTGTGACCGACGAAGAGGGTTTACAGTAGGATTCCTCGGGTTTTTGTTTTCCAATCATCTACCTTTCATCCCTTCATCACTCTTTCTGCCATACATAAACCAATTACCCTATTATGATCTAATAAATGGGTAGAAGAGTCGCCATAGATTCATCTCACTTCCGGAGAAAGTGTCCAAACGAAAATACAGCTTTGCAGGAGAACCATTTAAACATATGAGATTACGTGGTGAAAATCTCTTTAATATGCAATAAATAGCTAGTTCTAGTTCAGAATATAGACTCATTCAATTTGTTTTTCATGGATGAAAAAGTTTGTTTGCGTATTCTAATCTTCAATCAGGGATCCAAAGTTATTATTTAATAGTTATTAGTTAATATAAATGCAGATATATTTTCCCTCTAATCCAGCAATATACGAAAACGAATATTTGTTTCTGTTCCGCGGTGCTGACCCCCAAAAACATATTCTCGGGGCCACCGACCCCTCCCACTTCACCCTTCCCTCGGTACCCATCTACGCTCACTACCCACTCAAAAGGGGAGGCGGCGGCGGCGCGTCATGTCGGAATACCTGCGAGACGAGCAAAGGCGCCGACGGTCTGTGGAGGGGTGGGGCGGGCGCCCTCTGAATATTCAGCAGCCGGCGCCGAACCCTTGCTCGCGAAGATGCGTCGCGGACGTTCGGCGCCTCCCGCCGAGGGCCGCCATCTCGAGCTCCGCGCTCTCTGTCGGATTGGGCGCGTTTGCCTCCCGCCGCTGTTTCGGTGCATTCCGCGCGCGTATCATATCCGCTTCCGGTCTGTCGGCCCTCGCCGCGGCCGGCGTGAATGGCGAGGCGCATCGCGGGAGCCGACAGTCTTTTGAACGTGCGCGTTGTTCATATTTGCGCCGCGAGATAGCACTTCTGTTCTTTCATCTCGGTGATGCTGCTTTTGGGTTTGATGTTTTGTAAAATGTTTCGTGACGTCCGCTTCTTTTCCACGGTATTGCTTTGTTGAACCTGAACTCAATAATGCAATGGACTTTCTGTTACATCTGGGAAACAAATACGAAAGGTTATACGCGTTATACCTAATTTATTTTCACGTGCTATATTTATTAAAAATTATAAATAACAAATGAAGAGTTTCTTTACAAGAACCAAACTAGTCCAAATTCGAGATTGGTCAGGAGGCACCAAAAACTTCATAGCGTAGACGAGTATGATAATGAATTTATGATTTTCCTCCGCCTTCTCTCTTCCAATGTCCTTGGCACTTGCCGAAAGAAAATGTCCCAGCAGATAGCGCCAGTTAAATAACTTGGTTAAATATCTCAAATTATGGTATTTTGGACATGTTTGTTTCTTGTAAGAAACCTCAAATAGTATGTGATTTTCATCTCAGGTCTCTATTATTTCGAGAGCCACGGTTCACCATACCTTCGTCTTCAGGCAGCATTGTCAACTTAGAGATGAACGACAGATTTCATGAGTTACCTCTCGTTATTTACCGATGAAATAAAATCTATGAAAATAACAAAATACGTTTTTGTTCACGAAAGTGCCAGGATCAAGAAACTTTTTCAACACATCAAAAACGGCTAATTAAAAGAAAAATAGTTTATACTGACTTTTGAAATTGGGAGAAGTTTCCTGAGAATCACTAACAGAGGAAAATGTATTCAGAGCTTCTTGATTGTCTTTTGTTATTGAAATAAGAAATGGAATTAAATTACTGAAAATATTATTTCGGTAATGATGTGAATAATTCATTTCGTTGATATTCATGCGCAAGTCTAAAATACGGAATTTAAACATTTCTACTGAACACGGAGAAAAATTTCAGAGTGAGACTTAACACGAGAAAAATGGAAAAGGATATTCGACAAAATCTGCAATTTAATTGTAGCTTTTAAAGTGAGACATGCACGTATTTTAGAGAATGTGTGGAAAATGTAACTACCGAGTTAGAGACCTGCTTATTTTGATTGTCTCAGTAAAACTTCATACAACCAAAGAACATTAAAAGTATCAAATGTTACTTAAACGCAAATGGTTACAACATTTATCAAATAATATATAAATGAATATTCCTGATATTTCGTAAGATTACCTTACATATTATATGTAAGTATAGTATGTATAGCTTTAAGGAAAAGTAGATAAAATTAATTTTTTCTAAAAAGTAATTCTTATTTAAATGATAAATTTTAATTTCTGTAGTGTAATAAGTATAAAAAAATCAATAACGCAACTTCAAATATTATATTCAAAGAATAAAACTGTTACTAATTGCATTTTGAGAATACTGAATACAGAATTTTATTAAGGCAGCTTTCTACATTTGGCATTCTGGTTTCGCGAATCTGCAATCTACTCATGAATTTTAATTCACAACTGTATGTAACTTGAAGTAATTACGAACCTGGGTGTTTCCGAGCGGATAAAGACCTTCATGTAATGAATGAAAGGAGGTATGTTACAAGTAATTCACATGCGTGTTTCAAGGTAAGTGGGTTTGCTAAACGAGAATTCGAGCTCTGGGGCGATGTTTGCCTGGAAATTCCCTCTTCAATGGAAGTAAGTTACGAAATGTTCTTGTTGATCACCAGTTCTCTCGGCGTTATAGCTTTTGCTCTGCAGTTGGTGAGCGTTAAGTCTCTGACAGTTCCCATATAGAATGTTTATTTGTCGTATTATCTGTGGTGTATTTGTTTCTATTTTCTTCTATTTTCTATCTAAATTCTGAGTAGCTTAACTACAGGCTACGTTTGTGTGCATGTTATAGTGTTTAGCAGCAATTAATTGTTTATGATTCTTGGTACTTTTGGAATTCCTGGTACTTTTTATGTTTTTCATAAAGTCGATTGATCGCTATGAATAAGAGATCTACACAGAATCGAAACTACACTCCATAAAAAAATAAAGCAATGAAACGCACTATAAACTCAATAATTTATGTTATTTGCACTAAATGAGTTTATAATTTACTTACACTTTTACTTACTTATTTTGTAACTATACTACTGTGAAATCGTGGATATTTCTCTTTTAATAGAAGTTGCTATTCGTTCTCTTGTTTCGTACTTACATTTAATGTTATTTTTCCAAATTACCTGATTATCACTGTATTCTGAAAGCATTAATTTTTTATACAATATATTAACAATAATATTTATCTGTAATTTTTGTAGTTCTTGAATTACCATCTTTCGAAAAACAACTCTCAAGTTGTTCAAACCATCTCAGGGGCATGTCACAGGTTGTTGTCACAATAAAATATCATTTGGTGATCTTTACTGGTAGGTTTCTCCTAAATATAAACTCTTGGTCATACAGAGGTTAAAATGCAATGTTTGGAGCCTGACTATTTTTTCTCTCCTGTCTCTACTTTTTTCTGTCATCCACAACGGTGATGTTCGTACTTTTAGATGCTGGTTTTGTGCCATCGAATAGAAGTAATTCAAATCATACATGTCTTCGTTGTAAATTAGTAAAATTGTAAATTTTCTGACGAACGTTCGTCTTGTTTGCACCTGGTGAATACCAAAGTAATGGGAAAACCTGAGTCAGCCCAGAAACTACAAAGTAAAATTGAACTGCTGTATCTTCTGGCCGAATGTTTATAGAATTCTTGGAATTTTCTAGTATTTTGTTTTTCAAATCCATCTTTCCCAGCTACACTCCCAAAATGTCAAATAAGGCTTAACTGAGCTATGGTGAAATTATGGTGTATGTGACTTTTCTTTTGTATTTTTCGCAGCTATGTATTATAGTTGTAGATATTATCTACTTCGTTGTTCTTCCACTCCTCTGTTCATAACGAGAGACTAGAAGAAACTTATTGAAGTCTTCAGTAAAAAGTGAACAAATGAATATTTAAAATTAAGTAAAAAATATACTTGTGTGTGTGTGTGTGTGTGTGTGTGTGTGTGTGTGTGTGCGTGCGTGCGTGAGTGTGTGTGTGTGTGTGTGTGTGTGTGTGTGTGTGTGTTTACTGCATTTTATAATCATCTTATATACCGTGTTTGTGTATTGTATTGTTCTTTTCATAAATTTCAACTTTAATATTTTGGTCAGACCATTCATTAAATGAATATCATTCACATTTACTTTATTCGTTCGGAAAGGTTTGCTTTTCTCAAACGAATTCATTATCTTCTCTCTACGCCACAACTTTCTCCTCAGCACATGTCTGACTTACTCTTAGTGTACTACCACAGCGCATTCTGCCTAAACCACAACGTGTCTCGAAGTACGTTTTTTGATGGGCTTCGCTGCCTTGCGAAAAGCCTACCTCTACCTCACGCAACGCAGTGTGCCGAACCGACGTTCCGAGTTTTCGAAATTATGTCAAATAGCAAGAAAATTAAAAAATAATTTAAGAAACATGCGCTCAAAGTTACGCATTTTGATGCAAGTTCCAATCATGGTTTTTGACGTGATAAAAATAGTACTCAGGCTACTGTCGACCCTAACAAAAATTATCACAAAATGTAATTTATTATTTATCTTGTAATTCCAAAAAAATATATAAAACAAATTTAGGAACTTTTCTGATTAGTTTGAATTTGGCGAAAAGTCAATAAATTCTGTCAGCGAAATACCCATTGTGAAACATTCCTCTTAAGATGATGTTTAAATGCTTATCGTTTTAAATTATTTTTTTTAAATCATTTAAACGTGCACTCCCATATTCATTCATTCAATCAAACAATCAATCATTGATTCAAATAAAAGAACAATATCGTACGTCATTGGTCTCAACACAATCCTCACTCTTTTTACTTCCTCACTACGGAGTAGAGAGAAAGTTACGTATGCTGCGCAAAAGAACTGCGAATTTTTGATAGAAAACTATTATTATAGGGTCCTGGTAACGAAAAGGTGGGTAAATACAGTAGCTGAATTTGAAAAGAAATCCTGTAACACGTGATGTAGCTGTAATTCATGTCTTGTGAGTTCTTGATGCCGAAAAATTGAATGACGGCAAACGTCTGTCCGTCTTTCCGTCTGTCCGTCCGTCTGTGAACAACACTAGCGGCAAAACCATTCAATTTTCTCCAAAAGTGGTATTCCCCAATCGATCCGGCTGGTGTCGCGGCCCCTTGAATTTGAAACCGATATTTTAATTTTGGGAAGTTCTTTACATGAAGCCCCAGAAACATTTTCCAAATTTTCAAAGGATGGCTCCATCGTTTTTGATTTTTTTTGTTGGATAGTATAAAGAACTATTAAGAGAATGCTACAGGTTTCATGTTCATTGAAAACCCTGATTTTTTAAAAATTGCAAAAGTTCAAAATTTTTTCGTCGTCTTCTTACAACTACAATTATGAAGTTAGAGATTTTTATCGTTAATGGAAACTGTTCCATAAAGATAGTATTTTAAATATGGCCATGTACAATTTTTCGAAAATTTGAGTACATATCGTGTAAATTTGCGTGAAGATACGGGCGAGAAAGTACATGTTTTTTAATGATGGCAAATTTTATTAAAACATCGATACGTCGATGTTTTGATACATCGCTTTTCTATGTCGATGAAAATATCCACGAAAGAACATCGATGTTTAAAACATCAATGATTTAATTATTGACTAATAACCATGCTATTTCCTATCCATTTTTAACTACAATACGTAAAAAGGATATATTTTATTGTTTGGTTACCAGTATTTTGAAGTATGTTAATTAAAATTATTATCGAATGGAATGAATAAAATTAACAATGAATAACATCATTTTCCGCTACTTTACCTTTTAGTCACTTCCATTCATACACCATCGAAGTAAAACCACCTACAATTCTCTGAGATTACACAACGTGATAAAGAGGATGACGCAAAACAAGTATATTTCTGTGGATTGCTGCAACTCTACAACCTGCGTTAACCTCTTTATTTAAAAAAGTTAAAAAACATCGATGTTTTTGCAACAAAATACCGTTGTGAAGAAAACATCGAAAGCAAAATATCGATGTTAACTATAGCGATGTTTCTGGTAGAAAACTTTGACATTTTTTTGCCATCTGTAGTTGTTTTAGCGCCACTATTTCTCTTCTTTCCCCCTGCGCGCCCTTTGGCCCTGTTTGAAGCGTGTGTGCCTCGGTGCCCTGGGGCCCGCGGCGCGTCGGCAGCGAGTTGCCAAGTGCGCCTGGGTTTAATCACCGCGCGCGGCTCTAATGAACAATGGAGGCGCGCCGCGCGGCCCGGGGGCGCCGCTAATGTGTGTTTGAAGAGCCGGGCGGGCGCCGGAGTGTGACGCGGCGCGACGTGACTTGACGTGCCACGCCCACGCGACCTGTATCGCCACATGCCGGCGCTTTCTGGAAGACGCGAACCCCGACCCGTGCTTTCCCGAACTTGGACCGGGAGCGGTAGCTCAGTGCATCAACTGATGTCACTGCAGCGCCTCTGACCGGGAGGTCCTACGTTCCCACTCCCCAGGCGGCAGGATTTTCGACACTAGCTTTTCAGCTAGGTCGAATTCAATCGCTGTGTGGAGGAGAATTCTAGTGGCCGGCTGCTCTGATCGGTAGTTTTCCGTGGTTTCTCCGATCTACACCAGGCGAATGCCGGAGCAGTACCCTACCAAACGGGTCACGGACCGCGCGCGATCTGTTCTTCCTCTTCCTTGTCCTATCCTCTCCCCTTAAACACTTACACTAACATGCACTACACTACCACATATTCCGGGAGACCGGTCGGGAGCTTAGAGCTTGTCCCAGCTGGGGCAGTGCCCCGCTGGTGGGAGAGTCCTGGTTAGGGGGACCTCACTAGCCGACGGTACGTCGGCGCCGGATCTCGTCATCTAGCGGGGGAAGATCACCGCCATCTCCCGAGAAAAGATCATGCACTACACTAACGGGACTAATAACCAAAGCAATTGACGCGCCCGGAAACACGAAAAAATCAATCAATCAATCAAAAACCAAACTTGGGTTGGTGTATTGTTTATTTCGTTTTTCGAGCGCGTAACTGCAAGGGTCATTAGTTTCGTAAGTGAAGTTCATTGATAGATTGCTTGATTAGTGATCCGGGCGCGTTGACTGCTAAGGTCAATAGTCGCGGATGTGTAGTGCATGTTTTATCGCGATATGTGGCGGTTATCTTCTCCTCCTGACTGGCGAGATCCGGCACCGACCTACGTCGCTTTACGGAAATTCTCTCCGGCCAAGTTTCCTCTATCTGTGTTGCACTGTACCAGCTGGGACATGTTTTAAGTTTCAGACTGGTCTCCCGACATGCGTGGTAGTGTAGTTCATGCGAGTGTAAGTAAGTAATGGTGAGAAAATGACAGGGAAGAGATAACTGATAAGGGAAAGATAGCGCGCAGTCCGTGGCCCGTTTGTTAGGGTACTGCCCCGGCATTCGCCTGGTAATGATCGGACAAACCACGTAAAACTACCGATCATAACAGCCGGCTGCTGAAATTCTCCTCCAGACAGCGGCTAAATTCCATCTAGCATGCCATCTAGTATCGAAAATCCTGCCACCGACGGAATTCGAACCCTAGGTTCTCCCGGACGGAGGCACGGCATTGTAACTGTAGTCGGTGTTACATCTCGGCAGGTGGCGGTGATCCACAGCTGCTAGAACGTGAATCCAACAGTGACCTATAGGCCGACTTACGAGAGGTTTTCCTCTCCAGGTATCTCCGGCAACCGGGCACCGCCTGCAGCCTAGACAAGCTCTAAGTTGGGAGCGTAGGTTTCCGAGTCTGAATGTTCTTGGCTGTTCGGGAGACGCCGCGTCCAAGGCTCAGGTGCCTATGTGAACGGCAGTCTAGGGTGTTTACCGAAACCAGTGTTTACCGACTCATACCAACCGCTACCTGCACGCCGGGTCACACCGTCACCCGGCAACTGAACGGGGAGTTTTGAAAACTCTGGCCGCCAGAGCAACTAGAGTGTGTGATAAAGAATCGTTGGACTCTTAAATGGAAATTCTCAAGACCACATTTCGAGCTAATGGATACAACGATGTCAGCCAAGCTGTACGGCAAGCTACGACCGCCTCTAGCCCTGCGGACCACACCTAGTGATGCAAACCGCCAGATGGCCATTCTACCCTATATATGAGGCGTCACGGATAATATTGGCAAGCTTCTGAGACGCTTTGACATAAAGACGACCTACAAAGCCCATGAAAAACGTGGACAAAAGCTTGTACTCGTGAAAGATCGCGTCCCTCCTATGTCATCAGGAGTATACGAGATTCCATGCAGCTGCGGCCACAGTTACATAGGCGAGTCGGGACGAACCATTGAAGAATGCCTGCGTGAACACATTCGCCATTACAACTTCAATAATACTCATAAATCGGCCGTAGCTCTTCACGCACGGAAAACTGGCCACGCCATTCTATTTGACAACATCCGCCTCCTAGCCAGAGAAGACCGCTCGGGAACAAGGAGGGTAAAAGAGGTTGTGTAAATTATTAAACATCCCCAAAACCTCAATGCCGACCAAGGCCTACGTCTCCACAATGCCTGGAAACATCTATTTTACTATGAAGCCCGATCGCGACCGGGCGCGGTGCCCGCTGCTCCACGACGTCCGATTACGGGCGGAGCGCTTTCTCCCACCCCTCTCTGATTGGCCGTTGCACTTTAGCACTGGCCGATCATCCGACCAACCGGCAGACGAGTGAAGGGGAACTTAGCAGTACTCGTGCGCAGCCCATCTCCGCGCATTACTCCCTGAGGAAGGTCGCAGAATGGCGGCCGAAACGTCTGGCACCTGTGCCTTAGACGTGGCGTCTCCCGGACAGCTAAGAACATCCAAGCTCTAAGTTGCCGACTGGTCTTTCAATACGTGCATGTAGTGAATGCATGTATATGTGAATAGTGTGAATCGTGAATGCATGTGAATATGTGAATAGTGAAGTGCATGTAACATTCAGATGCGCTCGCAAACTTGGGGAAATTCTTCCATTCTTCATTTTTGATATGACGACAGGGAGTTCACCATTGTAGTGTCTCTGACTAGGAGATCATGGCGTTCGATTTTCTAGGCTGGCGAACTTTCGACACTAGCCACATAGCTAAGTCGAAGTCAATCTCTGACTAGAGAAGGATTCTAGCGATCGGCTATTCTGATTTTCCAATCTAGTTTCTCCAATCGATACCAGGCGAAAGCCGGATCACTACCTTAACGAACGAGGCGACAGACCATACGGGATATTTGCTTCCTCATCCTTGCCTCACACTCTCCCTTCGCATCCACACTTACTCTAATACCAATAACACTGCTACAAATTGTGGGAATGCTGATGCGGTATTGTTGACGTAATTAAACGATGAAATAAAGGAATTCATTTCCGTCAACTTCAGTCTCTTGCCAACTACCGGCAGACTCGCTATGAGTGTCAGAGGTCGAGAGACAGTGTCCCATAGTTCCCGACTTTTTCCACACACGGCGAGACTGATGATGACGGCAAAACCGTCGAAAGCCGGCTCCCTAAATAAATCTATTAAGTTGACGGAGATGACTTCCATTATTTCATCACTGCTACAAATGTCGGTGGTCCAGTGAGAAGCCAGCTTGCCTCGCCTGCCGCGGTGCCCAGTTGGCGGGAATCATTTACCTGGAAGGATGAACCTCTGCAATCCGACGTGTAGGTCAGCTCCGGATTTCGTGATAGCAGGGGAGGAACACTACCACCTTCCGAGATATAAAAAAGCATTACACTTACGAAACTAATGCTCATAACAATTGACGCGTCCAGAAACAAAATATTTAATCAGAAGTTCGTGGTTTTGTTTGATCCACGTGTTTCTACTAAAACAAATGTTTCGAAAAGTACGTGACAGTGACATAAACGAATATACATAAATACTGACACAACCATAGCTATCGTGAAAGCGAAACTATTTTATGGTATTACCAATGTTTAATTTTGAATGTCCTCCTAAAGTCAAGTAAAAACGTGGCCTAGACTTCACGATACATAAAATTACGTAATTACGTATTATATCGACAAAAATGCATTAAGATTATTCTGGGCTTGTTTAAGAGGAGAAATAGAAATTCATTTCAATAACAGATGTGCATTTCTATTAATATTATGACGTCCGATAAATACTTAAACGAAAAAAAACTCTAGGGGGGTAGTTCGTGGTGAAATGACTAGCATTCCATTGCTGGATTTAGAGTTTGAAACTCGACTCATTTATGAGAAATTTGTGGTCAAGGTCATCTCGGGATTATCTCGCGAGTCCTGCCACTCATTCCACCATTTCGTCATTATCACTAGATCATGGTATCATCTATTGATTATATCGTCGCAAATGCACTTCAATGACCTGAACCGTTGGAGGCTCCAAACCTCAAATAAACAAAAACGAAAAGAACATCTTGTTTACAAAAAAATATTGCAGTTCAAAAGTATGTGTATTTCTATAATATATTCAGTCATAAACATATTCTTTCCATCTGTGCGTACTCATTTCGTTTGATATTTTAAAAAATGTTGTAAATTTACTTACTTTGAGCTACTTTTCACATCAGTGAACGAAGTAATGTAATGCATTGTAAATGTGAAATAAAGGAGTACGCAAAATAATTTTGTACTATGAGATAATAATTTTGCTCTTAAAATTGCAGTTGGGGAGTTATCTTGATATTTTAAGGAAATGCTTATTTGTATTTGTGTTTAAACCTACCAGTAATGTAGCGTAGTACTCTTAGGATAACGTTTTACTCGTTTTCAAAGAGACATTTAAAGTGTCACTTTGGCAATCTGTTAAAACAATTTGAGAACGATTGAAGTTGAATACATTTGAACATTCCTTGCTTTCCGTTGTGCTTATATGTATTCTCGTTTTGGTGTCTGCCATAAAATGTCATAAAATTCTTTTCCGTTGCAACCGTCGGAACTGCAACTTTAGAGGCTCCTGGTTAACGATACTGCAGGGACAATAGCGATTTTACTGAACTATTTCAGCCAGTCGTAGGAAAGAATACTCATACGTTACTCGGTGATCGATTGCAACATATCCCGAGCATCATTGTACGAATGTGTGCACTTTTATGTTGTCTATTGTAATTTTGAAAATAATCTTTCAGCCGTTTAATACTTGAAAGTAGAAAGATTTATGAACACTTTTCAGTTTTCTTATTTTCTTTTTATGTTCGCCGCTCTCTTGTTTAATGTCTTACAATAACACGCGGGTGTGTTATTGGAAGACATTAAAAGTAGCAACAGAGTTTATTTTCGTTACTTGAATGGTCTTGACCTTTCTAGGCGGCGATATCATCTATTTTCTGAACCAATGATTTAGATAATTACAGTTTCTTTGTGCTAAGGTCGTTCAATAAATACGATTAATGAGTTGAGAAATGAGATAACATAATTTTCGATTCATTAATAAATATCAAAGGTAATATTTCATCTGATATTTAGGAGGTACAGATGGTGATGAGATAAAACTATTAATCCGTGATGTCTGCTACGAAAAGTATTGTTTGCCACAGTTTTTTGTTTTTCCCTTGTTATTTATTTTTTGCTTTTGAGTTATGATAATTCGCACAGGAAACAATACTTAATAAAATAACTTAGTTAAAAAACTTGAAATGATTGATTGAAACGGCTTAAAAGTCCAATTAAAATATATTTAATTATATTTTTATACAAGTAGCTCGATTTCCTCGTAAATAGTGTTCATAGTATCATGCATATTTACTAGACAATCCTTATTACTAGAAACAGAAAAAATAGGTTGTATGAAACGTCAAAAGGTGTACATAAATATGTGACGAAAACGGTAAGAATATGTAGTAATATGTAAAAACGGAAATAATATGTAATATTAAACTATACTAATTATAAAACTAATATTTACATAATACGAAATTCCATTTATAAAAAAATTCCTAAACCAATTAAAAAATAATACAAACGTTTTAAAATCATTCGGAGAGCACAAATTGATGCACGATATGCACCATTCAAGTTTGCCCTCAGAAGCAAAACCTTCATCTATTGCTATTCGTATTCAGCACCGACGTTTAGAAGCCAGACTACACGCATTAGAAGCCATCGTACAAACTGGCGATATCTACGACCAGCAAATAATCATTGCAGCGTGAAGCACTCATTGAAGTATTAGATGTCGGCGATCGCCAAAGTTTCTCGTAAATTAAGGTTAAATGTCACGAGACACGGCGTCAGTGATTCTTTGCACACCTAAAGTCACGAACGCGCCCTTCCCGCCATTGAGATAACTGAAGCAGACGTGCCGGACTGAGAGATTATCCGTCCGCGTCTTCAAATAGCGTACCCGTAAAAAAAAAAAAAAAATCCTTCGTACGCCTTCCTTCGGAGGGGAAGTAAAGCTGGCTGTCCCATGTTAGTACATTTACTGCATGTAAAAGATCCTCAAGCCTAAATGATGCCTCTGAGCTAAATTCAAATCGCCTGTTTCGTCGCCCAAGTAACACCTTCTTTCTCCCATGGTTGGTGAAAGGAGTGTAACGGAATTTGCGTGGTCAGACGGAAGAGCAGGCCTCATGGCCTGAGTCTCGCCTAGTAAAATAAGGCAAATTCAATTCAATTCAATTCAATACCTCAAGTAGACAAGTACGGAGTAATAATAAAGTAGGAAAAAATGCGATTTTTTGGAAATACTTCTTTTCATTAAAATAACTAAGAAAATTGATAGAATAAAAATATTTTGTGAAAACATCAAAATATGTAAAATATTTAATATATTATTAAATATGTAAAAATATGTAACGAAAAATTTTCGGGCGATTCGCCAAGATTCCAATTTTGAGACCGGTAAGAAGAAAGACAAAAACTATGTAATTACATAAAAATCCGGTCTCTACTTGTTACATAATCTGTCCCTCTTGCCTTTTAAAATACGAGGCTTAATACGGAACGTGTCGATCGATGTTGCGTGTTCTATTGACATGTGCGGCAACAGATTGCTCCGGTGGGTGGCGCACCCTAGGCGAGGGGTGAGCAAGCAGCAACAGCTGGTTCACGCAATATCGGCCGACTCGACGCTTATTGGCTCAGTTCAGTGCTCCCTCCGTGCTACCAATCCCTCGGCCCGTCCCTCGCTCCTGTCCGCCGGCTGCTCTTCGGCGCTGATACCACGCTCATCGCCGTCCCCCGCCACCGTTGCCTCGCCCTTAACTCACCAACGGTCCTTTCCTCATCGCGGGTTGCTACTGGTTTCTACTTTGAATTATAGGCAGCAAAGTATAAATATCAATTATTTTTATGATGAAACTCGTTGAAGTACCCTGCGTTTCCGGGGTATTTATCACAATAGTTTATTAGACATTAAGAGTAATTCCGTATATTCCCGCCCTGTACACACATTGAATTAGGGGATCGTTGCAGTTTTTGATAACAATTCGTTGAGCAAGTCCATGTGGTTCGCATGACACAAGTGAATTACTCTTAGACACTAGTATTTAAAATGGATTTTTCTGTCTTTTTCTGTGGGTTTTTCGCTCATATTCTAAGTTTACCATTATTTTTGTTCATGTCTCTCTCATTCTTTCTCTTTATCATTTGGTCACTGCATTCACAAATAACTGAGAATACAAGAGTACATCAAGGCAATGATAGTCTTTATAATTTTTGGTTTATTACTGTTACCGTTTTTCTATTATTCCTTCATTACTCTCTCCCCAATACTTTTTGCAGATCTCATTTCTTCCAGTCGACTCATCTACGGATTCGTATCTATTGTGAAGAAGAAATAAAAGAGGTCAACTTCGTCAACATATTATATGTATGTTCAACATATTAATATGTTGACGAAGATGACATCTTTTATTTCTTCTCATAAGAACGTCAACAACACCAAATCAGAATTCCCACAACACATCTATTGTTTTATTTTTGAATGCGCACCATTGACACGATCCGTTACTCTCGATCGTCTTCGCTCGATTATTAAAGGGGCGTATAGTTACAAAAGCAGTATTTTGTAAGCACACTTTTAAGGTGACTTCTTAAAAATTTAAACGTTTGAACGACATCTTGTATCTAAAGAATGCTTTATGTTTTAAATATTTCTAACTTTTTTCGATATTAAGAAATTTGTATAATCTACTGTACAGCCGATGTTAAAGCAAATTGTGTTTCAAAACCAGCTAATTATAACTAATTGAAAGTAATATTATAACATCAACAATCCTGAAACACAAAAAAATCATTCATTTTGTATTAAAATTTTTTCGGTCATATGCCGCATTTTGTATCGATTGATGTTAATGAATATTTTCCTAAAATATTATTAAATTAATATATTGTAAATGGCAGTCAGAAAATTCTTAATGATAGTTCAACACATTCAGTGTCCTGTGATCCATAAGTGGTTCCCAAATAAAAACACTCGATGGTTTTATTACGTCCGTGAACCACATGTGGGTAACAGACGTTTGTAATTTCTACGGCAAATGTTTCTATGGAACTCCCCTTGACTGCAGAGATTTTGGCGTGGACTTGAAAGGACGGTAATGAAATTTAGAAATACGCCTGGACATGCGAAAAAAAAATTTTTATTTTCGAAAATATTACGTAAATCTTTCTGACAGGGACGATTGGACGTGGTGAGATATTTTAATGTTTTCATAGGGGTAGGGAACGTGTGGAAATAATTTTTACTCTAAGGAGCTTATCTAAGAGTGAAACTCAAGGCAAACGGTCTTTGCGTTGCCATCAATCTTGTAAAACGTCGTATCGAAGCCACGTCGTTTTCTTTTATATGTTTCCTCTTCTCATATTTTACATTTACTTCCACGAAAACGTCATATATTTAACTTTTTCCCATTGTTTTATTCATCATATCGCAGATCGCATCTCCAATATGGCACGTGCACAGCAATTTCTGTTCTTTTCATATCGTATAATTTCCATATAATCAAGATCGTAACCAAACCTTCTCTACCTGAAACTCGCGTTATAATATCAAATTTGCTATCGGTTGGAGTTCCCACTTCTTGGGGATTCACTTAAGAGCCCATTCAAGATAGGGCCTAAATCGTTATGCGCGTCAACACTTCCCAGGAATGCCAATCGTTTAACAACAAAAGATGCTCCGACGCAGGAGGAAATACACTGAAATGTCCCAAAATAACCTGCTTTATTGCATTTCACGCTTCGGTGTCTAAACACGAAGGTCTTTGTAGGGATTCAAAGGAGACGTCGGCACAGAACAAAGCAACTAACTGAATCCCGAGAGGGGTGTGGGAGGCTCTCCTTAGGTGCTCGACACGTAGCGCCAGATGCGCTGTCTACTGCCAGACTCGAAAAGTGAATCACGAAGGGCGCGAAACAAAAAAAACGCACTACCTGTAGACACGACGTTCTTGTTTTTTGGAATCCACGAATTTGTATTGTCAATCATGCGTCTCAAATCTTGTATCATCATCATCCTATTGTTGTCACCAAGAATCGTCAAGAACATTTGTGGCGCCTGAATCTGTTTTGTAATTACTTCTGGTAAAGAGAACGTCATAATTCCACCTCAACCCAGTCGACAAAAACCGTGATTACTCAGAAAATCATACTATATTAGAGCAACGATGTTTAAAAACATCGATGGTTTTTGATCGATATTTTTTATTAACACCGATGTCATTTTGAACATCGATGTTTTGTTGTGGATGTAACATCACTAACAGGCACCACCAACAGAATTATGTACCGGCCGCCACTGATTATTTCTATTTCATAGAATTCATAATAATCTTGTTTTATGAATCTTATTAAATATAAATAATTATTTGTTATAAATTCACTGCTTTAAAGTACGTTTTCCTTAAGAAATTACGAGCATGGCCAAAATGCAGTTGGTTGCTTTCTGACATGACTCTCTCAATGGAACTCAAACTGTTATTTTCTGAAGGCTCTTCCACATCTACATTCCACTTCCAGCTCACCACTACATGTTACTCAACAGTATCAGATTGAGCTCTGAGATCAGGGAGAGAAATCTGTCGCAAGGAGAGAAATCTCGACAGGCAGATCTCTGGTTGCAGGGCTCAGCGATAATCCGAGCACTTCGTGTCCCTCGACGCCCTCGTCAGACCCCTTGACTCCGTCACCCCCCTCCCCTGCCGCGGGGTCAACACCATTCGCGCAGTACCCAACAACCCACCCGTTGCCTCCTCTTTCTGGGTCCTCCCGTCTCCCTCCCCCGCCCCCGCCCCCGCCCCCGCCTTCCGCCTCCTCCGTCTCCTGTTTCCCCTCCATCCACGCCCTCCGGCCCACAAAACACCAAAGACTTCTGCTTCCTCTCCACCTTCACAACTCAGTTCTTTCGACCCTGCCCGTCAACCCATTATATCCCCCTCCCCCCGACTCTTGCATCGTTGTCGCCGTCACCACTGCCTCACCAACTCGAACTATTCTCTAAAGTCATCTCGACTGCCGTGTCGATTTAATCGTGCCTCTGGCTCCACGCGAGCTATTCGCTCGAGAAATCATCAAAGGCGAACAGACCATCGGAGAGGTAAGAGCGCCAGGAATTTCATTGGGTATTGCACTTCGACCTGTGATAGTAAAATGGTTTAAGCGTCGCACTTTTTGGTGGCATAAATACCAAAAAACTAATAAAGTTTGGCATTCATATTCTCTGTAATAGCTTGTCTTATTCAATATTATTCTTTTATATGTCAGTATTATTTTCGAATAGCTTTATATGAACAATTATTATTCTCAGTAAAATCATCTAGGAATCAATATTTAATTCTTAGATATACTTTCCATAAATAATAATTCGTGTAATGGAAATTCGTTGATTGAATAACCCGAATGGCTCAATTTTCCTGATTTATGCAAAACAGAGTTAGTGTAAGATATTGTTTAATATCGTAAAATTAATGTATCTGATAATAGTCAAAGTATGTTTGCGTAATTATATGCGTCTGTAACATTATTCTTACTTCTTAGTTTTTTGTTTCTCTTAACTCCAAGTACAATCTTGATTTATATGAGAAAGTAGTTGTAAAAGGAGAGTATATGTACCAAATGATACGTGCTCGTAAAATTAATTCTTTTCATTAATATTTTAGAAATTTATATTTAAATGGAAGACGAAAGGTAGTATAGTTTTATTGCACTCCCAATCCAGTAAAGCTCATCTTGGTTCATCTGTTTATTTATTCAGACACGTTTCCTTAACTATATTACATAACATTAAGTTATTGAGGAATTAGGAGTACTCATAGTGAGAATTAGGAGAACGACAAAACACGTAAATAATGAAAATTCAGTATCATAAAATTCTTTCTCCCAGAAATGTGTTTTTTCACGTTTTGTAGCAATATTTTCAGAAAATTTGACTAAATATTTTTCCAAGTTTTTTCAATAAAATGTTCATGCATATTCCATTTCTATTTTGTTGATTCTCATACTGGAATTCATCTGAATTTTTCTGTATCGCACGCTTCTGGTAAACATTTATGTGCATATTTTAGTAGACAACGTACATCCGAAACTGATCACTATGAACTGCTAATCTGTGTACTATTTTAAAATGTACTACATTTTCAAATATACGGTTGGATCGTTTATTAAACTTTGATACAGTTACTGGGTCACGAAAATAAACCATCATAGTACTTACTCTACTTTGACCTAAATCTTCACGTTCATATATCGTGCGTCTCAGTTTGCGAGGTCAGACACGTGCGTGTTCTGTCGTTACATTTCTTATCTCCTTTATTTCTTTTTAACAAACTTCTGTAATAATAATAATAACAATAATAATAGTAACAATAATGGAAATATAATAATAATAATAATAATAATAATAATAATAATAATAATAATGATGATGATGATGATGATGATGATGATGATACAGAAAACACATCCTCAAACAAAGAATCGATGGCAAATGTAGAAAATACCATACAACAGTTGATAGCATACAGCTCATCACATCAGAATGCAATTTAATAACCCACGCAGATTAAACCTGTAGGCACAATCAAGTTGCAAATATTATTCGCCAGAAAGTGGTGGCGAAATCTAAACTAGAACAAATGACTTGTCCCTATTACAAATATGTTCCCGCTACATTACTTAAAAATTCAAACTTCAAGTTGTACTATGTCAGAGAAATTATCAGAGGTAAATCCATTCATCATAACAACCCAGACATAACATTCGCAGACAAACGGCAAAAGATTGGCTGACTGATACACATCACTGTACCACAAACAGCAAATCTTCAAACAGCTGATGCAGAAAAAATAACGAAGTACATAGAACTGGCAGCAGAAGTCAAGGCACAATGGCATCTCCTAAAAGTTTGTGTACGGGGGTTATACCAAATAACATCCATAAAAATCTGGAAATTATTCAAATACCAAAATATACGTTCAATATTATGCAAAACTCTATCATCTTAATCACATGCAAGATTGTGCGAAAATTCCTAAATGCGACGAAACATGAATTGACCTCTGTCTTGGTTATTAACCCGACACAAAGTCCAATAGAAACCTGGCCAATACCGAGAAAAACAATGTATAATAATAATAATAATAATAATAATAGTAATAATAAAAATAATAATAAAATGACGTCTTAAATGTAGTTGAAGTCTGCAACAAAATGAGACGGTTGTCGGCCCGGTGACCGAGATCGGTAAGGCAGTATTGTCGTAGTGATCTCGGACCGAAGGGTCGAGTCCTGCGTCGGGCATGGTTGTATTTGTGTCCGTTCTTTCACCCTTTATCGTCACCATATCGTTTCATCTTCATAGTTACCATACCGTTGATACCCGTAGTGGTCGCTAATGGCCTAGATGTTGATGCGACCTTAAACAACCAATTAAAAAAAGGAGACGGAGAATAGAAACATAAACGCATATTTTCATTCTTATTAGTTAGAACTTCCAATCAACTGCAATGCCCGCGGTCATCCGTGAACTCAGTCGCTATCAGAAGGAGAATTCTAGCGGCCGGCTGCTCTGATGGGTAGTTTTCCTTGGTTTCTCCGATCAACACCAGGCGAATGCCGGAGCAGTACCCTAACAAACGGGCCACGGACCGCGCGCGATCTGTCCTTCCTCTTTCTCGTCCTATCCTCTCCCCTTACACACACACAGTAACATGAGGAGACCGGTCGGGAGCTTAGAGCTTGTCCCGGCTGGGGCGGTGCCCCGCTGGTGGGAGAGTCGTGGTTAGGGGGAAACCCCTCTAGCCGACGATAGGTCGGCGCCGGATCTCGCCATCCGGCGGGGGAAGATCACCGCCATCTCCCGAGAAAAACATGCACTACACTAACGGGACTAATGATCAAAGCAGTTGACGTGCCCGGAAACACGAAAAAATCAATCAATCAATCAATCAAGCCATGCGTGAGGGGAAGGGAGATCCTGCCCCACGCGCGTCGGGCGCAGGTTGATCGCGGCGTTTACTGCGCGCACGTGCGACGCAGCGGGGCGTCGGCGACCCACGCTGAGCCGCGCCGCGTTACACCGCGCGTGGTTTCGCCCGACCATTGACAACAAACAGCGCCCTCTAAATATAAATGGCCAACATGGAGGCCGCACTACACCCAGCTCAGAAACCGACGTCGACGATGCTGCATTTAAGTTTTAAAATATAATTTTATTATTAATAGTAGTAGCGTTGGGATTTTTACATTATTATTATTATTATTATTATTATTATTATTATTATTATTATTATTATTATTATTATTATTATTATTATTATTATTGCTATTATTATTATTATTATTATTATTATTATTATTATTATTATTATTATTATTATTATTATAACTCAAAGTGCATGTGATGTGGCAAACGTAATATTGTATTTGCTATTCTTGAATACTGAAGCTGACATATCTTCATGTCTTCTAAGAATATGTTGGAAAAGTGAACCAAAACCTCACATAAATTGTTGAAATTAAATAATATAAAAATGTTAGAGTATTTTATAAACTGATTTTCTTGGTATTTTGATAAAAAAGTTATTTAAACTAAAGCAGTTAAAATGAAGTTTTCAAAGTTGAGATACGATGGGATTCCACACTTTCTGATATTGTAGAGCAGAAAATAATTTTCTAATTGGTGTATAACAGTAAAACATTTTTTAAATAATGTAGAAAGATACGAAAATTTCAGTAATTTGTAAGGAGGGTAAGCTTTAACTATACTTAAGGTTAGCTTTGAACTAACTACGAGGGAGACGAAGATAAGTGATCTACGAGAAATGTGATATTCACATCAAATTAATTAATTCCAGTTAGTTCTTACTGAATTCCTTGAGTGAAATTTCATTTACTCATACTTCAATTGATTCGGAAATTTGCGGCTAGAGATTAATGGTACGATACAAGATTACTTGCAGGGCAGCATAATACCTGCAGAGCTGACGGAGGTATTTCCATTCAGGAAAAGTTATGTGTCGTTTGACGTGTAGCAAACTTTAGAGGAAGCTGGGCCACTAGCACATCCTTCATTGTGTCACCTCTCATCATTAATTTTCGGAAACGCAGAATGACGGGCTAACCGTCAGTAGGGATGAAGCGGGAAGCGGTGAAGGCACCGACGTACAGGGCGACCAAGCACATACTGCCATAAGTTGCCCATTGACATCTACTTTCCGTACATGTACTATGAATTCTTCCTACTCACCGTAAATTCGAAACTGTGGTAATCTCGTGATTGAATGAATGTTTAAGTTGTCAACTACGCTTCAGAACTCAGTTAAATGTGAATATTTTTGATATTATTTAACTTCACTCATTGAAGATATAACTTAATAAATTTCTTTTTAATTTCTCGTATCTTACTACCAAGTGCAGATAAAGTTGTGTAATACTGCAGGAGAAAGAACCGATTTATTGACAGAAAAACACGATTTGTGGGTACATGATACCAAAAATGAGGTTTTTATTGTTTCTAAACGTTATTGATTTCTCGTACATAGAGTCACGTAGCCCATTGCTCACTTGTACGTAGTCGTAGAGTCAAAAATCTTGGATTTTCGAATTTGAAACTGATCTTACAATTTTCAGGGGTTCTTTACATGAAGCCCGAAAGAGATGTTCGTAAATTTAAAAAAAATACTTCATATGTTTTTTAAATTATATTTTGTGTTCGAATAGAAATAAACACTTATAAAAGTGGCATGGATTTGAATTTTAGAAATGTTTCTAAACTTTTGAAAATTGTAAAAGTTTTTTTTACCTTTTAAACCACATTAAAGAAGATGATGATTTTTTTCAATGGCATCTTCAAAATTAAAGCTTTAAATAATATAATGTAATTTTTTAATATTATGAATTGCTTTTGCGTAATTTTAAGTAAAAAATTGTAAAAAATCTAGCTTTCTTATTTTTCAAATTTTATTAAAAAATATTTTTAACTATATTTTGACTCGAATTGAACAAATTTTGTTTAATAATGTGGTTCAGTTCTTTGTATAACCACTGAAACGTTGAAAATTAGAAATTTTCTGCTTTGCATCGAGAGCGTAAGCTGAGCTTGAACTGGTATCATTGCTTACGGAGTATATGGCCCTCAGTTCGAATCCCAACCCGAAAAATGTTTTTGAGTATTAGATACACTTGTTTGTGTATCAGTATATTGAGTTACAGTTACAAATAATACTAGAAGTATGTGCTGTTGTAGAACGCCTTGTTTCAATTTTCTATCATAAGCGTAATGCAAACATTGAAAAAGAGATTTTGTATAGATATTATCATTAAAAACCACGTTCATAGAAGGATGAAACATCGATTTATGCATTCGGTTTTTGCAATAAACGACCTTACATAAAACACTAAAACTAGCAATTGCAAATTATCTCCAATTTTGAACTTTTCGTAGTGCTACGTAATGAACGTAGATTCAGCATGGATTACAATTGGAAATGTGTCCTTTAAAACCTTCCCCGAATGTGCGCTTCAAATACATTAATGAAACATGTATTTACGACGGAATCGCATTAGTCTTGTTTTGGAATCATGGCTTATTGTCGACTTGCTGTTGAGCAAATTTGGTTTTGATAACTCGCAACATTGTTTTCAATTGCCTCATGTCGACGGTATGTCAGTAATTGCAGCTTAGAGTCAATAACGATTGGCGAGATAAGCTCGAAGTGTAGTACACAAGCTTTGCAGTCAAGTTTATCTAAAATTACTCTACAATTTAAGCTTATAACTAGAAATATACGTTATTCACACATTCTGAGAACCAGTCTGCAATAGAAAAAGACGAAATTATTGCAACTTATTGATTTGATATGTCTATTCCATATCATTGACAATATTCTATACCAACTACCTTCCATTTTGTGGAATTGTAATTTCAACGATCCATAGAGATTACTTAAACGCATGAATCGATTCAATTTTCGGTGATAAAATATTTTCTTGGATTATTCGCATACCATCAATGTACGGCTACCGCAATCTCCCAGAAAAGATTATCGCGTTCTTAGCATACTGTTAATACTGTTAATGCAACCCAGATAATTGAAAATGTATAATATAAAGTGCAAAATTTATCATTATGGAATTCTGTTTATGTAGTGCAATTACATTGATGGACATTAATAATACATGCACCGATTATAAGTGTATATACTTTCTGTGTTAATTATGCAATGGCATCTTACTAGTAGTATACATTGATGTCTACTTTTAGCACCTTTTCCACTGCTTGAAAGCTTACTACACTTAAAAATTTGATTAATTGATGATTCGATATTTGCGATATTACGATGGTTAACGAGGCAATTACATCAATCATTCACAATAGGTTCACTAAACTACGATCAAAACTATAACCGGTGTTTCGCACGATGCAGCTTCATACCGCAGCCATATGGCATGATAACGAGTATAAAACATAATCATCCACGTGCGTTTACAATCGCGAATTTGGGTCAAAGGGACTTGAAACGATCACACTAGGCCGAGAGAGATACGGCCGCAGTTTGAGGAAGTTCGCCTCGGCCGGAACGGCGTCCGGACGCGTGGCCGCAGCCGCAGAGCCGGTGGTCGGTGTGGTCCGTGTGGTCTGTGGTCGACTCAGGTGGCGCGTGTCCCGCGGAAACGGCGCGTCCCGGCTGCAGGGAAACTACTGCCAGAGACGCTCCCGCTCACAACAAAATTTAGAGCTATTTGGAAGGGGTGAAATATTGCTTACATCTCTCCACTTGGACCGGTAGCGGTAGCTCAGTGCATCAACTGATGTCACTGCAGCGCCTCTGATCGGGAGGTCCTAGGTTCCCACTCCCCACAGCGGCAGGATTTTCGACACGATTTTCAGCTAGGTCGAATTCAATCGCTGTCTGAAAGATAATTCTGACAGCCGGCTGCTCTGATCGGTAGTTTTCCGTGGTTTCTCCGATCAACACCAGGCGAATGCCGGAGCAGTACCCTACCAAACGGGCCACGGACCGCGCGCGATCTGTCCTTCCTCTTCCTTGTCCTATCCTCTCCTCTTACACACACACTTATACTAACATGCACTACACTACCACATATTCCGGGAAACCGGTCGGGAGCTTAGAGCTTGCCCCGCTGGTGGGAGAGTCCTGGTTAAGGGGAAACCCCACTAGCCGACGGTATGTCAGCGCCGGATCTCGCCGAGAAAAAAACATGCACTACACTAACGGGACTAATGACCGAAGCAGTTGATGCGCCCGGGAACACGAAAAAATCAATCAATCAATCTCTCTACTTGGCTGTCCGAGAGACGCGGCTACCTGGGCACAGATGCCGACGTTTCGGCCGTCATGGCTCGACCTTCTTCAGGGCGAAATGCAGTTGCAATGCGAAATGCACACTTCGTTCTGAGGTCGCAGTGTGATGGCCGCTTCTTCCGCGCGGTCAAGTAGAAATTAACTTTCACTACGAACATCTCTACCCTAGAATCCTTATATTCTCAAAGACATTCTGAGAAAAAACTTGAGCAAAATTAACGTACGTTAATATATATTTCGATATGTAATATTACAAAACTATATTATAATTGTGAATATTAAACTATTATTGTTGTTTTGAAACTTTTGAACGCTTGAAAAACAATGTCTATCACCATTTTATCGAAAATTGACGTGTTTGTAAAAATCGATTACGACTCTTAGGTAAAATAAAATGTTTACTTCTTTTATGTTTTTTTTATTGAATAGAAGTAAATACAACATAAATTATAAGTATATTTAGATTTTTTGGAAGAATAAAAAAGATTTTATCTCTAGGTTTCTGCAGTATTAATGTTTTTGGTAACACGACATTTTATTCCTTAAGCATTTACAATACATTTGTATATTTTACAGGGATCGTATTGCTTTTATGTAAGTCTGATATGCATACGTATAATTTCTTTGATCGTACCTCTCCATAAAATGACATAAAATAAAATCATATACTTCGTATTATGTTGATTTTCCCTGAAAAGTGGTCTTTATCTTACATTTTTATTACAAAGCCCTTGCTTAAAATATTTAATCGTGAAACATATTTCGTGTGCATATACGTTTTTTACTTTAAGTTAACTTTAAATCATCTGTCACCTTGAAAGAAATCAAAAGTTGGAAGACGAGAACATGAAGAAAATATATCTCGTGCATGTACCTCGTATACTAGAGTACAAAATTAAGTAACAAACTTAAATCAGTGAGTTTCAAAGCAAAGTGTACAAACCTAGAATTCAGGGGGGGGGTCAACGAAAGCAGCATTAGTCTGGGTCTAAGAGACCTCGACTTTACACCACATTGTGTCAAAAACTTGATCTCCCCCCTCATTTGTTCCCATACAAGATCGCCATACCAAAATGCACTGGAGTCGGACGGGTGACCAGTATTTCTGGCTGAGCATGGTGAGACAGAATAAAGATCACAATCATTGTAGAGATCACAGAATAAAGATCACAATCATCAGTAAAGCTCACCACCAGTCAAATTCTGAGGAGTGCTCTTAGTTTGCCTACTTAAGGACAACGCATCAACGCACCTGTAAGAAGAACAAGTGCTTGTGAATGAAGATTCATATTTTTTTAAAAAATTGAATCTATCCAAGGTCGTAAAGTATTATTAAAGTAATTTATTATCACAAAATTAAGTTGCGAAATGCAAAATCAAAAGATTTAAACAGTTCACAGTTCCATAGTTCA
This sequence comes from Teleogryllus occipitalis, assembly GCA_011170035.1. Taxonomy (NCBI): domain Eukaryota; kingdom Metazoa; phylum Arthropoda; class Insecta; order Orthoptera; family Gryllidae; genus Teleogryllus; species Teleogryllus occipitalis. The sequence goes on along the minus strand of BLKR01000477.1, from coordinate 375,037 downwards.
AGAAGACATGAATACATTGTATTTTACTAATGTTCCTCTAAAAGAAATTTTTTCCTCTAAAAGAAATGATTAAAACGGAAATATTAAAAAACCCGCGCAGATGAACATAGTTTCAAGCGCAAAAATGGAGATGCAATTTCCAATTTTAGGAAGGACAGAATCCGACCGATGCCTCTGTGCAAGATGTGTCAAAGCAATGTTTATTTAGACGCGGCTGCGACCTAGCCCGTCCGACCCGCCCCCTTCCCCCCCCCCCCCCCCCGCCCCTTCCCCGGCCCCCCCGCCCCTCCCCGCCCCTCCCCCGCCCCTTCCCCGCCCCTTCCCCCCGCCCCCTCCCCGCCCCTCCCCGCCCCTCCCCCGCCCCTCCCCGCCCCTCCCCGCCCCTCCCCCGCCCCTCCCCGCCCTCTCCCCTCCCCGCCCCCTCCCCGTCCCGCCTCCCGCGTCCCGCCCTCCCCTCCCTTCCCCGTCCCGCCCCTCCGCACCCCACCCCACCCACGCCTCCCCGACCAGCCGCTCGGAGCGGGCGCGGGAGGAGCTAACGAACTGACAAAACCTCGCGGAAAGATGACATTTTGCAACGCGGCGCGGAGCACGGAGCGGCGACGGGGTTAGGGAGAGCGGGTGGTGGTGGTGATGGTGAAAAAAAAACGAAGCGCGGGCCGCGCCCGGCTGCTCCGCGCGACATGACAGCGCCGTGCGTCGGAGAACGGCAGCGGCCGGGACGCGACACAGTAGCCTCATTGCTCGATTCGGAAGGAAAAAGCTTTGTATTCTTCACATATTATGACAAACATCCACATGAACAGGTTTTGGGTCTGTAATAAAATAAATTTATCTCGGTCGTCCAGACGAGGACCGCAAAACCGACGACGCTAGACAAATTCGTTAACTACCTGAAGTCGGGAAGGTTAAGCGAATTCGAGATATCGCGGGTTCCTGGTTGGGTGACCGACTTTTAACCCTGATCTAACGGTACCGAGACCAATTTCCCTTTACGAGACTCATAATTGCTAATAAAAAAATAAAATAAATATGAAGGGTACGTAATGATTTACAATGATTAATTACGTAGTACTGAGAATAAACCACGAGTTTTTATACTTTTAGTAAAGAAAATGGAGGTGTTTTGGTAGAATTCACAGAGACATTGAATAATTCTTTTTAACATTTTTTGTTTAATACTTATACATTTTCTCGTTGTTTTACGAGCAATGCCATTTATCGCCGGAAATTAAATGACTTCCAGCAGTACATTTTGGTTCAAATTTTTTTAGGAGCATTAGTATCGCAAATTTATTAAATTATTAAAAAAGTTAAATGAAAAAAAAGTTCATGAAAATGTATAATGAGTTTTCATTTTTAATTGACTAAGGTACTGTTTGAGTTAAAAATACTTTTTTGAATAAGTTTACCCCTAGAGAAATCTGATAGTTTGCTCTACTGTCTAGTGCATGCTGAAACTGAAGTTAATGCATTATTTCATTACTTTAATATACTTGAGAATAAATTTTAATCCACCAAAATTCAATACATAGAAGTATCCCGAGGAAACTCAGTTTAACTCTTGTTTTATTTTTCGTGAAGGAAAACGAAGTTCCACCCATGAAAATGGTATTAAGAAAACGTTTCATGAACATGGTAAGCCGTGGAATAAAAGTTGTAGAAATTAATTTTATTTTATACGAATTTATATCATTGTTCCAAATGCACGGTGTGTGATGTGATATATTAAATTTACAAACGATCTGCATTATATGGATGAAATATTGGATGTAACGCTATAACAGAGCTTTTGTACGAAACCTGATGTTATAAAAATGGCTTGTAAACTTTCGAACATTTTGCTATAAATTGCTAATAAAAATCGGCTTGTATAAATACATCGGCATTTCAGTGGCTTAACTATTAACATCAGCCCACTGCGGCCGGCTGATGTGGGAGTAGGAGAAGAGGAGGGGACAACGGAGCGAGCAGTTGCACTGGCGACTGCGGCGACCTTCCTGTTTCGGCAGTATGAGGGTGGGGCGCATTTCAAAGGGAAAGCAGATGGACGCACCTGTGTAGAGCTCTCGTTACTGAACCTGACGTTTCATCTCAACATTTCCTAAGTTATAAAATTTCAGATTAGTATTTCGTCAGAAATACTATTGTATTTCTTTTTCGTTTTGTTAAGCAAATTTTGTTTTACTAAAATTTCAATGGAAATAAATGAATAGAGTAACCTGGAATCTGTTGAAAATTGGTGGCTAGTGCCCTCAAAACACAATTTACATTTCACAAGTGAAAATGAAATAAATTTGTGTTGCCTTGGAAACATTGGTAGACAAAACTGTACTGAAACAAGAAATAAAGAGCAATACAGAATAAAAGAGAATATTTTTATCCTACATAGGAATAAATAAAAGCAAACAAGAAAGTATATAAGAGCTACATTTCATTTGGGAGTCTTCGATAGTGTTTGGTTCGCTACATATTGGAGACACCAAAAACGATTGCGTGTGAAGTGTGACGGTTCTATCAAGGTAAACCTAGCAACAGTTTCAGTGCTACTTTCGGAGCACGATCCGTCTCTGTTAAAAAACGATTCACCAGGATATGGCGCCCCGCCGATAATGTGAAATAAATGCTAGCACACACCGTGAAGGGAAAAGTTGTTTGTGGCACTGCCTTACCAATCTGTGATTTATATCTGTCATCATACTAGAGACTTTGTAGTTCATTTTATTTTGTATATTACCGGTATTTGTATGGGCTTGAAATCATTGGAAGACAAAACTGTACTAAAAGAGATGTAAATAGCAATACAATATAGAATAAAATATTTTATGCTACATAGGAATAAAAAAAAGCAAGCAAGAAAGTTTATATAAGAGCTACATTTCATTTGGGAGTCCTTGATAGTCTTTGGTTTGCTTCCTATTGGCGACACCAAAAACTATTCCGTGTAAAGTGTGATGGATCTATCAGAACCAACCTAGCATGGGTTTGATCCGCAATAGCACAAGACTGAAGTCTATAAACCTGTCCCATGGCCCATACAGATTACACCTATAGGCACAATCAAGTTGGAAAAAAAAAAGAAAAAAAGAAAGAAAAAAAAACTGGCAGCGAAATCCAACCTACAAGAAATGACTTGCCCACATTACAAATATGTTCCCGATACTGTACTTGAAAATTCAAACTATAAGTTGTACTATGACAGAGAAATTATTACAGATAAAACCGTTCATCATAACAGACCAGACATAACTTTCGTAGCCAAACGGCCAAAGATTGGCTTTCTGATTGACATAACTGTTCCACAAACAGCTAATCTTCAAACAGCACATGCAGAAAAAATAACGAAGTACATAGAGTTAGCAGCTGAAGTCAAGGAACTGTGGCATCTCCAAAAAGTTCATATTGTTCCTCTGGTCATTTCGTGCTCAGAAGTTATACCAAATAACATCCATAAAAATCTGGAACTTATTCAAACACCAAAATATACCTATAAAATTATGCAAAAATCGATCATCTTAAACACATGCAGGATTGTTCGAAAATTCCTAAATTGCGACGAAACATGAATTGACCTGTGTCTTGATTATTAACCCAACACAAAGTCAAATTAAAACCCGGTGAATACCGAGAAAAATAATAATAATAATAATAATAATAATAATAATAATAATAATAATAATAATAATAATAATAATAATAATAATAATAATAATAATAATAATAATAATAATAATAATAATAATAAATTATTGAAGTAAAAGTCTGCACTTCTTTATTAGACAAAAGTAAAAAAGTGAGGTAATCAGAGAATACCTAGCTACTCCCATTCATAAATAAAGTATAAGATTACAGGACCTGATGGTCCCGACCGCATCCCAAAACAAATATAATTTGCCAACAGACTCCTATGGTAAAAGGGCCATCCAAGATTGAGATGGCATGCTGAAGACGGAACAGGAGTCTCTCCTTAAACCTTGAAGAAATGATAATGATAATGATGATGATGACGATGATAAATTAAATTAATAATAATAAAATAATAATAATAATAATAATAATAATAATAATAATAATAATAATAATAATAATAAATAATAATAATAATAATAATAATAATAATAATAATAATAATAATAATAATAATAATAATAATAATAATAATAGTGTGTAGAAGGCGTAGACAAGGTCGAAGTGGACACGCCCCCCGCGCGCAGCATCAGGGGCGATAAGGTGCAGGCCCCTCAGCGGGCGCCCGCCACCGCCCGGGTGTTTCCCGACGCAGTCTCCGGGAAGCGCTCCCGTGGCCGCGATGCCGCCGCAGCTCCTCAGGATGAGGGTGCGCCGCTCCACGCCGTCCCCCCCTTCCTCCCCCCTCCCCCTTTGCGACGGGCCAGCCTGACGTCCTGACCCCGCGCAGGCTGATTATGCCCCCGAAGGAAAACACGGAACCTTTCTTAGCAAAGGATTTAATTCTCGACATGCTCTTTCTTTTGCCTCGCGCACTCGCCCCGCGGCAGATTTTTCTTTCCGTCTCGGCGAGCCTTCACCGGAATATTGCGCACCGCGGATAACGAGAAAGAAAAGCTAACACATCTTGAATAAACTATCTGGGGTCGGTGAGGTATCTACAATAATAGTAGGCTACATAAGTTTAATGTGTATTTCATTTAGCCAAACACGTGTTTCGGGAACACTCTTCCCATCCTCAGTGGTTCTACAATTTTAATTACATAAACAAATTAACACATGTATATCAACCTAAATACATAATCATATATAAACAATTATTTAAAATTAGTACTTACCCCAGTAAATAATTACTTTATTGTTCATTAGTTATATATGATTATGTATTTAGGTTGATGTTGATACATGTGTTAATTTGTTAATGTAATTAAAATTGTAGAACCACTGAGGATGGGAAGAGGGTTCCCGAAACACGTGTTTGGCTAAATGTAATATATATTAAAATTATATAGCCTACTATTGTGGTAGATACCTCACTGACCCCAGATAGTTTATCATGGAATACCACAAAATCTCCACTGCCAGCACAGAATTTACATATCTTAAAGGGAAAAGTTGTTTGTGGCACTGCCTTACAACTTAACGAGTGTCTACAATAGATCCTCTCATTTTTCTTTTATACCTGTTATATATAATAGTCGCTTCGTATTTCATTTCATATTGTATTTTAACAGTATTGTTATTTATATGCTATAATGAACTAGTCAAACTTATAATAGAGAAAGTGGCAAGAGTTCCACCTATCCGTGACAAGTGTTGTAGTGTTCGGGGGATAAATACTGAACACAACGCAACGCGAGAATATAAACAGCAAGATGTAACGGTGGTGAACTCTTGCCAACTTACCTCGCCGCAATATAGTGGTTATTTGCTCAAAAACTCGGTATTACCCTTAAGATGAAGTTGTAAGTACGAGGTTGTTCAGAGACATTAATTTTGGACGAGAAATGCCTGGTTCGCTTTAGCAATAGTTAACGATTGTAGTATTATGTTGAAGAAGAAATCGGTAGTAATCAAATCTGTTTTCCTTGCTCCGTTGTTTCACGTATGATATATTGGAATTTTTTTATGAAAATGATAATTTCGTTTGCTTTATTTGCTCAGAAAACGTTATATTGCTATACTTAATCACTCAGAAGTGAACTCATTAAAATGAAATCATTATTTTTCATAAGCATAGAAACGCGTACAGAACTCTAACGAACAATTTTTATCTTTTTAAGTAGTTAACAAAATTCTCACCTATCTCTTGTACTCATCCATTTGACGAATATCTCCGAATTAAAAACTTTCACATATTTTACCAGAACTAACCACAACAATGTAAATTTTATCATGTATGGCCACATTAAAGAAAATATCTTCATTTTTTTCAGTAACTAATGAATTAAGAACTCGCGACCAAAACACGCAATTGAATTGAGAACACAGAACAAAGCCACAATTGAATTGAAAACTCCGAAACGAGAAATCAGATTTCATCAAAGTACTTGTCAGTTTACCATATCTTTATAAAAATTACTTAATAGACACTGATTCCATTCCACGGCAAACCGAAAGAAAATTCCCATTCGCGTCCATGAAAAGTTTCTCCGACTCAATTTCCTTTCGGATTTCTGGAATTCCTCCGCTCGTTATCCAATACATTCCACGAGAATAAACTGCTAAGCGCAGTGCGCAGTGCGCCGAATGAATCGCCCAAATTACTCTCACCCTCGCGGAGTTGGCGCGTCTGGAATGTTCGGCACCGGAGGCGTCCGCCTTCCGGCCTCGCGTCGCCACGCCGCGCCACGCCTCCCCGCCCCGCCCCGCCCCACCCCGCCCCGCCCCGCCCCTCCCCGCCCCGCCCCGCCCCGCCCCGCCCCGCCCCGCCCCGCCCCGCCCCACCGCCCCGCCCCGCCCCCTCCGCCCACTCCGCCCCGCCCCTCCCCGCCCCGCCCCTCCCCGCCGCCCGCCCCGCCCCGCCCCGCCCCGCCCCCGCCCCGCCCTCCCGCCCCGCCCGCCCCGCCCGCCCCGCCCCGCCCCGCCCCGCCCCGCCTCGCCCCGCCCCGCCCCGCGCCCGCCCCCCGCCCCGCCCCGCCCCTCCCCCCCCGCCCGCCCCGCCCCGCCCACCCCGCCCCGCCCCGCCCCGCCCCGCCCCGCCCCGCCCCCCCCCCGCCCCGCCCCGCCCCGCCCCGCCGCCTCGCCCCGCCTCGCCCCGCCCCACCCGCCCCGCCCCTCCCCGCCCCACCCCGCCCCGCCCCGCCCCACCCCGCCCCGCCCCGCCCCGCCCCGCCCCGCCCCTCCCTCCGCGCCCCGCCCCGCCCCGCCCCGCCCCGCCCCGCCCCGCCCCGCCCCGCCCCGCCCCAACCACCGATTGAAGGCGCGCGGAGGCGAACGGGACTGGCGCCCCGCTCCCAAATGGCCCCGCAAGGCGCGCACCACGAAAGAAGGAAATGAATATAGTACTACAGAAGTGAAGTGTAAATTAGAAAGCAATAGGAACTACTGACTGATGGTTTTCGTTACAAGACCATTATTCTGGGAGGAGGGGGCCACACAGAAACTAAGGGCCATGTTTATAAACCTCTTCCAGGGACATGTTAGGCCTAGCAAGCTGCCAGTGTTCGGTTTTGCGATTTATGAACGGCCCTCAGCCAATGGCAGTCGCCCCTTGACCTCCCAGCAAGCTCCCAGATGGCAGGCCCCTAAGAACTCTGCTGGCAGAGCTTCATAAGTACGACCCTAAGGAATCTGATTGGAAAAGGGAAAGGAAAAAGTTTGCAATATTAAAAATTAATTCTTTGTAGGACGTGACAATGTTAAGAGGAGAACGGATTGACTCAAGTAAAGAATTGATTCGAAGGAATAAACGTCATTATTGCAGGAAGATTACGAAAAGATTCAACTTATGAAGAATTAAGAACTCAACTTATGACATTTGGTTTAAAATTTTACAGTTCGATGATATTTCAAATTATTTAAATGGAAAATGTAAGGAAAGCGACAAACGAAGGATAGCAAGATGTAGATTAGTGATGAAACTAAAGCAAGTCGGCTGAAGGGTGAAAAAAAAAGGATATGTGAGATACAACTGGAAGGGTGGGAATATATTCTAAGGAGATGTCGGTTTTTTGAGGAAGAAAGAATGTGGCAAAGATCTAATGTTCAGGGTAAGGAGAGGCTTATATTATGGGGCAAAGGTGAAAGTATCGTATGACCCGAAACACTTGTATGGCTGATTTTCTGGAAAGTAAATTTATATAGCCTACTATTGTGGTTGATATCTCTCATAACCCGCATATTTTATCATAGATTACCACAAAATCTCCGCTGCTGCGACAGAATTTATTCAATATAACTTTTTTTTTTAATTGTTGCGACCTTAATCGACGCAACGCGTCTTTTCGCCCCGTGACGAGCGTTGAGCGCGGAGTAATCCTCCATTAATATCTCTCGTATGTAAGCAGAGAGTATACGTGTATGTAAGTCTCGTCTCCTCAGTCGGTTGTCAAGAGGACCGCCCGGTAGAATCTCCGCGTACGCGCCACCTACTACGCGCTCCTGCGTCACTACCCAGCGAGCGGCCAGAAATGGAAAGGAATTAGGAAAGGGGTAGGGTTTAGAACACTTCACAGGGCGTTGGACTAGCCCTTGTGAAGCAGCCAAACTCGTTTTGTTGGAACAAATTTCGCATGAGATTTGACGGGAATCGAACCCGGACCTCAGTGGTGAAAGGCTAGCTATGTGCCACGAGCTAGCCTAACTCAGTTTAAAATTCTGATCTCTAAGAAACGTGTCTCAAGTACATGGTGATACTTTCGCGTATAAAATCCAAACAAAAATGTAAAATGTTCTAATAATGATTGGTGCATTCTAAATAGCATGCTTTCCGGATTCTGTCTCATAAAGAACAATCAAGTTGCCCTTTACAATGCAGTGGCAGTAAGCAACAACACCAAAAAGCAGGACTGGGGGACCGCTGCGCGTGCTGCTCGGAAGCACCCACCGAACAGATACCGCCCCCCGATTCTCGTGAGAAATGAATGTTGCTCTTTTGGCGATTATTACAATCCAGGCAAGACTACAAGGAACCCGCCCACGTTGACTTTTGATTGATTTTTTCGTGTTTCCGGGCGCGTCAACTGCTTCGGTCATTAGTCCTGTTAGTGTAGTGCATGTTTTTTCTCGGGAGATGGCGGTGATCTTCCCCCGCTGGATGGCGAGATCCGGCGCCGACCTACCATCGGTTTGTGGGGTTTCCCCATAACTAGGACTCTCACACCAGTGGGGCACCGTTCCAGCCGGGACAAGCTCTATGCTCCCGACCGGTCTCCCAGCATATATGTGGTAGTGTAGTGCATGTTAGTGTAAGTGTGTGTCTGTAAGGGGAGAAGATAGGAGAAAGAAGAGGAAGGACAGATCGTGCGTGATCCATGGCCCGTTTGTTAGGGTACTGCTCCGGCATTCGCCTGTTGTTGATCGGCGAAACCACTGAAAACTACCGATCAGAGCAGCCGGCCTCTAGAATTCTCCTCAAGACAGCGACTGAATTCGACCTGAAAAGCTAGTGTCGAAAATCCTGCCGCCGTCAGGACTCGAACCTAGGACCTCCCGGTGAGAGGCGCTGCAGTGACATTAGTTGATGCACTGAGCTACCGCTCCCGGTCCCACGTTGACTTTCATTCGTTTCGAGCATGAGCATTTATGATTTAAATACCGCTAGATTCTGGAAATCAACCACTGTGCGACGAGGCAGCAGAGGTGGGGGCGTTGGTGTGAGTGAGACGAGAAGCAGATGGCGTGACGCCGCCGAAACAAACCTCCGCTCAAGTGCCGTCCGATTTATTCTGTTTTCCCGCGCTCGCCGCCCAAGTAAATCGGCCCGAGGCCTCTGCCTCCGGACAACGCCCCCCTCTCACAATCGGTGTTTTTCGGATCAAATAAGTCGGATGATTTCGCTCGCTGTCGATGAAGAGCAAACAGTCGGTATTTCGGATGGATTCGTGTTCGGACGAAGAAAAGTTCGGGCGCGATAGTACAACTAATTCTGCCAAACGGTAGTGGTCACATTGCATTTGACAGTACCAGACATCGATATTTAGTTTATTACGTGTATGGAACATGCTTTGAGAAAGTGAAAGTGAGTGTCAGTGAAAAGATTAAAGCTTCTCGCTGAGAGCAATATTAGCTATGTTAGAACATGAAAAAATGTATATAAAATAAACTCGTTCTTATTTCATTAGTGAGGTTAGGATTATGTTTGAACTCTCTGAGGTTGCTTAGGACATAACTAATGTCGCTGCAGTGCCTCTGACCGGGAGGTCCTGGATTTCAAGATCGACCGTGGCAGGATTTTTGATACTAGATAGATATATTGAATTCATCCGCCGTCTGGTGGAGAATTCTATCGGCCTGTTACTCTGATAGTTGATCTGTAATTTTCCATGGCATAAACACTTGGAAAATGTTGGAGCAATACTCTAACAAATGGGTCACGGATCGGGCGGGATATTTTCTTCTCCACCATTGTCCTATCCTCACGCCTTCCTTACACACATACACACTTACATGCACTACACTACCGCTCATGCCGGGAGATATGTCGGGACCTTCGAGCTTGTCCTGGCTGGGGTGGAACCCCGTTGGTGCGAAATTCCTGGAAAACCTACCAACCGAAGTGTATGCCTGTGCCGGGTCTCATCATCCAGCGAGGAACTCTACAACTACCACCATCACCATCACCACCTCCTGTGATAAACCCTGCTCTAAACCTACGGGTCTAATGACCACACTGGCTGATGCGCCTGGAAACACGAAACTATCAATCAGTTTATGGAAGAAAGAAACTAACATTAACCCATTTCTCGATTTCTTCATTTATTTTCTATTATAATACTATAAAACTTCGAGAATTGTACTGAAGGTCTTCCTCTGGTATATTTGTTCATGAACTAACGAAATATTTTTTTGTCTAAGTCCATCATGAATGGTTCAATCCGGCCAAATAATTCAAGTACATTTTATACTGTTCTGCCACTTCGTCAGTTTGACCCCGTTCGCCAGAACGTGGCAGACGTAGATTGGCCGTGCCTCTGCTCTGGAGTGTTTGGAGCATGCAATCGTAAACGGCCGGGTTTTCACTAAGGTAAATTCGACCGAGCACGAATCCTCTCTGACTGCATCATAAGAATTGCTGTCTGGGGTTGCAACAAACTTGGGCCTCTATGCGTCGACTACGTGCTAGCACGGTAGAAAACAGATACGGAGAAACTTTTTGTAACCATCTGTATACTATTCGACCTCAACTAAAGTTCTTGAGAAAGTACTCCCGGCACGAATTGAATAGTATATGTGCCTACACTATAGACTTAGCCTCTTTTAGCCTGGTTTTAGATCAGGAACGAGGACGCTGTCTGTTCAACCTATAATCCTTGGTGTCGGAAAAACTTGAGAGTTTTCTGACACTACGACACTGACGCTTCAAGGAATAATTAAGAGTTGTATTGTATGATGCTGTTGGCTCAGTGCAAAGAAAAGTAAATGCAAATATTTATCTCTTTTATTTTATGATATTGTGAATCACCCGCACAAAAAATGTGAGAATGACAAGAGATTGTCTTTAAAAATATTGAATGAAAAGTCCACAAAGATGCGCATAATATCAATTGACAAATAATATATTCTCTTTACAGTTATTAGTAAGATTAATGATTCATGTTTTCAATCATATCTTCCACTGCTACACTTTCTCAGATATTATCGAACTTGCAAAGATAAGGCGTTCATTTGTTGTGATTTGTTCGTAGAACCGTGGTAAAAAATCTTTAAAATTGCTAGGAAATCGCAGAAAACAATAATAAGAATGAATAATGCCTAACTCATTTCAAACATATTAATACTTCTCTGATTAAACAACAACGGCGCATTCACTCATGAATCTTTTCATGACATTCCCACTTTAAATATGCAAATGCACCCACTATTTTAACTACTTTATTATTGCATTCATATGAATTGAAATAATTTTTTCCTAAAGAAAGCCACACAAAAATGTATTCCATTGTGGAAGAATTGGACATATTTTTTGAAACATCTTTGATCATTGAAAATAATTCATCAATATATTTCGTATTTCTTTTCAGTTTTTAAGGACATAATACAACTTACTTTTCTGGAAATGTGTCTTTTTTCCTTTTTAAAACTTTTTTAGCAGAGAGAATAATCAAATGAAAATTCAATATAAAACTTGAATCTTCACGTTAGTTACAGTGTTAGATAAGGTCTATTATGTCTTCCAAAATCTATATCTTCTGATAGTTCATTTTTCCCCACAAAAAATCAGCACAAAATGAAAACTATTGTTTTCCTTGTCTCCAAAATCTACACTTTTTATTGTTTTTACCACTAGTAAGCTAACAAAGCAGAAAAAATGTACATGAAAGACACTGATTCAATATAGTATATTATTTAAGGAAACTTGAGGGGCTCTTGGAATAGCAAAATAACGTAGTTTCGGAATTAGCGGCGTTGAAAAACTGCAATATCACAATAATATATGAAAATAATGATAACCAGGTTTACATTTAATTTTAACAATTTTCAGCGTAATGTACTCTTGTTTAATATTGCCTTTGGCTTCGAATGGTATGGTTCACTTTTTAACAGTTGCATAATTGGGATATTTTAGTCTCTTATTTCAGTTTCTTCTGTAATAATATATGAAGGTTTGGTAACTTAATTTAACTTAATTAAACTCTATATGTCAAGCATTTGATGGAAATGGACCCGAATAGTCTTTATTAATTCGTCATATAGACGATCTTCCAGAAAGGACTTCGTGACCAACGCATATAATCCCGATTCGAGCTTGCGGTGTTAAGATCAATTTTGGCTATAGAACTTGTAAATTTGTCTCAATTGCGGAACTTCTAGACGGAAATTGGTACAATTTGGTTGATGAGAGAACGAGGTCAAAGCTATCATAAAGTGAAGAGTTGAATCATAAATCATGCATTGAGATAGCAACCTGAATAAAGCAAAAGAAATATTGGCACAGTGATAGTTGTTATTTCATCTCTGATAATTTAAAGGAATATGTTTTAATTCGTCCTGTACGAATCACAAATGAATACATCACGAAATACAATGTAATATTTAGTGAATTAAATTTTAATTTTATGAATTAAATACTTATAATTAATTATTTAAATTTAATTTTTTATTTTCAATTTTTTATCTAATTGTCAGCTCGCTAAATTTGGTAATTTAAAACTACATTTATAATATTTTTTGGTATTTTTTAAGTTTTGAAGAAGGACAATTTGCTCTATGGCTTGTGTTAAAAGTACATGATTAGAATATGATATTGCACCGAGTTCCTTAGAAGTAAATTAGTGTTCTATGTAACTCAAAAAATCACGCATTCATCATAAGAAAAATGGTTGCAATTGTATTGAACGTGTAACATTGTTTTCTTGTATACACGGTTTATTTTCTGCGACACCAATTGAAGTGTTCGAGTAATTTGTGTATTACTACATGTCAAAACAACAAAGTCATGCCTCAATAGAGCATATTAATGCTCAAACGCATGAAATTGAGTTCTGTGTGAATATGTGTACACCCAGGTCTATTCACTATATTAACTGATTTCAAATTTAAACAATGTGTGCAAATACTGCCTATGAAGACCATTAGTCATTTTAGTTGAAACCATTCACAATTCTATATCGTGTTTGTTTGACCATGGCGTTGTGAGCCTTGAAATGTCTGGCATATTTAGTCACAAAGCGTTGACCTTCCAGCGGAGGTGACAAAGTGGCGATAGACGTATTTCGTATCTCGTAAACTGTCAGTTGGCGCCTAAAGGGGTGGGTGTAGGCTGTGAGAAGTCGACGCGGCGTGGTGACTGCGTAGACGAGATCACAGAGTTCTCGCGAAGTTGTAACTTCCATGGAGAAGGGAGGGGCGGGGCTGTGTTGCTACTGCTCTTCCCGTCACGGCCAGACCTCGTGCGGACGTTTATGCCTGCCGCTCCGTTGCTCTGCTGCAATTCTCACACCTTCCCTCTTGCAGTTGCCATTCCTTCTCGTACCTATGTACACAAATATGTTCACAGAAGTATTTCAACCTCAGATTTGCATAGCACTACTTATCATGAGCCATCCTTTGTTGTAAATCATCAGAGTAATATGGTTCATTCCGAATTCAAATACGTAAAGAGCCCATCCCCCAGTAGACTCCTTCACCCAAACATTACCCAACCTCTTTCACTCCTCAATTTCAGACCTAACTTGCCAGTCAAAATTAAATGAAAATAAAACGTAAAGAGACCCAGTATGTATTCGTTCTCGATTCCGTAAGCATTCATTTAGACCTTCTTCACAATTTGTAGAGAATGTACGGAAGTTAATCAATAATTAAATAGGGAAATTGGTCTGGAGAAAAAAAGTTTGACAATTTTAGGTCTTTACGTGGGCATCACTGGGATGAACCCTGGTCATCAACTAGATCAGTATTGTGTTCATAACCCCAAAATTAAGTTGAACGATTGCGAGCCTACTTGAAAATTTGGCATTGGTTGATTAACGTTCTGTGATTAGTTTTTTTCTTGCTAAAGGTGAAAAAACAGCAAATGTATACTCTATAATGACTAAAGTGTATGGTAAAAGCTGTATGAACCGCGGAAATTTTTACAAATGGATAGAACAGTTCAAAAGTGGTCGAGACTCAGCAATTGACAAACACCGTTCTGGCCAGCCAGTTAAAGTTTGAGTTCCCTCACTTGAAACTCGAATTAATTTGTGTTGACTGCCACGTCACAGTGAAAATTATTGGAGAAAAAGTTATTATTGGTACAGTTCATAACATAATCAGTAACATGCTTAAGTACCGCAAAACATGTGCAAGTTGGTTCCCGAAGGAGTTGACGCGGCTACACAGGGATACAATGTTGTCAGTGTGTACAGAGCTAAAGTAGCATTATAAACGAGAAGGTGAGCACTTGTTCAAGAAAATCTTAACTTCTAATGAAGCGTGTGCTGACTGTTACGAATCAGAATCCCAAAGGAAAAGCACGGTGTGGAAGCAAAACAGTTCACTTGACAGGAAAAAATTCATCAGGAAAAGTCATTTTGACGGTGTTCCGCGATGCTGAAGATGTTGTTTTTTGTGATTATCTCAAAGTACAGCGTACAATAAACATCCAATACTACTCAGATTGAACCGGGTGAAGTCAGTTATGAGAGAGAGTCGTGGATCACAGAGTAGAGATGAGATTCTCCAACAAGACAACGCACGACCTCACGCTGCTCAACAAATCCGTGAAACCATCCACAAAATGAGTTGGGTGGTACTTCCTCATCCCCATTATAGTCCCCGATTTAGCACCATCTGATACTAATTTTTTTGGTTCACTGGAGGAGGCATTACGTGGAAAGAAGTTCCAGGATAACGAGAATGTCAAAAAATGGGGGAAATTCAAACACCAAGATAAAACGTTATTTGCAACTAGTATAAAGAAGCTGGTAACCCGTTGGGACAAGTGCATAAATGGTGGTGGTATTAAAAAGTACAAAAAGACGTGTTTTTTAAATAAACGTTTTTTTTTTCAGACCAATTTGTTTCTTTAATTGTTGAATGAGTTGATAGTATTTGTCATTTTGGGGTCAGATTCATTCACCTTTTGCCTGCTAGCGATGTTTCCAGGATTGGGTGCAGATTTTATTTACTACCCACGCATGGGGGTAATGGGACATGACGAGCATGATAAATTCCCATCGCCGTATATAGCACATATGTGCCTGAGATTTTCTTTTGTCTCACAGATAAAGAAACTGAGACGATTGTATTAGAAGGCTACGGGGAATTTCGTAACGAATAAAATTCTTAATATTTCTCAATGAAACACTTTTTAAATTCCTTTTCTACTTTTTAACTTGTTTAATACGATGTTCATTCAACGATATAGTAAATATCAAGTCGACTTAAGATGGAAAAATCAAAAACTAAATAATTATAAAATAATTATTACCTACCTTAATGAGAGAAGATTTTTTTAAATATCCTTGTTTTTTTATTTATGCAGAGAATATATTTTGTTACTATGAAGCAATAATTACATAACTTATCAATAAAATTACTGGTGAAGTTGATACCTTTTAAAAATGAAAAAAGGTGTTGACTAGGTATTACTAATTATATCACGTAAGATCTTTGCGATTGCCTAGCGGTCATAATCAGAGTTAATCATGCAGCGTCTGGGCAGAGAAACTTGCTTAGGAAGTTCTCCGTAGAGTGAATACACAACGTCTTCGTTGTGTAAATAACCGCACAATTAAGTGATGAATGACAGAAGTTCCATGGCATCGTTTCAGGAAGGGAAATGAAAGTGCGTGAGACTGAGGAGTTTCGATATTCACAAACTCACTGGAATGCAAACAAAATGCTTGCATGATCTTTAAGATTCAGTGCGCAGCTCTTCGGCAATGCATTCACACCCTGCAACAACTAAAATTAAACACCCTAATCGTTCTCTCACTACAGTTAGCAATCAACACACACAAAACAAAATCAATGAGTGAAAATGTATCATGGTGAAGAGCGTTGAACCGAAAATCGGGCCCCAGAAATTATCGTTATCCCAGTTAATTATAGTTACGTCTAAGACACCCATATGTCATCTTGTTACATTTCATCACTCTTCTCAACTGAATGTTCCAAAATTGACTCACGACCATTACGACATGTGACTAAATTAAGTCATCTCACTCATTCTAACACTTACAATTTTTTAATCATATAATTGTTTATTTTTTTCGACATATCGCACATCCTGTGTTTATTGTTTATTAGTGCGTTCACGGGCCGAAAGTTGACCGTTGCCACTCAACATTGGAACTAACAATAAGTCTTGCTTCACACTTCCGTATATACCCTCCTACAGATTCGTTGTTTTCACTTCACTGCACAAAGCCCTTCTTTACTTTGAACTTAATAGAAAGTCCTTGGAATCAAGCATGTCTATTTTGACAAAATTTACTGAGAACCCAGCGTTGCGTATGTAAACTAAAATTTGTAAGTGAAACAGCATATGAGACATGCTATTCAAAGAGTCTAAAAATTTATAAAACAACGTTCCACGACAGTCGAGCTTTTCCATCAAATTAACGTCGTATTGTTCAACGCTGCCACTACAATCCGAACACCAAACGCTGCTTTTCTGGAATTTGATTTTCCAGTCCGCCTCGTCCCCGGCCCGTCTTGACTCCTCCCTCTTG
Organism: Teleogryllus occipitalis; assembly: GCA_011170035.1. Taxonomy (NCBI): domain Eukaryota; kingdom Metazoa; phylum Arthropoda; class Insecta; order Orthoptera; family Gryllidae; genus Teleogryllus; species Teleogryllus occipitalis. The sequence continues at coordinate 358,250 of BLKR01000477.1, read as the reverse complement.
CCTCTCCTCTATCTTGTCACCACTCCGTCCTCGCCCGGCTTCACGCCGGCTTCACGGTACACACTCGCCCGGCTTCACGCCCCCCCCCCTTAGCGCCCTCACAAACCTCGCACCAGTCACAAACCTCGCACTCTGCCTCGCCACAACTCGTCGCGGCTCACTTTGATACCCGCCGTACAACATCCTTCACATTTTCGTACCCGCCAAACATCACCCGTCACTCTTAACTTTCCCGCCACATCTCGTCCGTTACACATAAGCTCCAGTTGCCTCTGGCGCATCACACATGCCCTCCACACTAGTTTGTCACACATAAGCCCCACTTTCCTCTGGCCCATCACACGTCTTCTCCATGCTCGCCAGTCATACTTTCGTTTCCGCTACATCTCACCTCCGCAACATCTCCTCCCCACCACTCGCGTTCCCGCCACGCTTCGTCCTCATCTACCTCATCACCGTCACAACTCGTCCCTTCACACCTCGACCCGCCGTACCTCAGCCCGTCAAACTTTTGAACCCGCCGCTACTTATCTTGTTTCTCAACTCTGGCCTCCTCTATTCATCTCCCACCCGTGCCTTGGGCCACGCAGCAACTGTGTCCGCCGCTTCTCCAACTATGCCGCCCGTCAATGAGATCCGACCCCGCTGTAAACACGAGCAGTCCCCGCCCCCTCCACGCTTTGAGAGCGCACCCAGCCACTCTCCGTCGTGCCCCGCTGCGTCCCGTCCCGGCCCAACACGACCGCGCCCCGCCGCGCCCCGCCGCGCCCCGCCGCGCCTCGCCCCGCCCCGTCCCGCCTCGCCGCGTCCCGCCCCACCGCGTCTCGCCCCGCCACTCCCCGCCCCGCCCTGCCGCGCCGCGCCGCGCCCCACCCCACCCCGCCGCACCCTTCCCGCCGCGCTCCACCTGCCGCGCCCCGCCTGCCGCGCCCCGCCTGTCGCGCTCCGCCCCCCCCCCCCCCCCCCCCCCCCCCCCCCCCCCCCCCCGCCCTACCCCGCCCCCGCACCGCCCCGTCCCACCGCTCCTCGCCGCGCACTGCCCCGTCCCGCAGCGCCCCACCGCGTCCCTCCGCGTTCCGTCGTTCCCGCCGCGCCCTGCCGCGCCCCGGTGGGCCGCCCCGCCCCGCTGGAATCCTCCGCAGCGCCTCGCCCTGGGCTGCGATGCGCAACTCGCCACCGCACCGCGAAGAGCCTCGCAGCTCCGCTCGCGTTGCGCGCCCTCGCCAGAGCAAACAAGGCACTCGGGCGCGATATGGGCAAGGGACGGATTCAAAGGCCTCTGCGTTGACCTGCGTAGGACACAGCGCACAGCAGTCCACAATGAAAACTCGGTTTTCTTTAGAATCATTATTTTCTTCTTTTACGTTTACAATTATTTAATAAACATTATGTTTACTAATATATATTGTTTAAATTAATTGTAACATAGTGTTAGGAAATCCCCAAAAATGCTTACAAGTGTTAAAAGAGGCCACACAATTGATTTTAAAATGTTTTTGAATATTATGCAAAAAAGCTTTGTTCAATGCCTTGAAAATATTAGTGTATTTACTATTTATTTATTGAAAACACCTCTATCCGAAGAATCGTAAAATCTTATCCAGTTATGAACTGTCTTAATATTGTCTGTTCTTTCGTGAATGGAATCGTGCAGGATTTGCTTAGTCCTCTGCCGGTTCTTGATTGATTATTTCGTGTTTTGGGGCAACCAATTGCTATGGCTATTAGTACCGTTAGTGTAGTGTATGCTTTTTATCCTGGGAGAGGTTGGTTGTGTTCCGGTGAGATCCGGTGCCAACCTACACGTCAGTTTGCGTAGTTTGCCCCAACCAGCTATCACCCGCCAGAGAAACAACCCCCTAGAAGGTACAAACTATAGGCTCCCGACTGATCTCCTCACATGTATGGTAGTGCTGTGCATATAACTGTATGTATAAGTAAGGGAGGAGCATAGGACAAGGAAGAAGAAGGAAAGATTGCGCGCGGTTTTGTGGACCGTTCGTTAAAGTACTGCTCTGGCATTCGCCTGGTGATGATCGGAGAAATCACGGAAAAGTAGCGATCAGAGCAGCCGGTCTCAGGAATTCTTCTCCAGAAAGCGGCTGCATTCTCGAACTAGGCACAGTCGAAAATCCTACCATCGTCGGGGCTGGAACCCTAGAACCTCCCAGTCGGAGGCACGTCAGTTGATGTCCTGGGCCACCTAAGCCGGTTCGGAGATCGAAAGAGTATTGTACCAGCCGCGCAAGTTTTCTTGAGCTCTATTTTGCTACATGCCAGAAGATTGGGGGAGGAAATGATAATTTGGCCGACAGGACTATTACATCAAAAGTGTAGTTCGTTCTTCTATGCCCAACAGTTTTTATTATATGGAACCCAACATTTCTTGTTATTGAATTTTGCCCACAATGCTTGTTGCTATCATTTATTCTCAATTGAAGTACAAGATTTGTGTAGATTTTTCGCTGTTTAATAAAACGTGCGAGTACAATATCTGGGCTTGACCCGCTCACAAAATTCCCCCGCCGAATGCGAGAAGCACAGATGGTGATGAAGGAGAAAACGGTGCACTGAAAGACGAAGGGAGAAATTGGAGGACAAAAAATTCTGTGAAGTGGCTGCCATTATCTTATTACGTACTAGTTCAGTTCAGGAAGCTGTAGCTCAGTAAATGCCCTCCATGACTCTCATCTAGAGTATGAACTGAGGAAGATATTTAGGGTGAGTAGTTCGTGTTTCCGGTGTCAACTACTATGGTCGTTAGTGCCACGTCTGTAGCATTAGTGACTAATCACATACATGTTATATGCTTGGATGAGGCCGTGATCATCCCCGCTGAAACGTGAGGATTTGTCTTATGGTCGTGATGAAATTTGATTTAAAACGTATATATTTTTCCATTTCATTCCATACCATTCCATTTGCAGCAATTTAGCTATTAGAACGCTAAGCTAACGCTTCAAACTACTGATGAGACGGGTGATCTTTTTTCTTATCTTGAAAAGTAAATCGTTTACCTACACTCAGTGGAATGCATGTTCACATTCAAGTCTTATGGTAAAAATATTTCTCCTCAAATTTTTACTTAAGTAAATTATGTAAAGAGAATCATCTGCAATAAACGTGTCTCAATTCAAATCCAATTGTGAAACCACATTTTCCCCAACTTAGTTCACTTAATGCCTTATTTTACGTGGCGAGCCTCGGGTCATCAACCCCGCCTTTCCGTCTGACCACGCAAATTTTCCTTTCATCATCATGCGGAGAAAGAAGATATTATTCGGGCGACGAAAGAGGCAATTCTTAATTTTGCTTAGAGGCTTCTTTTAGGCTTGAGGATCTTTTACATTTAATAAATCTACAACTTAGGACAGTCGTCTTTACTTTATTTTACGTGGCGAGCCTCGGGTCATCAACCCCGCCCTTCCCGCTCCACAGGAAGGCATACGACGGATTTTTGCACTCTTAAAAATCCACGACTTCGAGTTTAAACCCCAAAAGTGGGTTCAACAGTAATTCTCAAAACCACACCACTGATGACAGATACTGATACTTTGGTAGACAAAGCGATACAACTTCTATATAAGGATTTTGCCGTCTGCAGTACGCGATTAACAAGAGAGTAGGAGGAGACTGCCCGATACTGCTCCCATAGAGGAAGGGAAGAGCCCTGCAAAGGGGTTGGTCCATCGAGGAGCCTCCCTCCCCAGACAATGGAAGCTGCAGGCGGCTCCGTACCTGCGCTGAGGCGTCGCTGGCCGTCGGGAGCTGTCCGCCGCCGTACTGCCCGCCCCAGGCGCCGCGCCCCGCCACGCCGCGCCGCTCGGCGCCTTCCGTGCAGCTCCTCTCTCCGCGTCCCGCGCCGGCCGCTGCGGTCCGCGCACTCAATTGAGCTCGTTCTGCCAAGCAGCGCGGGCGAGCGCGCACTCAGCGCAGGCCCTTTGTGTGGCGGCCGCCTCCACCCGCCCAAGCGCCCTGCGACGCCCGCTCGCTCGCTCGCCCGCCCGCCCAACTGCAGCCGGCCCCCCGCCTGTGCGCCTGCCCGCCACACCGCTCACCCGCCCACACGACCACCCAATCACCAGACCCCCACCACCACTCGCCCGAGCGTCCGTCTGTCCGTCTGTCCGTCTGTCCGTCTGTCCGTCTGTCCGTCTGTCCGTCTGTCCGTCTGTCCGTCTGTCCGTCTGTCCGTCTGTCAGTCTGTCCGTCTGTCCGTCTGTCCGTCTGTCCGTCTGTCCGTCTGTCCGTCTGTCCGTCTGTCCGTCTGTCCGTCTGTCCGTCTATCCGTCTGTTCGTCCGTCCGTCTGTCCGCCCGTCTGTCCGCCCGTCTGTCCGCCCGTCTGTCCGCCCGTCTGTCCGCCCGTCTGTCCGCCCGTCTATTCGCCTGTCTATCCGCCCGCCCGCCCGCCCGCTTGTCGGCCCACCTACCCGCCCGTCCCCCGCACAAACACCCACCCACCCATCCACCCGCTGGTCCGCCCGCACGCATGGACGCACGCACGCATGCACGCGCGCATGCACGCACGTACGCACGCCGATTTGCAGCCCGCCCCCTGCCTACCCGTCCATATCTCCCATCTAATTGCCTGCCCAAACATTCGCCCGCCCAACCATACGACTTCTTCCCGACCAAGCGCTCGCCCAGTCGTCCACACACACACACACACACACACACACACACGCACGTACACACATACACACAGCTATTCTCTCATTCACTTACCCGCCCACCGTCCCAAACAACTAAGAAACAACCTCCAAACCATCCGCCCGCCGTTTCATTTGCCCATTCACCTGTTCATCCGTTCGCCTGTCCATCCTATCTTCCCATTCAGTTGTCCACTCGTATCTGTTTACCCAATTACCTATCATACTAATCTACCTTCTTTACTACCTGCGCACCCATCTGCTCCCAACCCACCCTGTCAACTTTCTCCGAGTACCCAACAAATTTCGAGGCCATTCGATAATCAGTCAATTGGTACAATTGGCACAAATGGCCACTTGTGGAAATGTCCACTTAATTATATTTCCAGTGCTGTTCGTCCAAATTTTAAAATACGTCAATTGCAGAAATGCACAGTACCTAAATGTCCAGTAATATAGAATGTTCTCTGCTATTTATAGTCAGAGAAATTAAACGGAAAATGACGTTTCATTAAAAAGAAACTTACAACAACTTTATCGACTGTTTAAACTAACACTCGGGAAATCCTGTAATTTACTTTTAATTTCCTTCTACTACAGGTGCAGCTTCATACGGTATGACAGAACGCATAGAACTTGTCATACTCATTTTTCTATATTCCTCCTTGTTTAACGTATTGATTTGTAGACATTATTCAAATGACATTATTGTAAACATTTTTACTGTGGACATTACGTTTATTGTAAATTATGCTGTGGATTTCGTGTGAATTGGACATTTTTCTATGGACCATTTGACCTGGAACCGCCCACTCACGTACCCACTCAACCACCCACTCATCCAACCACCCATCCACCCATTCACCCACACAACCATCTGCCCGCTAAACCACCGCTAAACCACCTATTTGCTTGCCCACGTGCCCGTCTGTCTACACGTAAGACTGACCCTTCCCTCTTCCTCCCTCTCTCTCCCTCACTTCCACCCACACACTCCTCTCCGGCCCTTGCTCTCTCCCTCATCCCCCTCCCACGAACATTCGCCGATTCAGGGGAACATCCATCCGCCAGCCCGCACATTCTCCCTCTCTGCTTTGCCCTGCGCTGCCTGCCCGACCCTTCTCACGTTACTTATTACGCCCCTTCTGTCCCGTCTTGTCGCTGCAACCTCTCGCATTTCTCCGTTCTAACCGGGAAAGGTAGCTCAGTGCATCAACTGATGTCACTGCAGCGCATCTGACCGGGAGGTCCTAGGTTCCCACTCCCCACGGCGGCAGGATTTTCGACACTAGCATTTCAGCTAGGTCGAATTCAGTCGCTGTCTGGAGGAGAATTCTAGCGGCCGGCTGCTCTGATCGGTAGTTTTCCGTGGTTTCTCTGATCAACACCAGGCGAATGCCGGAGCAGTACCCTATCAAACGGGCCACGGACCGCGCGCGATCTGTCCTTCCTCTTCCTTGTCCTATCCTCTCCCCTTACACACTAACATGCACTACACTACCACATATTCCGGGAGACCGGTCGGGAGCTTAGAGCTTGTCCCGGGTGGGGCAGTGCCCCGCTGGTGCTAGAGTCTTGGTTATGGGGAAACCCCACTAGCCGACGGTAGATGAGCGCCGGATCTCGCCATCCAGCGGGGGAAGATCACTTCCATCTCCCGAGAAAAAGCATGCACTACACTAACGGGATTAATGACCGAAGCAGTTGACGCGCCCGGAAACACGAAAAAATCAATCAATCAATCTCCGTTCTACGCTCCGTCCGCCGCTCCGCGCGTTTAAGGCTAGTCGCAAAATGAGACGCAGGTCCATGGCGTGACGCAGGGTGACTCATGGTGAGTTTCTGCGAGCCACTGCTTATTGGACGCGTGTTCGTGCGCGGGTCCAATAAGCAGTGGTTCGCAGAAAGTCACCATGAGTCGCACTGCGTCGCGACACGGACCTGCGTTTCATTTTCCGACGAGCCTAATGGAGACGTCGCGACGTCTCCATTACGTCGCGACGCGTCGCGGCTCCTACAGCTCTGCGGTCGTGCTTCCCGAGGCCTCCGGACGGGCTGACTCGGTAATGTGACGTCATATACGGGTCTCACTCCACCGCGGAGCGAGGAAAACCTGCGCGAGTTTACTGCCGGCACGCTTTAAGCCTCTCTTGATCTGCCTGAAATCAGTTTATATTATTTCGTTGATAATGTTCTTCGACGGTAGGATTTATGAAAGTAACTATGTCGCGTCCATTCTTCTGCTGTGAAGTAATTGTTGAGATTGCCAATCTACTAACGGCATTGAAAAGGTCATCAAAGGAAGCCAACAAAACTGAGCAACTGAATAGTGGTTTGAAAATGCATGGAATCTTCAAAACAAGGGTTACTATCAAAAATAGGGGTATTGTGTTCATGAAAACTGACTGACACCATTATTTCCAATTTATTTAAAAGGAACATCTGATACGAGATACTATTGCAGACGTGTTTAAAGATTCCTCTTAGGTACAGGTATATTTGTAAGTTATGGCTCTGCAACTATAATTATTGTAAAGGTATACCTGTGGTAATGGAGAATGCGATAAATATTTTAGGATGATCATTTTAATTTGCCTTACGAGAAAGCGTTTATAATCAATGTAGTCTACAGTTTCGAAATGTGGGAATTGAAGTCCATCTCATTATTGACAAAGTATTATTTTCTTTTTTAGTGACTACTTATTTTATATTGGGAGCCGCAGAGGCTCAGTAGAGGGGCGCGGGCTTTCTTATCTGAAGGATCCCAGTTCGAGTCCCGACATAGGTCGAAATTGGAATCTGGTGATTTCTATTTTGGGCCACTCTGGGGGCGACTCCGTTTCCTTTCTAAATAAGTACCAGGATATTTTATGAGAGTAAAGGTGGTCGGGGCGTTATGGTCGCACACAACCTCCTCGTTTGTGATAAAGGCGACATTTAGGTGGATAATTTCCTCTCGCCCCCCGCCGGCCTCATCAACCTACGTACAACTCAACGAGGTAAATTACTTTGTATTTCGCATAGTCCGAATTTATCGGCCAGCTAGCAGTGTCCCCTAGGTTTGAGCCTAGTTTAAGACCCACGCATGGGGGTAAGAGACATGCAACGAACGTGACACATCCAGCTGTAACTTGCAAACTCCGCCTACCTGAGCGTTCGCACAGCTACAGTAACTGGGACGATTTGAATGGAAAGCTATAACTCTATTTTTGGGTCGACCAGGAGTTGAAACTAAGGGAAACTAGTACGCTGTCTATGAGCCATCCTAAAGGTGCAATTGCACTTTACTTATTCATAACAATTGTCTGACGTTTCGCTCGTTAGAGTTTCCGAACTTCCGAATAAATTTTTAACAGAATATACTGTGATAAGCCAATAACCCCAGATTTAATTTGAATGCTACAATCGGCATACAGCATTAGTAATAATGGCATTGTATGCAAGCTCCAAAGTAAAGAATACCGATCAACAAAGTGTAATATTCTATGCTTGGTGTCATAGTACTGTTCAGATGGGGAAACACGGCCCCGAACACATTACATGCAAAATGTGTGAAGAGGGGCTTGAAAGCCGAGATCTTGTACGAGGAGGCAAGGAATCACTCTCTTAAAAGATATTAAAATGTACACACGTAAGCTGTTGGTGAGGTGCGAACGAATTTTCCACATAGGCTGGGGTATTATTTAAATGTTAGTGAGGCGGGAACTTATAATTAGTCTGATAGTTTGGTATTGTTTAAATATTAGTATTGAATTGTAATTGTGGATTTTATTAATGTAGGAGTTGGAATTTTGAATTAAATTTATATTAGGGTAGCTCCGTAGATGGAAGGATTTTTCGATAAGTATCTGAAGATAGTTGCGCCTAGGTGTTAATATGACGCATTGCTATGGAAGGTCGCGACCGCATATTGATTTTTTGGGAATATTAAATCATCTTACATACCAAATCGTTGAGGATATTCCGAACATTTTTAGGCTAGAACGCGAGAATAGAGATACCAAGGATTCCATGGACAACATTCTGCTGATTCGACCGAGAAGTCATCTAACAAAATATTGGAGTAAGCTTATGAACTCTATTCAGACCCGTACGGTATTTTAATGTTGTACACAGAAAAAGTAATGATTCATCAGCTCAATCGAAGTTGTAAATACATAAGAATAAATGCTAAATTTTTATTGTTGAGAAGGGTTGGTATTTTATATTAGTTGCCATCAATCTAATAATTTATTTTCATCTATATAACTTCCAGGAATCGTGATTCTGTATAGAATTAAACGCCCACATGCAACAGTTAAAGAGTAAAATGTTGTGTGTCGAAACCCATGATCAGAGTGAAAGAAAAATTAATCAATTAGAATTAACATTTAGAGAATTTTTTAGCATTTCAGAGCAACGGCAGAAATAACAATATTAATAATAGCAGTGGAAGTAATCCCTTTCGTACGATAACTATCATTATTTGAAGATAGCATCGAGAGTTTTTAATAACAAAAAGGCGTAGAAGCAAGAATATTTCTCAATATTGGAGATATGTAACATGACTGTTGTATAGCAAGTTTAATTTTCCATTTCCTCGGTTCTTTTCCATTACATTCTGGCACTAATGAAATGAGGCAGTGCACTCCTCTGATACTCAGAAATATGTACATTAGTCGCTCCTCCAGATGATAAAAAGTTTCCTATTCACCTCATTTGTTCAATATAGTTCAGAGAAATACGATTTACAACAAAAGTTTGCTTCTCAGGCAGTATGGAAATGCTGAATTCCAGAGATATCCATTTGTCGTAATGTTTGTTTAACCAAATTTCATGATGAGGGTGGAATTTTGCTATTAGAGTAATCCAATATTATTACTTAAAAAGGTTTTAGTCAGTAAATTACACTGCAGGTTAAGACCCTGCAGTCATTTACAAAGAAAAAGAAGTTCTATTTAAATCCATGAGGGCAAAATTAAAACAAAACAATGTTACAATAACCGTTCATTTACTCGAAGTACTTGTGCATAATTGGATGAATAAAAGGCTAACATTGTAACGGAATAGGAAGCAAATTATGAAACTAACGAGTTTTGATCAACCGACCTTCCCCTGACATACGAGGAAGTCGGTGTTTCCAGCTTCTTTCATTGTACACAAATGGTTTTCAACGTTTTCGGTGGGCAAGGTTGGAGCCGTCAAGAACAGTAAGTGTAATTTCGGCAACAGAGAGAATGGAACGTATTGCAGATTTGCGCAAAGGCGGATTTCAGAGAAGCGAATAACACCGTGTTCATGAAATATCTATTGTACGTCATTACGTGAAGCACGTAAAAAGTGATAAAAAATCGAGACTTGGGGGGGGGAGAGGCTGGTTATTTAAGCAACGTTGTTTAAGTAAGCAGGGTCTCCTTGATGTTCTTACGTAGATACGTAGAAATGTCAAACTTGCATTTTATGCCATCGCATGTAAAATCGTACAGTGTATAAGACAGCTATAACGAACACAGGTTGAATGGTTTATTATTAGTGTTTTAAAGTAAATTAGTGTTTTCCGATCTTCCAAACGTACTGCAAATTTTTTGAGACCTATACTTGAATAATACTCTTATGGATTTATAAAGAAATGAATATTTATTCAATACGTTATTTTGGGGTTATTTTTTAATACATTGAAAAGGCTTGAGAATAAAGGGAAGTACAAAGAATATTTCGTATTACACCCTTCTCAAACTATGTTTTTAATATAGAAAATATCGAAAAGTAATCAAATAAGCGTCACATAAAATAGTTTACCGAGAAAGGCAATTAAAAACCAAATTAAATCGTCTGCACAACTTAACTATATCCATGTTTTTATCCTGAAATCATTTCAAAAACAATTTCAAAAACATTCCATTTTCTAGTTAAAAAATTACGCTAAAAATAATTTTTTTCAGAATTCAGAATCAGCAGCAACGCTGGCTCTGAACTCAACTGAACCGGCTACCGGTTTTTGGATCGCTCCTTCTAACACTGCGTATTTCCAACGTGTAGCGTTTATCCATTTGCTCGAGCTGTTTGTCAAAACAACAATGGCTGGCGGGGTGGGCGCCGACCGCGGTGGAAATGCGCCGGGACTCACGTGGGGAATTGCGGTGGGGGGGGCAGGCGGGGGGGCGGAGGCTGCCCGCGTCCATTACGGTGACGGGCGCCGAGGGCAGACGTAGAGGCGAACGCTGTGTGCTCCATCTTGGTGCGGTGCAATTCGAACCGACACGGTATATCACGTTGCGTCTCGCTAATTTCTGTCTGCCCTGGTGGAGGCTTTAGTGGCATCGAAGCGTTATGAATCATTTACTGCCCAAGGGGAACGTTCACATGAAGAATACTGTGCTAGGTTGCGAACTACGGTGCAATGAACGCGTTTGTTTACGCTCAGCGTTATCATTTTATTAGTAATAAAATTATTAACACTGGAAATTTATGTATTTTAGCCCTCCAAGGACGCTAATTATTTTTTTCCAAAATTTATGTTGTTTTGATATAAGATAAAATGATTAGTATCTTCTGCACTAGAGAAAAAGGCTCAAATATTTCTAATTAAGGAGTTCTTTGAGGGCGTGTGCCATTTACGTCACGCTAGTCCTTTGCACTACTATTTTGCTTAGGAAGCTGACGGACACAGGCAAATGATACAACACCTTTTCTACCTAATATTGAAACGTTTTAAGTATTATTACAAAGTTAAAAAAAAGGATTAAAATTGAACTCACAAGTATTCTGAAAAAATATGACACTGGAATAACTGTCGCCTATATTATTTCAGCAGTATGCATATCTTTTGCGGCTCTCACTCGCAACCTATTATAAATGTAATAATAAATTATAAATTATAAATATAGTTATAAATGAGGTCTCTAATGAAAGATAATTTCACGGAGATATGATGAATTGCACTTTGACTATAAAAATATGATGGATTTGTTTTATAAACGCATCTAAATATTCATGTTAAATGCAACCCGCGATACTGTCAGATAAATTGTTAAATAACTCCTAAAGGAAGCGTTCTAGGGCCTTAAAAAAATACAATATTGAGGTCACAGGCCTCAAAGAAACTTTTTTCACACCATAATCTGAAGAATGAGATGGACGATCTATTAAAATTTTTGCCGATTCGGCATTTATCGATACTACCAATACCACATATACATGGAGGAATAGAGAATATATTCCTCCATGAGCCGTTAGTGCTGGTGGCCATCTTTGTGACGTCACGCTTAGATTCCTCCATCTTATGTTTACGCTTTCTATGTACACATGGTTTGCACAGACTGACGAGGTTTTTTTGCATAATTATTAATTCGAGATTCGTTCTCGCAGCAACAACTAGACGTACTATTAATAGTTGCTTGATACCGATGAAGATTATTTCTAATACGTGTAGCGCAACCATTCATTTAACGTTTTACCGTGGTCTACAATTGCTGTGTACCTAATTGTGGAGGAAACTAGGATGGAAACGGAGCGCATGTCTTTATGTTTAAGTTTCGTGATACGCTCAGGGTCGTATTTATGAAGCTCTGCTAGCAAAGCTCTTAGGAGCCTGCCATCTGGGGGCTTGCTAGGAGGACGAAGGGCGACTGGAGTTGGCTGGGGGCCGTTCATAAATCGCAAAAAGGAACACTGGCAGCCTGCTAGACCTGGCAGGCTCCTGGCTGAGGTTTATAAATACGGCCCTTAGGAATACTTAGGGCGGGAGAGAGTTCTCGCACGGGTACGCTTGTCTTAGACAATTTCACATGGTATCTAGTGTTGCACTTGACGCAAAGTCCCACATTTTACTTACAGCATGTACTACTTACCACGCTAGAACAGTCCTCATAAGCACAACGCCGATGTTGTTTTCTACTTTACATAAAAAGTTGGTCAAAGAGTACCAACAATGATAAACAATATAAACTTCTCCAAAAATAGTGATACTAATACAAATCAAAAACAAAACGCGCAGACTATGGTCACTACTAAAAACACCAGGGCTAAAACTAGAACTTAACACACTAACAAACATTATACGTAAATCAATAAAAAACTTCAACAATCAGCAATTTCAAACACTACTTCAATCACTAAACACTAACAACAAATCCCTTTGGAAACTCAGAAACAAAATATTAAGGAAAAAGAATACCATTAGACTCCCCCCTCAGGAAAACCTGCTCAGAAAGTCGAAGAGCTAGCAAATTACTTTTCATCCACATTCACCCTAAATAATACTAAACCGCACCCTAGTCATCCCAGAATTAGTAAAACAGTAAATGATAAGACATGGCCCACATCATCAAATACACTTCATATTACCTAAAGAAATAAATAAATCATCAAATCACAACTTGTCAAGAAAGCCCCTTGATGTGATAACTTAATATTAAAAAACCTTTCCCGAACAGCCTTTGCATAGTTGACCAATATCTTCAACTCCTGCCTCAGACTAGGTTACTTTTCACAAGTAGGGAAACATGCAATCATTCTTCCGGTACCAAAACCAAACAAGAACGTATCCCTAACTAACAGTTACTGACCAATCAATCTGCTTCCCACTCTATCCAAACTATTACAAAAAATAATATTTAAACGTTTCAAAACCCATCTCCATAGCACAAAGGCCATACCCATGGAAAAAACGGGATTCACCAAAAAAGTATCCACGCATCCCCAACTACTCAGAATCACTGAAAACATCCATGCGGTATTTAAAAACACTATAATACAATAGCTATCTTCCTCGACATCTCACAGGCCTTTGATAGAACATGGCACCAACCGTTAAACTATAAAATAAAAGAAATATGCACTCCACAAATCTTACACAAATCATATTCAGCTTCCTCAACAATAGAACTTTTGCAGTTACAGTCGATAACCATTACTCTAATCCAAAAGCGGTCAAAGCTGGCCTCCCCCAAGGCTCCCCGTTATCTCGCGTTCTTTATAACTTGTACGTAGCCGACCTTCCGAAAAGTAGTGATATAAAAATCGCCCAATTTCCAGATGACACGGCTATGTATTCATCAGGTCCAGCCATAAACACAATAAAAATCAGACTTCAGTTATACCTAAACCAAATCGACAGCTGGGCAGCCAAAAATAAAATTAAAAATCAACCCGTCAAAAAGAGCAGCCAAAATATTTTCCATACGACCATTCATCCCCCACCCCCATTACAACTGAATCAAGAATCTGTACAATGGCATCCACATAACAAACCTATAAAATATCTAGGCCTTTTCTTATACACACGCCTCAATTGGAAAAATCACATCAACAATAAAGTTATACAAGCAAAAATTATATTACATCAACTAAAACCAATAATAAATAGATCATCTAAATCACCCTACAATACTGTCTTACTGCTATACAAAATTATCATACGACCACTATTATTATATGCACGCCCAGTTTGGATCAGCGAAACTAAATCAAACACCAAAAGATTGCAAGTACTCCAAAATCAGTTCCTGTGCACCATCACGAATGCTCCATGGTACGTATCCAATGCACAACTCCGTAAAGCATTTCAGGTAAAACCGATTACCAACCACATTATTTTTTTATCCACCCACTTCTTCCAAAACATACCAAATATACCCAAACTAACCCGCTAAGAGTCTGCCATTACCCAACGCACAGAACCCGCATTAAAAATAAATTTCCTTTCCATACATTCCTAAATAAATTCTCAGATCTCGATCCAAAGTAGAGATATTGTACAAAAATACCTCTACCACCCTAGTAGTAATGTAAGTTGTATTTTAATTTTATTTGTAAGATTATTGTAAGTTAATTGTAAGTAGATATAAGCAACTATAACAAATGTAGAGTGTATTATCTCTGATCTTTGTATTGTTCCATCCAAAAGAAAATAAATAAAAAAAATAAGTTTTTAGCGTATCAAATTGCCTCGACACCCGCACTACTTTAGCCTCATCAGTTTTATCATATGAACCTCCAAAAAATGAGGTTGTACTTATCACAGCACGATTAATATTTTTGAAATTTTTTAATGAAGAAAAATAGATTCATTCTTTCTGATTTATTACCTATTTTCAAACAAGTGATCCTAAAAGAGCACGAAACTCTTGCCCGTATTTTCACGCAAAATTACGCAAAAATTATTCAAATTTTCGAAAAATTGTACATGACCTTATATTAAAATCTATTTTTAAGGAACATATTTACTAAGAAAACATCTCTCTCTTTAATATTTTAGTTGTAGGGAGACCGAAAAAAATTGAACTTTTGCAATTTTCGAAATATCAGGGTTTTCAACGTACATGAGTCCTACATCATTCTCTTTAACGTCTTTCACACTATCAAATTTTCCACTTCACACTATCGAAACTTCCTTCACACAACAAAATTTAATAAAAGATGATGGAGTCATTTTTTTTAAATTTTGAAAATGTCCCAGGGGCTAGAATAAAGTACCCTACAAAATTAACCCATTAAGGACCAAGCATTGAAATAATATGTTTAATAATAGTATGAATTTACTCTAATATTACACTAGAAAGGATAAAAACTCATTTATAATTGTTTTTATCCAATAGTCAATGTACAACAAAATGTTGCGAATACGCAACTATGGGACCTTAGATTATAACAATTCATCTTGACATGAGGCGAATGAAAACAGTTTGTATGGAGATGAACATTGCATTTTTTACATTTGTAAATTGTAGTGCTTTTACACAATCTGCACCTCCTGGCTATGGTTTCTCCCTTTATACTCACGTGCTCTACGTCATTATTAATTGATGATTCCAGGGGCGTCAACTGCTAAGTCCATTAGTCTCATAAATTATGTGCATTTTTTTAGCGCGGGAGGCGGTGGTGATTTTCCCCTGTTGGTTGGCGAGATTCAACGCCAACCTAACTGTCGGCTTGGGTTTTTTCGAAACAAGTATCTCCCACTAGAGGGCACCGCCTCAGCCTGGACCATCTCGGAGCTCCCGACCGATCTCCCGATGTGTGGTAGTGTAGTGTAAGTAACAGGCGAGGAAGTAATGATCGCGGTCCGTGGCCCGTGTGTTGGGGTACTGCTCCGGCACTTGCCTGGTATTCATCAGAGAAATCAAAGAAAAACCCCGATGACAGCAGCCGGCCGCAAGAATTTTTCTCTTGACGACGGCTGAACTCGACCTAGCTATGTAGCTAGTACAAAAAATCCTGCCAGTGTCGGAACTTGATAACATGGACCTCACGGTCAGAGGCACTGCAGTAACAAATTTATGCCTGTCAGTATTCGTACATCATCATAACGTACTTCTTTAGGTAGGGAAATGTTTGTGGGTCAACCAAAATGGAATATTTCAGTTTCCTTTAAATTTATTGACTAATATTGCATTCATTTATCTTTGGAAAGTCTTCACATTTCATTACAATCATGGCTAAGTAAGAGCGAAATTATATTTGTGACATCTTTTCTTCATTCGCAATATTGTATATTTTCCATGAGTTGACAATTGCACAATCATTTTTTCTTCTTCTATTTCTTTTTCTTTCAGAAAATCATCTATATTTTCCTTATCTGTCATTTCGTCAACATGAGACGGAATGTGCACAACATCAATCGTATTTCCACAAACTAGGTCAACATATTTACCTGAATAATACTTTCGGCAGTTGATGGAGACCTTTATTTTCTTCTATCATTCCCGAAATAAGCAGAATTTTGTAGAAGATAAATAATTACTCTTCAATCGTTTTTTATACAATGATGTAAGAACGCAGGAGAAGACTTCTCCAAGATGAGATAATTATATCAGTAATGGAAATATGAAACAGTAGTTACATGTCTATTTCTCAACGATTACGTTTCAATTGCATTTGTCCTATCATGTTCGTACTGTATACTCACTAATTCTTATACTCATCCCAAACCCTATACTCACTAAATGATTCTTGTAAATTATCAATAATAATAAGCTATGTACGGACTTATCTACGTAATAAATATCCTGAAACGATAAAAGAAGGTTCAACCAAGTTTGTCGAGTAATGTACTGTAAAAAAGTAGTTTAATAATTAAATTCAAAATTGAATATCGGTAGCACAAATTATTACATTATCTCCAAGTTTCAAAATCCATCGTAGACAAATTTACGATCGGATATGAATGAAAAGTTCAAAAGTTTATCAAATAACATTTCTTCTTTTTTTTTTAATTTGTTGCGTCTAATTTGACGCAACGCGTCTCTAAACCCCTTGGGGGGGCGTTGAGCGCTTCGCGCTTCTTGGAGTAATCCTCCTCTAATAGCGCTTGGAGTAATCCTCCGTTAATATAGTCTGTCGCGTCTCGTCGCAGTCGGTTGTCAAGAGGACCGCCAGGTAGCATCTCCGCGTACGCGCCTCCTACCGCGCGCTCCTGCGTCACTACCCAGCGGCCAGAATTAGGAAGGAATAAGGATACGGGTAGGGTTTAGGGCACTTCACAGGGGTTGGACTAGCCCTTGTGAAGCAGCCAAACTCGTTTTGTTGGAACAAATTTCACATGAGATTCGACGGGAATCGAACCCGGATCTCAGTGGTGAAAGGCTTGCGACTTTGCAATGAGCCACGAGTTCAGCTTACTGCGATAGTGATACAGAATAATTTTTTATCGAGTCATTATTTATATATATATATGTATATATATATATATATAACCAAAAATATCAATATAAATACCAAAAATGACGGACATTTTATTTAGGCAAATAAAGGTCAACATGTTGTAGATATTGCAAAAGACGTGGGTTTCTATGGTGCAGATACGCAGATGACACCGTAGCAACGCGAGTTCGTCCTGAGACGTGGGTTTCTATGGTGCAGATAAGCAGATGACACCGTAGCAACGCGAGTTTGTCCTGAGACGTGGGTTTCTATGGTGCAGATACGCAGAGGACACCGCAGTAACTGGAAGAGCTGTAAAGTAAACATGCTAGGTGCACCGTAGCAACGCGAAAAAAACAATAGAATGAAAAGACTACAGGCAGTGTTTGTGAAGTGGTTGGAGGAAGTTTCGACTTGGTCGCTGATCATCGTGGACTTCAACAAGAAGGAAAATTGGTCTACCCTACGTGGCGACATCGAGTATCGTGCGCGCGAAGAGGCAAGAAAGGATAAAAGCTTCTATAACGCTTTTATTGCAATAACGAGAAAATGGTTATGATCTAACGATAAATTGTAATAATCAATGATAGTCTGAAAACATTTGGCATGCATAATAAATTATAATTCATAGTTTGAAAGAAAGCTGATTCTCATTTGACATTACGTGCAATCCTAGAGTAGACATTTTAGAATTATTTTCAGATCTCTCGCCACTCCGTATGGATGGTACATTGAGTAATTGGTGGCGGAGTAAGTAGAAACAATTATTTCATAAGAACCCGTCGACCGAGCTAGAGGGATTTACATTTATTTGTAATATATCCGAAGACAGTAATAGATAATCAGGAATTCAAGTGTAACCTTTTCCTGGCGCTCAAATTATTTACAAATTAGGAAATTGGTTACGATTTACATTTACATATAGTAATTATATTTATATTTAGTAATCATTCAATTTTTCGATATCAAGGACCCACAAAACATGAATCGTAGCTACACCACGTGTTGGAGGATTTTTTCCTACATTTAGCAACTGATTTTATCTAATTTTGCGATACCAGGCCCTGTAATAAAGTGTTTTTCTGCCGAAAATTCGTGGTTTGCTTTTCTCGAAGCATTACATAACTTCCTTTTTACTCTGTAGCGAGAGTGTAAAATATCCTGCCATCAAAAATGACGAAGAGAGAGTTTCCGATCTCGGCAGGAAAGTTATTGGCTTACAAAATATGTCATTTCGGCTATGATATTTTTGCCCAAATACTGTAACATTTTGAGTCCCTGCTATATTATATGCCATTAATAATACAATATATTCCCATAATATTTTTTGTTAATATTGAATATCAATAAGTAACTTTATTGGACATCAACAAGTAATTCTTCAAGTGTATCATGTTAGCCTCCATTTTTTGTTGTATCATATTAACTCCGACTGACCCAACCACTATTACTTCTGTCATACCCCTCACTGATTTGATTTCGACTGCCAATGGCAGACAGTTGTGAATTTTTTCGCATGTGTTTTCTTCAGATTGACTGGTAGAGGATCTGCTGAATAGAATGATATAAGTCTTTCTTTCAGTCTTCAAAGCCAGTACAATATCAAGAGTTTATAAATAATTAATAATAATACTTAATAGAGTTATACTTTAATTATAATAATTAATAATAATAATATCTTGAATAATAATTTTTATTACTGTTATTTTATTGTTACTGTTATTATTATTGTTATTTTGACGTTATTATTGCTATCATCGGTCTATTATTATCTAAGTTACGAATAAGGATGATAGTGTCTGTTATTATTTACGCCATTAGAATGATAAATTACGAATAAGAAATAACAGATTCAGTTGAAAGTAAAAAAACAATGTGAGGTTTACAAACTTCGTGCTGAGTCGTACAATACTTTTTGTTTTACCATCATTTTACAAGAAAAAATATATAAATATGGAAAACCATTTCTTGGAGTTCTTGCGTACTCATACGCAATCTTTGCACCTGATTTGTTCAACTCATTTGTTTCGATTTGATTCGATCATTTGTTAGCAGACATTGGACTGTTAAATCGTTCAGACGCTGGCCATTAAGAGAGGCTTTTCGTTTCTCTGTTTGGATTCGTTAAGTCTATTCACCAGGAAGCTTCCTAAGAGGCAGATCTAATGAGAGTCGGTGCCTCCTCCGAAGTTGGACACGTTCTAATATTCATATTGCGCAACGAATCCCAGAGCTTCGATAACTATCGGTACGACCTCACATTCGCGGATCTCGATTTTCATACTCTTGTATTTGAGACGTTTCTCTAGCTCCTTAGTTTGTTTTGATCGCATTGCACAGTAACAACTGCAAGTTTAAATTTTTTTTTTTCCAAATCGTGAATCATAATACCCGTTTGGTTTGCGGTTAAGTTACGATCAGTTTGAATTTGTTGATCATGAATATTGTACACAGTTCATACCACTTGGAGCATGAGTTTGAAACTTTGAGGGCGTTAGAAATCTGTCAGTGGATGTAACTACACACTCTGCCGTGCCTTTTCAGACATTTAAACTTCGCAAGTTTTGACAAGCTGATATTTTGATTAATGGTTTGTACGAGTTTCTGACAAATACAGCATTGATCATCCTTGGCAATTTTGAGACCGACTTGTTATAAAGATGTTAATTTTATTATTATTATTATTATTATTATTATTATTATTATTATTATTATTATTATTATTATTATTTATTGGAGTCCCTTGCCTTACCGCAAAACGAGTACATACTTGTTTGTTGGCATGGTGACTTACGCTCTGTATCCGAAAAATATTTTCTGCTTTTAACGTACTTCTGTCCAATTTCAATTTTTTTTTGTTTTTATTATAATTTTTCTCTCTCTCTCTTTCATAAGCTCAATTGAGATTACGCGTTTTTCCCAGAAGCGTTTTATTATTTTTTTGCCATTCTTTTAACTCTTTTTTCCTCTTGTTTCACTATGAGCTTCTTTTATTTCTTCAGTCCAAAGTTTTCCCCTTTTTTCATTCGGTAGTATCTCTTGGTCAAACGCCAAACAATCTATTTTCAATTATCGTCTTGATGTACTCACATTTTCCTTATGAAATTTGTAGAAACATTTTGTTTGCGCGATTATTTTAGTATTTTTTCAAAGGCACAATTTAAAAGTAATAGAAAGAGTCTGTCTCCTTGTGATATTTCTGTTTTAATTTTGAAAAGTCCCCGGAAATATACCGTGAATTTAATTTTTTAATTCTTTGTAAACGTAGAATAGAGAAAATTATCTAGTGCTGCAAGAAATAAATATCGAGATTTCGAAGGAAATACACATTCCGAGTCCCTGTGTTGAAAAAAAAAATACCAATAAGGAAAAAATGCGACTACTTATTATCCTTATACCCCAGATTTAGTTTGATGTTATTTTTTCGTAATTTAAATCATTTATAACAAACCAGGAAAGGTTATGAATGAAAACAAAATTGTTTTGAAAATTTCTCTTTCTATCATAGAAATATTTGTTATAACCAATTGGTTACATTGATTATTTATTTTTCGGAAACATTCAGTATGTTGAATTACATGAAATATTGATTGATAAATAAAGCAAGAAAGTGTTCCTAATACATTCAGTTAAAACTATCAAAGTTTATTACAAATGACAATAATAGAAATGTAAAAATGATTATTTTTTTTACATTTCATGGAAACGTTTGTAGTATTTGATTGATTAATGATTGTGAAAGAGTCAACTGTTAATAAGGTCACTAGTCCCGTAAGTGTACTGAAGTGCGGAGATGGCAGTGATCTTTCTCCACTGAAGACGAGATCCGGCGCCGATGGAGGGATTTTCCCCATCCAGACATCTCCCACGAGGGGGCCATCGCCCCAACCAGAGTACGTTCTAAGTTCACGACTGGTCTCCCGTCATGTGCAGTAGTGTAGTACATGTAAGTGTGCGTAAGTAACGGGTGAGGATAGGATGAAGAAGAGGACGGAAAGATCGCGCGTGGTCCGTGGCAGGTTTGTACTTCTCCGGTATTTACTTGGTGTTGGTCGGAGAAACCACGGAAAACTACCGATCAGAGCAGGCGGCCGCTGGAATTCTCTTCCAGACAGCGTCTGAAACCGACGAAGCTATCTACAGGTAGCTAGCCGACAAACCTGCCACGTCGGGACTTGAACCCTAGGACTTCCCAGACAGAGGCCAATTTCATCAAGTGATGCCCTGAACCACCCAAGCCGCTAGTTTGATGCAGTTTCTGTTTGGGAACAAAAAAAATACAAATGTACTCTGCACTTTGAGAACATCACACCACTGCATTTTGGTCTTGGGGCAGCTTGGAAATCTCCACCGGGATTGTTTTCCTCATTCAGGTTTCTCAGACTCTGCTTTCCTCGTTCAAGTAACCAATCGCAGGCGGCTACGTTATTAGAACAGGAACATATCGGGAACGCGTTAATCTCTAAGCTACAAGGAAATTGCGGAGATTACCAGGAAGGCGGCGACGTAGTCAGCAGTTTTCTTGTACTCTACTAATATAAAAATCTCTTCAGCCGGTGGCGGGTGCATTCATCTGAAGTCGCCATGGGTCTCCAGCTACGCCACTTCCTAACACCGCTGCTGGCGCCGCTGCTGGCGCTGCTGGTGGGGGCCAACGCCCAGGTGAGCTCTGCCCCTCACCTCAGTATGAACGGTTGACTCTATTCGATCCTTGTAACAAATTCTAAATATTGTGGTAGATCAGTATATATATATATATATATATATATATATATATATATATATATATTGGAAATATGATAGATAGATAGATATGATATATATATATCATATATATTGGAAATCTGAAATTGTTGAAGCCCATACAATTTGTAACGGTTATTTAAAATGGTAATGAATATATTGCAATTCTGTACGTCTAATATATCATCTACCGTGAGCAAATCTATCTTGAATAAACCGCTTGAAACATCACACATAATTTCTTTTCAATGTCAGTTTGATGTATTCTTTTGATTTTTCAAAAAGTACACAGTGCCATTCTATAGCACCACTAGTTATTATTTACAATGATGGAAGACCATTCAAAAGACATAATTATAGAACACACTGATGTAAAGTAGAAAAAAAATGTTTGATTTAAATCGGTTTTAAAATAACTGATTTAATTCATCCCCACCCTAATTTCAAATATATCTCTAAATATCATTTAATCATCGTTGAAATACAGTTCTGGTTTCATCCAGAATCATAATAAAATGTGATTGCGACCGACACAGCTCAGCAACCGGCGTTTAGTGCCGCTGCTGCTGGAGAGGATGAACGAGCCCGTCGTGCTGCCCAAAGGAGAAGACAGAAACTTCTACTTCCATGTGCCTGCCAAATATCTGGTATGTTGGATTTTTTGGATTGATTTTTTCGTGTTTCCGGCTGCGTCAACTGCTTAGGTCATTAGTCCCGTTAGTGTAGTGCATGTTTTTTCTCGGGACATAGCGATGATTTTCACCTCGCTGGATGGCGAGATCCGGCACCGACCTACCGTCGGCTAGTGGGGTTTCCCTCTAACCAGGACTCTCCCACCAGCAGGGCACCGCCCCAGCCGGGACAAGCTCTAAACTCCCGACCGATCTCCCGGAATATGTGGTAGTGTAGTGCATGTTAGTGTAAGTGTGTGTGTGTAAGGGGAGAGGATAGGACAAGGAAGAGGAAGGACAGATCGCGCGTGGTCCGTGACCCGTTTGGTGGGGTACTGCTCCGGCATTCGCCTGGTGTTGATCGGAGAAACCACGGAAAACTACCGATCAGAGCAGCCGGCCGCTAGAATTCTCCTCCAGACAGCGACTGAATTCGACCTAGCTGAAGAGCTAGTGTCGAAAATCCTGCCGCCGTCAGGACTCGATCCTAGGACCTCCTGGTCAGAGGCGCTGCAGTGACATCAGTTGATGCACTGAGCTACCGCTAACAGTTGGTATGTTGGACATTCACTTATGTACATTGTTCGTGATTGATTGATTCGTGAACGCGTCAACTGTTAACATCATTAGTCCCGTATGTGTAATACAAATTTTCATTGCGGGAAGTGGCGGTGATCTGCGGGTTGGCGACTTGCGGCGCGCACCTACGTCGAATTACGGGGATTTGCCCCTACCAGATATCTCTTCTCGGCGGATACTGCCCCAGCCAGACATTGAAACACGTACTTGCGAAAAAGTTGCATTTTAAAAAATTCGATAAGCGTATTATTATTATCTACGGAAACCAAGGCATTAACCGTTGCAATTCACGTTCCGGTCTCCAAAAATACTCGAATTTACGTTTACAAAACGTTTCGTTTTCGGTTTTGAAACTGTTCGGAAAACGGTTTGAAAACGGTTTTCCGATCTCTGTATTAAACTGTTTTGTTTTTATCGTAACGGCCGTAAGACGTATGACGCTGTAGAGCAATAGCATGCCTTTTGTCTTTTCCTCTAACTGTTCATGGATATAAATTCAGACATTCACACATCCTTGCACGTATTCATTTATGTGTATATACAATTATATAATACAGGTAATTAGGTACCAATAATTAAAAATATTATATAACATAAAACTAGTCAACAAAATTGGATTTCTTTTCGTCACATCAATGAACTGTGTAAAACTCATTTTCAATCGTAGATTACGAAATAAAGGCAAAAGAACTCTAACATGAAGATGTTTTTTATTACGACCACTTTTTTTTAAATTTTCCAATAAATTGACCGATTTAATTCATAACACCATATTTTCAAACCAATAACTCAATTTATCGTGGGTTAGTATTATAATTGAAATAATACACGTATTTGAGCCTACGAAAAATTTAAAAATACACTAAAAATAATAAAATGTTTTCACTTTTTCCTTTTAAGTAGAGTCAAATCTTCTCTCTCTATAGACCAAAAGTAGCTCATTATTGCTAGATCCCAGGAACCTTTATATGAAGTTTACATACTTCTAATGGACTGGAATCTCTCTCCTTGTTCGTCAGTACCCTGTCAAGTTTGTGAAAGAAATCAGAACAAGAATTTAAAATTGTGTGAAGTGGAGAAAGAAAAATATTTTTCGACACAATAAGAAGGTTATTCTTAACATTACTACTTCAAGATGTAAAAAACATTCTTGTTACCCATTCCTTTTTCTCAAAATGCTGTGTTGCTCGGCTATCCCATAATCATAAAAAACAACAATGCTTTGTGAAGTCACACTAAAGACTAATAATGCTGTGATGTTTAAATCTCCACAAATGTGCTAATTGAAGTGTTTCGTAAAAGTAATTGCATTTACAATAGTAACTCTGTTATCATATTTTTCTTTTATTTAAACTGACTAAGCAACTGATGGTTTCTTATTTTCATTGTAGAGTAACACTGCCTTTTGACTTCAGAGTCACTACCCAGCTTGACGTTGAAGCTTCGACTGCAAACAACACGCAAATTAACAGAGAAAAGTCTTCAAATGCAGATATCAAAGATAAAAATTTGAATGAAATGGGATTTTTAACATAAAAAGCCTTAACCTTGACCTTTTAAAATTCATTTTCAAGAATTCTTATTTTAAATGTAAACATAAGGAGTTATTTACTTTTGTTATTGTGTGTTTTGTTTGACAAGGAATTTCCTGAGTTACTGCTAATTCAGGATAGTGGTACCTCAGAATTCCTGTAAGTTTTAAATGGTACTCTGTGACGTAGAGACTGAAAACTTGCGCTTTAGGACAATGAATATGAGAAAGTGACACTTGTGTGGGATCTCTCCCGCTTTTAAGAGATGACGAGGGATCTTCAGGGCGAGTCGTCCCTGCTTAGCTTGAGAGGGAGATGGTTTTGAGAGGAAAATGGGAGATGTGATTTTATACACGCACGTTTTTTCGTGCCCCTGAATTCCTATCTACATTCATTTTGCAACATCAGTTGACTTGAGAATAAATGATACCAACAGGTTGGTAAAATCTCTTAGCCAGATGTGTTCGCTTCCGTTTAATAGAAAGACTTCTTCGTCAAAAACGATATGCCACCCAAGGAACGCATCAAACGAAATGAGGGTTCAAGAAAACGTGCGCGGATAATATCTTTGATGAAGGAGTTGAATGTCGGGATGGCCGTGG
This sequence comes from Teleogryllus occipitalis, assembly GCA_011170035.1. Classification (NCBI taxonomy): domain Eukaryota; kingdom Metazoa; phylum Arthropoda; class Insecta; order Orthoptera; family Gryllidae; genus Teleogryllus; species Teleogryllus occipitalis. Next base: position 332,852 of record BLKR01000477.1, on the reverse strand, counting down.
TGAAGGTGCATGACAATGTAGCAGAAGAAAGTGATAGGAACGGACTTTTTCAGAATTCCCGCATCCGGGGGCTGGTTCCTGCGCAACCATTCTATGGGATGCTATCCTCACCTGAGTCTGAGAACCCAGATGACTTTCAAAACGTAAGTGTGGTGATACCCAGCGTTGAGGTACCTGATCTGGGCCCAGCGCTGGAGTTGCGTCGCGATGAAGACTTCTCCCTCTTCCTCCCGCGCCACTGTGTGATGGCCCGTCGCCTCGTCGACATCTTCCTCGGTACGTCCATTTTACTTTTTCACCTTTTTTCTGCGTTTCATATCCTCGCATTGGATAATATCAATTAAGTATCCTTTGCTGTTTGGCAATTATTACCACTATTATTATTATTATTATTATTATTATTATTATTATTATTATATATTTATTTCATATTTCAAAATTTCACGCTCTTCCAGAGTTTTCAAGTATAACTCAAGGACAGAACGTCAACACATATGGTGAGACAGATAGTGAGAAGTTCTTGCTCCACTGCACTCAGGTTTCGCTTCAATGATTTAGGGAGAGAACCTTGCGCACAATGTTGGTGGTTGCCAGCAACACGGCCTTCTGCATGGTTCTGAGGTGCCACTCATTTAGATGGAGTTTTTCTTTCTCAATCTTCCAATCTTCAGCCACAAGCCCATTAGATGAAATAACTACGGGTACAATATCTACCTCTATTAGTTTGTACAAGTTTTTCAGTTCAATTGAGAGTGGCTAATGTTTTCTTTTCTTTTCTGCAATAGTTGTCAGCAGATTATGATCTAGTGGGACTGCGATATCTGTTATTTTTTATTATTATTATTATTATTATTATTATTGTTATTATTATTATTATTATTATTATTATTATTATTATTATTATTATTATTATTATTATTTCTCTAATTCACGTCTAAAGACGTTATGAGTCGGTTGATCTTAAAGTCTGCTCTGTTTTATAAGGAGCAGATGTAGGGACTGTCGGTGCCTCTACAATACTTCGCGTAAAATGTGGGCTGTTCCCAATAAAGCAATGTCTTGCACTTCCCAGTCTTTTTGATTGATTGATTGATTGATTTTTTCGTGTTTCCGGGCGCGTCAACTGCTCTGGTCATTAGTCCCGTTCGTGTAGTGCATGTTTTTTTCTCGGGAGATGGCGGTGATCTTCCCCCACTGGATGGCGAGATCCGGCGCCGACCTACCGTCGGCTAGTGGGGTTTCCCCCTGACCAGGACTCTCCCACCAGCGGGACGCCGCCTCAGCCGAAATAATTTCTAAGCTCCCGACCGGTCTCCCGGCATGTGGGGTAGTGTAGTGTATGCAACTATAAGTGTGTGTAAGGGGGTAGGATAGGACCAGGAATGGGAAGGAAAGGTCGCTCGTAGTTTGTGACCCGTTTGGTACGGTACTGCTCTGTTATTCATCTGGTATTGATGAATAAATCCCAGAGCTCTAATATTTATCGCGACGATCTGTAATTTTACGCCCCACCATTCGACAGATCTCGATTTCCAAACTCTTGCATTCAAGACATTTCTCTGCCTCTTTGGTTACGATGTTTTCATCGCACGTCAGAGCAAATCTACAAGTAGGACTCGAATTTTTTCCAAATTCCGGATAACAATATCCGGTTTGTTTGCCGCTATCGTGCGATCTGTTTGAATTTTTTCGTCGAACAGTATTTTACTCAGTCCAACAGACGATTTTGTTGTGTTCGTACCACTTGAAGCATGTGTGTGGAACTTCGACGGCGGTACAGATCTGCCTGTGAAGGTAACCCACACCCTGTCGTGTCTTTTCAAGTATTAGTTCTTTGCTAGAATTGGAAAAGAGTAGACGATATGATCAATGGTTTCTACTTGTTCCTTGCAAATGCAACACTTATCATCTTGGGGAAAGTTTGAGAACCGCTTTATCATAATGTGTTACAACGCCTGATCTTGGGTAGTTATTACAATTGCTTCCGATTCTGGCTTGGTTCTTCCCCTTTTGAGCCACGTAAATAATTGATCTTTATTGATCTTCACCCTGTCCATTCTTTTTAGATATTGTTCATGGAGTGATTTGTTTCTCTACGATTTCTTTAACTTTGTTCATGTCTCATATTTAATGTTAAGCAGCATAAGAAGTTCAGTGTCTGTGTTATTCTGTGTGACTTGCATAGATTTCTTCGCAATTCTTCTTGCAACACTTACACTGCCTCTATTTCCCATTATTCGGTCAGATTTAGTGACCTGTCTCACTAGCGGGTGATCTTGATAACTGACTACATACTTTCCTATCCCGACTATTGCCAGGAGACTTCAATTATTGGTCTGAGGCCTCTTCATCCTTCCTTACGTGACACGTAAAGTCTATGTGTACATCAGCTCGGGGGTGGGCGTCATGATGTGATAAACAGTTTTCGGTTTTTCATTCCATGATTCCAATTTATTGCGTCATGATGTGATGATGTAAACAGTGTTGGAAAGCAAGTGATTAGATGAGACGTATCCTGACGATTATGATCAATCATCTTTAGGTATTAGTTAGGCATTATCTTTAAGTATTAAATAGGTAATTCCTTCTGTAAGGAGTTTTGGCATTTTATTCGGCTGTTTTATGATAGAATTTATTACTTCTGCTAATTGCATGTGAACAAAGTGGATTTTTTTGTACCAGAAATTCTTGATTTCATCAGGTCCAGGACCCCCATGGGTAGAGATTTCATGAAACAGCAAAAGTTATACTTTACTGGTCCGGTTTCGCTATCTTTTAACCAGGTGGTTTCATTATTAAAGTTTGTTAAAATTGCAAACTGATTTCCTCTAAATTATACGATTTCTTCCCGAGTAAATACATGACAGTATCTGTACATTCCTAACTCTCCAAGATCTGGTAGAAAAATGTTTCCTTTATAGAAAGTATATTTTTTTCCTGCGATTTCCTCATTCTGTATTCAAACGAACGATCTGTTTTAACAATCTCTCTATCAGTACGAGTATGTCCAGGCACTGTTGTACTGTTTCATTTTCGTCACGTTTAGAAAGCTGGCTTAGTTATATTGATTTAAAATGCCAGTCATTTTTTGTAGCCTTGTGCCTTCTAGAAATATGTTTAACATTGCAATGTTACTTGATTTTCAATCTTTCTAACCATATGCCTTTCCCATTTCGGCATCTGAGGTACTTTCCATGTGGATCTGTAGTCTATTTTCATCATTGATTCTCAAAAGCTTCCCATTAGACGTTTGCATTCCAATAGGAAGAAGTTCGAAAATTGATGACAGTTATCCGCAGCTCACTGAGAGCCTAAGTACTCGTAAGCCTTCTCAATGACTTTTCTTTCCCTCCATCTCTTCTAGAATTCCAATATTTCACGTGTTGATTCTTCTTCGGTATGTATTGCGAGTGACGCATTTGTCTACCCCAAACTAAATTGAAATGTGCCAACTCAATTGAACATAATACATTGTACTTGTGACATAATATAAGAGATGACTGAACTGTCGCATAACGAAGATTTGCCATTTTACCCTTTGGCCAAGGACGATTCAGCTGTGGCTCAAATAACTCGATATGCGAGAGCCGCTGACAAAACCGTCGGCTTCTTACATCTCCTTCCTGTGTCAGCCCCTTTGGTTAGCTAATATGAGGTGAACAAGCCTAATCTGATCATATATCCCAGCTGCCTCGTCAAGATCTCCATCCATCAGCTGATCGGAATATTCCGTCGAAGGAGATTGTTACCACAATCTTGGAATGCGTCTCCAGTTAACAAAGTTCCTGACGAGAGAGTTGAGAGTGGGGTTGTGTATGAGAGATTGTGAGATTTCATTTTAAGTCGGTATCTTGCTGCACACCACGCTCGATAAAACCTTGAACCCCTTGAGTAATTAAAATACTCTTACTTTTTAAAAAAACTCTCATAATAGAGCAGCTATCTAAATTTAGTCATCATCGTGTCATAGTAGAAGGCAAATAATATGCAGCAGTGTATTAATAATTCTTCATAATTATTTTTAATATGATTTTTTGTACTAAAACGCAGGCTTGCCGACTTTCGAGAACTTCCTGGCGGTGAGCTCCATCGTCCGGGACAAAGTCAACCCGTTCCTGTACGCATACGCTATGTCCATAGCTGTTCTCCATCGGAATGACACGATCAAGACCCTGCCCAACAGCGCCAGCCTCTTCCCGCAATTTTACATCCAGGGCTCTCCCTTGGCGCATAGCTGGGCTGAGGCTCTATTGTTCGAGCCCGAAGACAGGGTTAGTTGTTTATTTCTTTAATTAGTAAAGTAATTATGCAACCAAAGACTGTGCCAAATCCTTTGCTCAAGCAAATCAGACATTAGTACTGACATGCGGAACACTTTCATCCTTTGGTTTCAAATACCTCGTTATTAATTAAAATTAACGTTCAAATAAACGTTATATATTCGCCCTATATATAACGTTTCTCAGAAAAAAGCTACTGAAAACCGCTAGAAGTTAGTACTCACACAGAAATGATTAAATAATTAATTTTTCCTAGGGCTTTTATCCAGCCGACAGCCGGTTGCCTTTTACGTCCCGAAGGGACGCATATTCGACCATACACTAGACAAACACTCTTGCGGGCTCCTCTGATCTGGGGTTAGCAGAACGCGAGGCCCTCCGCGACAACACACACAAAGTCAAGGGACAAACAGCCATGCCCAAGGCGGGACTCGAACCCGCGACCCTTCGGACCGAAGCGCTGAGTCGGTACTCGCTCTTAGCCACCTCGGCCATCCAGGTCGACAAATAATTAATACTTATTCAGAAAATAATAAATACTTATTCATAAATAATTCAATAATTAGTTCAGAAATAATTGGATATAAATATCCTATTATCCATAGACATCTACTCTACCAAAAAAAACGGGAGGGGAAGCTTTAAAAGAAAAAGGAGCGTGAAAGATACATGACTATAATATTTGTGCTACAACAGCACATACTTTCTTGCATTGTTACTTAATTCTGCAATTTTCGAAAACATTTAACGAGAGTTCAACGAAAATGGGACCTGCGTCATTTGTAAGCCGAAAATTCGCGGTTTTTTTCGCGCAGTATTACGTAACGTTCTCTCTACCGCGGTAGCGAGAAAGTAAAAATATCTATCTTCAATATTGTAGTTGTATGGAGACCCAGAAAAATGAACTTCTGCAATTTTGGAAAAAGACACCTGCGAAAATGACACTTGTACCATTCTTTTAAGCGTCCTTTACTCTACCGGAGGGCAAAGTTTAATAAAAAATGTAGAGCCATTTTTGAGAAAATGTAAAGTCATTATGTAAAGTACCCCTCAAAATGAAAATATCGGTTTAAACTTTGCAGGGTCTCGAATTCGAAAAGATTAATCGTGGAATGTTAGTTTTGTTGATAATCGTTCGGAGATTTAAGCATTAGCGTTGGTCAGAGACGGACACCAATTTTTCAATATGAACACATGAAACTCACTCCACAATTTTCTGTATGCTACATTAAGTAGCATACACTTCCCACTTAAAGTCGTGGTAACTAGGTATATTCTAGGCATTTTTGGATCTTCCGGGTTCCCTAGAATTCCCCACGGGACCAAAAAGTTCATTTTCTGCATTTGGAGTTCATTTTATGTGAAAGAAAGCCTCATTTCCCAACTGGAAATAAATCATCTAAATTTTAAAGTGAAGGAGAGGTTTACTTTGTATACATGCGAGTCCACTCCTACCTAGGAAGAGTTTTCCGAAATTTCAGAGAAGACTTTATTTTCACTTTGTGTAAACGATGGTCTCATTTTTTATTCATGAGTACTATACATACCGACTCAAAATAAATGTTTCCAATTTCTTGGGAGTGTACATGTATATGTACTTATTTTTTCCAAAACATGTAAGAAAAAATCGAAAATATATGTAATAAATTCATTATTGTGTTTAAAATTGTTCTCTTCAAACATTTCCCGAGCATAGAACATTGTCAATCAATTTTTAAAGAGGATATACTAATCTTCATCACACATAAGAATTTTATTCGAAATATAAAATACTTGCATAGTATATATTACAACGTTTACGAGGAGTCGGTATTCCAGTGAATAGTAGTACCGTGTATCTAGTGATGGATTCTGGGGACGGGGTATTAAGAGGGTGTAAAGGGGGTTAAATATATCCCTCCCCAAATCGAACCACGCGGTAAGACAATTTTCAGTAAAAAATATTTCTTAGTTTTCGATCGAGTAACGAATGTGCGGTTTGAAACATTAGAAAGCAAGTGGTTGAAATTACTTGTTCGCAAAAATGTGCTCGTCCTTGACTTCGAGTACGCAAGTGGAGGGAGGGAGTTAAACAATTCATGGCTAAGATATATGGTGGTCATAGAAGCGCAGCACCTTTACATTTGGTTTGTAAGAGAGATTAATCCGTAACATATATTACAAACGCGCATCTGAAATGTTCCGTTTCGACATATTCGACGTGTTAAATGTATAGTACACTAATTGCCTATTTCTGAATACATTTAAAACTAAATTATGACTGCATTATTGTAAAGACAATTGCATTTATTTATAAAACATCGACAGTCTTTGCAAAACTGCAATAAGCTCCTTCGCAACGTTTCGGAGACCTCTGGTCTCCATCTTCAGGCACTATTTCATACAAAAAACATTCACTTAAACACTACTGTACATTTCATAACAAATGTGAAGACATAGTAAAAGTAAAAATAAAAAATAAAAACTACTTACATATTTTCATCAGGTACATAGTACATATTGTCAAATTGAATAAAAGCGAGTTATAGAAAACAGCAAACACATTATTTACATTCTTAACAAAACACGTTACACTTGACTTGAATAATAGAGACGTGAGAGGTTGCAATCATTCTGAATCTCATCAAAGTAAAGAGGGGTACAATGTCAAGGAACTACACTTATATGCAAACGCTTTGTGCGAACTTATATACCTATCATAGAAAACGGCCATTCTCAAACATTAATACACACATTTGCGTAATGCAGTTAATAAAAAAATACGAAATACTAAATTGCGATACTACAACGCATTGTTTAAAGCGCTAACTGCTTCAAAACAAATCTGGAACAGTCTTAGAAATCTTGGGGTGGGCAAGGTCAGATCAACAACGTCAGTCGTAGACATAACCTTGGAGAAATTGAACCAACGTTTCTTAAAAGCCGCTTCTTCATTTTACCCAGTGCTTAATGCAAAAGCGTTATCAGTGCACACAAACATCAATACAGATGACCTTAGAGACCAACTGCACTTTAAATGTGTTGATAATACAGAGGTTCTGTGTTGATAATACAGAGGTTCGTAAAGTTTTCAGGAGTTTAAAATCAAACGCAAACTGTTCTGACGGAATTAATGCTAGACAGTGGAAGCGTATTGCAGATGTAGCTCTTCCAGATATTACTCACACTATTAATTGTTCGCTAACAACGTCTTCCTTCCCTCAGGCATGGAAATTAGCCAAAGTTGATCCTCTTCCGAAGTCCCAAAGCCTTTCCTCTCCCAACGATTTCCGGCCTTTAAGTATTCTGCCAACACTACCGAAAATCCACGAAAAAGTTGTTCATAAGCAAATCCACTCACATTTAACAGCGTATGTATTATTTAATCCATACCAGTCAGGTTTCAGGAGAGATAGAAGTACACAAACCGCATTACTTGAAGTTACCGAAGATTGGAGAAAAGACCTGGATGATAGGGAAATAACAATATTAACGCTACTATATTTCAGCAAAGCCTTTGGTTCATGTAAATTGTATTTCTTTTGTATGTGATATCTGCAAACTTCAAATTTTATTCCGCTTGACATTTTATATTATGATGTTTATGTGATTGAAATGGAAATTGAAAATATTGTAACCTTTGTTCTTATAATTATCAATCTGATTATGTTACCACACTGTTGCAGTTACAATGACCCTACTTATCATTTCCTAACTTTTATTCTTATTATCTAGGTTCATTATATAATTTTACCATTTTTGAATTACCATTGTTTTTTTCTAATTAATGTATGTGTTTTTAGATTTTCTGTATTTGTCAATGTCCTTGGCCTTCAGCCGCCATCCTGATTGAGGTTTTCTGGATTTACTCAATAACTTAAGACCCTAGAAGTTTGTAACATTTAATTAGAGCGAGCCTTTATAAACGCGATCTGGCTTTGATTGTCTCCCACATGATCGCGTATGTGGACGTTGGCGCATCTGCTCGCAGAAACCCATCGACATCCCCCGCGACTGGACGGCCACGGACCTGGAGACTGAACATCGCGTCGCCTACTTCCGGGAGGACATTGGCGTCAACCTGGCGCACTGGCAATGGCACGTTCACAATCCTCACTCCGGGTCACCCTCCGTCGTCAACCAGGACCGCCGCGGCGAGCTCTTTTATTACTTCCACCAGCAGATTATGGCCAGGTGAGCCATCACTACTTAATAAAACAATTAAAGTGATACCACAAGCTCTCCGTAACTATGTATTACTAATAGGTAAAACAGTAACAAATATAAAGGAATTTTCTTGCGATATTTTTTATTAAGGTGATGATTGCCTGAAAAGGGTTCTACAATTCTACAGCACGTACCTTCCTACGTGTTTCTAACAGATAAATACACATCTCTATAATCAATAATATAAAATGATCTGAGTGGAACGTTTTGTAACATTCCAATGTACTACAAGTACTAATATCTCCATTATCTCCCTAAAACCTCTGTTCACCAACAATAGTTTTTGCTTAAATCAGTACACTGCATATATACTTAACTTTGCCAACAAATTTTTATATGAAAATAAATCAATTTTACAAGATCTTATATGTCACAACTTAAGACCTAAATATGGCTTATTTTATAAGTAGCCGGTATTTCCACACATACGCCAGTCGGGGTAGATAAAGCTGTGTTTTACGGAGAACGGGTAATATTGGACATCAGTCGACAAATGTTAGCATTAGCCACAAAGCACTGGCTCAAGCAAGATGATTTTTGTGTGTGGGACGTCTTGTGGGTTCCCTAGATGTATTTTGGGATTTAAATACGTTGAAAGGTATAGATTGCACAGACTTAAGACTGTACCCACCTCATATTGGATAATGTTAACTTCATTCGTCTAAAGTCTGAAGTATCCTTCCAAGCAGTTCTTACTTCAGAATTTAGGCATCCATTTCTAATAATGGAATACATGCCGTTAATTTTTGCGTATTCGCCAGATTCGGACATAAGACATAATTATACATCCCATTGATGTCCAACAAAAATGATTGGAAAATTTAATTTCCCATTTAGATTCGATTCCCACCGGCAGCGGGAGCTCAGTGCATCAACTGATGTCACTGCAGAGCCTTTGACCGGGAGGTCCTAGGTTCGAGTCCTGACGGCGGCAGGATTTTCGACACTAGCTTGTCAGCTAGGTCGAATTCAGTCGCTGTCTGGAGGAGAATTCTAGCGGCCGCCTACTCTGATCGGTAGTTTACCGTGGTTTCTCCGATCAACACCAGGCGAATGCCGGAGCAGTACACTAACAAACGGGTCACGGACCGCGCGCGATCTGTCCTTCCTCTTCCTTGTCCTATCCTCTCCCCTTACACACACACACACACACACACACACACATGCACTACACTTACACATATTCCGGGAGACCGGTCGGGAGCTTAGAGCTTATCCCGGCTGGGGCAGTGCCCCGCTGGTGGGAGAGTCCTGATTAGGGGGAACCCCACTAGCCGACGGTAGGTCGGCGCCGGATCTCGCCATTCAGCGGGGTAAGATCACCGCCATCCCCCCAGAAAAAACATGCACTACACAAACGGGACTAATGACCAAAGCAGTTGACTCGCCCGGAAACACGAAAGAATCAGTCAATCAATCAATAGATTCGATTCCCAAGCTGATACTCACAAATCGCTCATATTAAATAGGAATCGATGTACGTCTGCGCAGGTACAATTTCGAGCGCCTGTCCAACCATCTAGGCCGCGTGGAACGTCTGCTCAACTGGCGAGAGCCCATCCCGCAGGCCTACTTCCCCAAGCTCAACCACCCGTTCACCAGCCACCCGTGGGCGTCGCGCCCGGCAGACGCCCGCCTTCACGTAAGTAGCGCCACCGCCCCAACCCTCGTCCCTTCTCCGCCTCCTTCCCCGTCATCGTACTCGAATCCCTCTTTGGTTGTCAACTATAGTGAACAAGCCATCTCGATTTAGCGGCCATCTCCATTAACGGCCGTTTTTTGATGTACCGGTTGATTTTCTAGTAATTTAAAGTATTGTCTTTTTTAACCTTGGTTAGCAGGAAAGCATATTTCACAATCAACCTGTGCTAGACGGACACAAATTCCTGACGAATTGGCCGTTTTGATCGCACAGTTATAAAAAGCGAAAGATCGGTGAATATGTTTAATCAGTATCTTCCTGAGGAAGGACGCAGAATCAAATTACGTAGAATAGTGATAACTAGAGTTGTTATATTGTTGGCTAAATTATTTGTTGAATATAACAATAAATTAATTTCATACTTGTACTGAGATTTCCTCACTTTACTGTACCTTCAATTCAAGTTGGAAATCATGTTAACTAATGATGAATTAAGGAGTGAGAATGCAGGAAATTGAATTGTGTAAAATATCTCTGTTGATGAATCCTATGAACCCGGAAGCATTTTACCTAGCGTGTTCCAGCGCAGCTGCTGATCGCCACTTGGCATAAATGATACGCTCCTTTGCAGAACGTGCGGCGTTGGGATGCAGTGATAGACATCCAGGATCTGGAGCGCTGGAGGGACCGCATCATGGAGGCCGTGCACACGAGACGAGCTTTTACGGTAACCCCGCCCACTCACGCACCCGCAAGTGTAGAAAATAGTTACCTCCGCGAGACCGTTCTATTCAATCATTAAGAGCAATGTTCAAAAATTCAAAAAAGTCGGCTACTTCATAGTTGGCCGCGGACTTAATTACTTAATCAGTGGGTTCGTAGCCAAACTCATGTTTATTTAGATGAACATGTAAAGAAATTAAATCATTAGAAAATAAAACTTTTCAAATAACAATGAAATAAATCATGTTTCACATTGCTGTACTGCCCAAACTAAAGTATTCTGATATCAGGTTGGCAAATTCTGACAGAAATTGGTAGTAAATATGTCTTCCAATGTCTGTATTATTCTCATCATCACCGTAGAGAAATGGCTTGTTCACAGTCAACCGGGAACATCGTGCAGTTGGACAACAACCAGGGCATCGACATCTTGGGCAACATTATGGAGGCAAGCGACCTGTCCATTAATCGCCACTTGTACGGCGACCTTCACAACAGCGGTCACGTCGTCATCTCCTACGCAATCGACCCTGACTACAGACACTTGGTGAGCACTTCGAAGGTCGCGATGCTGTAGGTTCAACAACTAACAATCCTGGACATTTTCCACTACTGGAGCATTCGTTGTAGGTAGGACCAAGGAAGGGTATTACCTATTAGTAAATCTAGCTTAGTGTTTTGAGTGGAGACTTTGTTGTCATTAACGACTCCTCGGAAATTCACCTGTATCATCAAGCTTCTTCTTGAAAACTTAAAAATGGTTGAACGGGTGTGTCGGGTTACATATTTAAGTGAAATATTAATTTAACAATTTAATGATGTGAGAGTTGCACATAGTTATAGCACTTAGTAACACAGAATATACAAATCGATTGCCCAGACCACACTTACCTTAAATTTCCATTGAAAAATAATATTTAATTTTTTTGTTCATTGGAACATCACTCTATATTTTTATCTTTCGAAATGTGTTAATATAGCCAACTGTTGCAATTGAGATCACCGATGCTTAATCGAAAACTCTTCACGTAAAAGCTTAGCTTCTTTACAATGAAACTAGTAGTGCTACAGAATGGACCAGACTTTTTCGTACTAGCTAGTTTTCTAATCTATTTAGTCTGGGCTATCTCAGAAGACATTGTTTTCACATATTTCACAATTTCCAACATTTGCAATTTTCGAAATATCATTTTCCCTTGAAAAATGTCCTTTTCGATTGCGTTTCGTTGCGATATATTGGATGGTTTTTGGTTCTTGATGTTCAATTTATATGTGAATTATTCTTGTTTGCCTAAATGATGTGCTGGAAATAATGCAATAACGTATGTGATGTTGTACCACCACTAATTTGGAAAATTGAAAGAATATATCAGTATCTGTTCCAGCGCCAGCAAAGAAATAATATCTTGAGAGGATGAATTGATTCTCTCAAGTTATTTCTTTGCATGCCTTAGCGGCAAAGTTATTCCCGAACGCACTCTATGCTGAATGTGTGTGTCTCGCAGGAGAGGGAAGGAGTGATGGGGAAAGTTATTCCCGAACGCAATCTATGCTGAATGTGTGTGTCTCGCAGGAGAGGGGAGGAGTGATGGGGAAAGTTATTCCCGAACGCAATCTATGCTGAATGTGTGTGTCTCGCAGGAGAGGGGAGGAGTGATGGGGAAAGTTATTCCCGAACGCAATCTATGCTGAATGTGTGTGTCTCGCAGGAGAGGGATGGAGTGATGGGGAAAGTTATTCCCGAACGCAATCTATGCTGAATGTGTGTGTCTCGCAGGAGAGGGGAGGAGTGATGGGGAAAGTTATTCCCGACCGCAATCTATGCTGAATGTGTGTGTCTCGCAGGAGAGGGGAGGAGTGATGGGGAAAGTTATTCCCGACCGCAATCTATGCTGAATGTGTGTGTCTCGCAGGAGAGGGGAGGAGTGATGGGGAAAGTTATTCCCGAACGCAATCTATGCTGAATGTGTGTGTCTCGCAGGAGAGGGGAGGAGTGATGGGGAAAGTTATTCCCGAACGCAATCTATGCTGAATGTGTGTGTCTCGCAGGAGAGGGGAGGAGTGATGGGGAACACGCGAACAGCGATGCGTGACCCTGTCTTCTTCCGCTGGCACGCCTTCGTGCAGCACGTCTTCGAAGAGCACAAGGACACGCTGACACCCTACACGGCGGAGGAGGTGAGCTCTCTCCAATTGGCGCAATGCAAGTAGTGTGATCCAGAGCAGTCAATACAAAGAACTTAATCTAATTGCACATGCCTTGTGAACCATTTCAATTGATTACATTCAGATATTAAGAATAGTAATAATGCATGATTTAAGCCTATAGGATGAATCGCGGGCTAGCTTTCCAAGATGTGATCCCTGGTTCGATTCCCCATCGAGGTAAAAATAGAGTTGTAACTTTCCTTTCAAATCGTCTCGATTTCTGTTGATGTGTTACGTATAAACGTTATATATCTCAGACGGGCGGAGCTTGCAGAAGATGAGATGAAGTGACTATGTCATGTTCACCCCATGCCTCTCTTACCCCTCCAAGCACGGAAATTAAACAAGTGTCAGGCATGGAGTACGCCAGTCGGACAGTCGACCCAAATGCCAAGAACATTCATACATACAAACATAAAGCATGATTTTGTAAGCATTTTAATAATAATGCGCTTTTCTCATCTATACCTTTTACATTCATTCCCACTGCCCAAGAAAAGTTGTAATTTTCCATTCAGCTGTTTATACGCAGTACGAATTGTACACTCTCTGCTTGTCCTATTCAAAGATCTAGTGAATTGCGACAGCATTTTCATTCATTCGGTGTCTGCACTCCACATAACGGCCTTGTATTCGCTCCGAGCGACTGTCAACAAATAGGAATATGCTTCTCAACACCTCAGATTGTCGACTCAGAACAAAACCTAACGGATCTGGACAAACCAACCAAACAAGCGGCACTATCCACTGCGAAATTTGTAATGCTGTTCGCTCGTACGTTATATATATATATATATATATATATATATATATATATATATATATATATATATATATATATATTATATACAATGTCGAAAGCCAACAACCTCGTATCAGACACCGAAATATATACCCTTAGGGTTCGTGGAGTCAAAGCTCCTCAGCCGCTGGAAAAGAAATGGAGTTTAGCACTATGAACTAGCATGCAGCATGCAGCAATGGGGGCATTGCAATCAAACTCTTGCGCGAGATGCCATCTTGTGTCATTATAGTTGGTCAAGTTTAGTAGTTGGGTACTTTAATTTTACCGTTATCAATAGAAGCTAATGTGTTGAATCTTCTATAATCATTTTTGTGTCTATTATTAGACATATTGCGAAACAATATGATTGACGGTTGCGTATTAATTTTTACTTGGTCACGTTTTTATGAACGAGCAAAATATTTACTCCAATATATTTTGTGATCAAAGTCCAAAACAAGTATGTAAACCCTGAAGTTCTTATGTGTTCAACTAAAAAACAAATGTAATTTTGTTTCATATACTTATTAATAGAGTCTACATAAGCCCTTCTTGTTCCCAAAAGGAACATGGACACGAGAGAGTATTAATTTATCGGCTAATGGCGGGAGTTTCCTTGTCTCAAGCTTCATATCGCGGGTGCTTTACAGCTGTCCTTCCCCGGCGTGCATGTGCGGCGAGTGGAGTTGCAGACGTTGGGATTTGAGCCCAACGAGTTGCAAACCTTCTGGCAGAAGAGCGACTACAATATCTCGCGCGGTCTGGACTTCACGTCCGGGCCCGTGTTGGTGCGCGTCACCCACCTGCAGCACGCGCCCTTCTATTACCGCATCCAGGTGAGAGGCATCGCAAAGCGCCAAACACCAGGTGAGAGGCATCGCAAAGCGCCAAACACCAGGTGAGAGGCATCGCAAAGCGCCAAACACCAGGTGAGAGGCACCGCAAAGCGCCAAACACCAAGTGAGAGGCATCGCAAAGCGCCAAACACCAGGTGAGAGGCACCGCAAAGCGCCAAACACCAGGTGAGAGGCATCGCAAAGCGCCAAACACCAAAAGAACGTACAATGCTTTAAACGGTTTCCCAATACACATTTCGCTGATAAGTGCGTAAATTATTAGAAAATGAACATAAAACTCAGATAGGCGAGATCGTTTAGGAGATCCCACATGAACTGTATCGATTTTAAGGAATGTCTTCCTGTTCCTTCCAGTTCCAATTCCAGTTCTATTTTCTCCATTGGTGTGCGTGTGTTAATTCACACTACATTAGCATCCTTTCCTCGCCCATTGAAATCACATCGACGGCTAACAGTTGCAGTTGTAATCGTGTTGCAGCTCTAAAAGTAGCTGCTCTCAAATTTACAGTAGTATATGCCCTGACGATTGGTCAAAAATATGGGACCCAGCTTAATAGAGGCGAATTGTCACAAAGTTCAGAAACAAGGGAAACTGAAAAAATAAACAAACATGAATTGTTTCTTTTATTAAAAATATAATCGTTTTCAATTCTCGCTTTAAGCACAAGTCCCTATTATATATTCACATAATGAATATGTTCTCAGAACCAGTTAGAGCGCACGCTGGTAAGGCTCAACAAAACTACTTTTTTTTCAACTTTTTTTCAACTTTTTACAAAACTTTTTTTCAAAATTCAAGTAGTATATGACTTAGTGTAGGGATCTCAGAATTTTGAAAATGTGCACACAATTCACTTTTTCCCCATAGCACGTCATACGCAGTTTTAACTTTTTTTGACGTAAAATAAATAAATAAATACTTTTCTTGAATTCTTTCAGCCAACTAGCGAACGTGTTGCACTTTCATCTCCTACACAGACTACCGTACCTTGGCCAATAGTTCTAAATATTTCGGCTTGGTGGAAGGGTCGTTAGAAAACATAATAATCAAGAATGTAAGGCCATTGCGAGCTTGAGTGATTATTTGCAGGTTAACAACACAGCTGACGTTGTGCGTAATGGCATGGTGCGCATCTTCCTGGCGCCGAAGATGGACGAACGCCGGCTGCCTTTCAGCTTCAGCGAGCAGCGTCAGTTCTTCGTCGAGCTTGACAAGTTCCCCACTATACGTGAGTAACCGCACTTACCCAACCCGCGAGTCACGCCCGAGTCCTTGTCTTTTCTTTTTTTTTTTTTGACAAATCACGGAAAATTACCGATCAGGGTCCCGTCCGCTGGAATTGTCGTCCAGACTGCGGCTGAATTCGACATTAGCAAAGTAGCTACTGTCGAAAATCCGCCACTGTCGGAAATGGAACTCTAAGAACTCCCAAGCAGAGACGTTTCACAGAAAACAGCTGTTGCACTGAGCCATCTCAGTCGGTCATGAACTAACGAAACACATGTGGCTACATCTGTGTTAAATGGCGCAGTTCTCTCGAAAAAGGTGGAACTTCGGCCATGTTCACCAAAACTTTGATGTAGTAAAACCGAACCTGGGGTCCAATGAGCTTTTAAAATAATTTGTCATTAATTGCTGTGTTTGCCCGAGTGCGAATTCGGTCAAACATGGACCCACTCTGACCTTACACTAATGCATTGGTTTGTTGTGCAGTGCATCCGGGGCTGAACAACATCGAGCGCTGGAGTAAGGAATCGACGGTGACGTCGCACCCCAAACACACCTTCCTCAACGTGGACAGGCTCCCACCAGGCCGCCCGGATGAAGCGACAGACAAATGCAACTGCGGCTGGCCGCAACACATGCTCATTCCCAAGGGCAATGCTGAGGGAGAACAAGCAACGCTTTTCGTCATGGTCTCGAACTACGACAACGAGCGCGTAAGTCTACGCGATTCACTTTAAGAAAACCAGGCAAATGACGGTGCCCTTAATAAACCGACCGCGCGCGATCATTCCTTCCCTTCCCTTTCCTTGCCCTGTCCTCTCCCCTACAAGTCACAAACACTTACGCGATCGTGCCCTAAACAACCACATGCGTCCAGTAGGAAGCTTAAAGTTTGTCCCGTCTGGGGCGGTTCCCTCCTGAGGGAAGTACCTGTAGGAGAAATTACATGCACGCGACGTGTAGGTCGGCGCCGGGTCTCACTATATAGTGGGGGGGGGCGAATAACACCGCCATCTCCACGTATAACAGTCTCCACTGCATTAACGGGACTAATGGTGGACTTTGCGGATTCGTGGTTTAACGGTCAGCATACTGGACGGTTGTACCCGAGTTTGCGGGTTCAAACCCGACCGAAGCCGTGGATTTTTAAGGGCGAAAACATCCTTCGTACGCCTTCCTTCGGAGGGGAAGTCAAGCCGGCTGTCCCATGTATTAGATTTACTGCATGTAAAAGATCCTCAAGCCTAAAAAAAGCCTCTGAGCAAAATTGAGATCCGCCTGTTTCGTCGCCCAAGATAATACCTGCTTTCTCCGCTAGGTGGTGAAAGGAGAGTAGAGAAATTTGAGTGGTTAGACGGAAGAGCGGGCCTGATGGCCGCAGTTTCGCCACGTAAAATAAGGTATTAACTAGCTAACTAACTAATGGGCATAGCATAGTTTGGAAACAACATTCTTAAGAATTTTCTACTGGAGCTCAATTTATGGAGAAACTATAACCACGCTGTAAGTGAAGCGGCGCACCCAGGGTGGGGTAGTGGCCCATGGGACTTCAGAACTCCCCCTCTAGAAGCTAGTAATGCTTCCGCATTCATGACCTTCTGCAATATTGCAGACACCTTATTCCAATATAAAATTATGAACTTTAAAAATAGTATATACTTTTTACGCAGTTACAGAAAAAATATTCTTGAGTCAGATTGGCGTTTTTTCATTGCTTTGATCGATTTTTACGGTCTTGGCAATAGTTATTTACGACATGAATGGTAAAAGTGAAAATTTATTTTGTGAAAACGAACGGTTGCGACACGAGGCCGATAGGTCGATTTTCGCAAACTTACGAACAAGATACAATTAATTTTCTACGTGCGTCACACACTATTTAACAGCCTTACTGACTTCCATATAATTTTCATTCATATGTAGTATTTGTAGAACGCGTGCGATCCTTGGTGATTCCCTAAGAGGATATACAAAGCAGTTGAATGCCAGCCTCGTTGGTTTTTTTTAATCGGGAAGGAATTAGGACATTATTCGGGCTTAGGGCACTTCGCAGGTGTTGGGAGTAGCCCCTTGTGAAGAAGTCAAGCTCGTTTTGTCGGAACAAATTTCCCATGACATTGTCCGGGAGTCGAACCCGGCCTTCTTGAGCGAAAAACAAGCGACTTTCGCTCTGAGGCACGTGTTGACATTTTAAGTGTATAAATCACTTAATGTTACGTTAAGGTCATTAGTGGCTTATGCGGCCAGACGAGAGTATTTTGTTTTCTTGATTGTATTCACAGATTTATCTGAACACTCGAGCATCGTTTCGCACTGTATTAAAATTGAAATTTTAGCACGCTAAGCCCCTTTTCAGGAGATAGCTTCACCTGGAATATTTACGTTATTGTCCGAACTCAATACACAGTAGAGAATTTATTTGGAATATGCAGCGAAGAGTGTTTGAAATGGCATTAGAGTGAACACGTTTACGGCTCTACAGGTGCGGCAGAACCTGGGGCCGGACGTCTGCTGGAAGGGGTTCGCCTACTGCGGATTGCTGAACCATCGCTACCCCGACAAGCGTCCTTTAGGGTTTCCCTTGGACCGTCTACCTCGCGATGAAGTCTCTGGAATCAACGACACCATTGAACGATTCCTCACGCCCAACATGCAGATAGCCAACGTGGTGGTGCGGCATAGGGATCGTACTGTTACTTCAGACCAATATACGGGTCGCTAGCGTTACTCCAGAACAAAAAGTTTCTGAAAAGAGTTCATTTGATGATTTTTAGTTTAAAATAATGTTTGCTCTTTTTAAAATTATTATTCAACCCCACGTTAATCATATATTTTATTCTAAGTTATCGAATATCATTTCATGATAATTCGAAGTGCGCGTTTCGCAACATATCTTGACTTGTTAGATGTTTTTGATAATAAGATTTGTTAATAAGGTTTGTTAAATATTATTTAATGTACAAAAGAAAGGTCAGAGAAAATTTTGTTCATCGCTCAAAAACAAACAATCCAAAAGTAAAATATAGGAAACGTTTTTCATGTAAATTTTGCTCTATTCTCAAAAATGTTGGTGAGTTTCAGCAACTTACTCCTGTACCTTGAACAATAAATATTCTTATTATCTGATTTTCTTTGACAGACTCGAAAAAACCTTGCTGTTCCAAAATCCGTAAAAGCAACAATTTTTGTTAACTTATTTTACTCTCTCTTATAATAATAATAATAATAATAATAATAATAATAATAATAATAATAATAATAATAATAATAATTCGCTTATCATGGCTAAGGAAGGATGGTTATTAATTCATTATATTTGCCCTGTCTATCTGACTTCGTGGGGTGCGGAAAGAAGCAAAGCATCACACATGTATTACAAGAAGAAAGATGTTTTGGATTGTAATTAATTTATAATATTAAATAAATCTCTGATCATTACAATGCGTGAATCTCACAGCAAGTAACTATTACTTCAACAATGCATATTTCTGAGGTCCAACGTCAGTCCACCGTCGCAGACATCCTTGGCGAGGCGGGCAGGGGAGGCCCCAGCTCGCAGGTATTCTGCCTTTTTGCCCCGGCGTAGTGGCGACGGTAGCGGTAGACGCCGGACATGTCGCCGTGAGCGGGTATTGACCGCCGGTAGATTACGGAAGAATCGACTTCATCAGATGCTGTGATGTCACTGCAGCGCCTCTGACTGGGAGGTCCTAGGTTCGGAGTCCCGACGGCGGCAGGATTTTCGACACTAGCTTTTCAGCTAGGTCGAATTCAGTTGCTGTCTGGAGGAGAATTCTAGCGGCCGGCTGCTCTGATCGACAGTTTTCCGTGGTTTCTCCGATCAACACCAGGCGAATGCCGGAGCAGTACCCTAACAAACGGGCCACGGACCACGCGCGATCTGTCCTTCCTCTTCCTTGTCCTATCCTCTTCTCTTATACACACACTTACACTAACATGCACTACACTATCACATATTCCGGGAGACCGGTCGGGAGCTTAAAGCTTGTCCAGGCTGGGGCGGTGCCCCGCTGGTGGGAGAGTCCTGGTTAGGGGGAAACCCTACTAGCCGACGGTAGGTCGGCGCCGGATCTCGCCATCCAGCGGAGGAAGATCACCCATCTCCCGAGAAAAGAACATCCACTACACTGACGGGACTAATGACCAAAGCAGTTGACGCACCCGGAAACACGAAAAAACCCTTCTATTCGCTCCCATTTTGAATGATTGCGTAGGAGTGTCTAACTTTATCCAATCAAATATCGGCGCTTGCTCGTTGGAATTCATATGCGAAAGAAGTTGGCAGTCTGCACGGTAATTTACGTTTAATTTCTTTCCGGGGATTATCTAAGCTGTGGCATCAGGCAACGACTGGGAGAGAGGCTTGGGTTGTTGAGGGGACATGAGCCTAAAATGGTGAAAGGGTCCTTTTCCTAGAAGGCGGCAACCAAGGAAACTCAACAGTGGAACTTCGCTGACGCGGGGGCTGAAAGGGCAGCTCTTCCTCCGGCCCGCTTACACCGCGTACTTCCCACATTTAATCATGGCGTGAATCGATGTGTGTGTGTATATATACGAGGGGGTGGGGCGTAAGTCATGGCAACTACTTGTGTGAATACGAGCACAGGTGAAACATGTGTAATAAACACACGAAAGAACAAGGCATGAACTAATGGAGAATGGAGACTATGGCATGGATGGGAGACATGGCATGAAGACTAATGGTTCTAATGCATGGACATTTAAAGACACGTCAAAATTGTATTCTCATATTTATTAAGGTATTTGAAATGACAGAATTGGTTTCCTGTTCCAATGCATTTTAGAATATACGAGTTCACAACAGCCCTAAAGCATTACATATATCCGTTCTATAAACCCTGATTAGGTAGATTCTCGATTACCGCACGTGCCACATCGGTCCGCGCATTCACAGGTCGTCACGTGCGTTGATTGATCTCTGGTTGCTACGCATCCTCGCAGAAACTCCCTACCATCTCACGACTATCCGGTATGGAAGGACGTTATTCCCAAGAGCTTCCACCGTTCCCTGTGATGTTCTCGGAGATTTCTCCCATGCAGGTCGTCTATAATCGATGTATGAGCGCTGCTCAAAACAGATTACATTCATTTCGCTCAGCGATAGTCAGACACCTGATTCAACGTTTCTCTCTGTTCTAATGGAGACACATTCACAGAGCCATCTGTTGTTGTGAACACTCATTATTAAAGCTTCTCTTCACGCGACAAATAAAATTGTGTGATCTAATAACATTTCTTTTAAAAAAAATAGTTGCCATGACTTCGCTCCAACCCTCGTGTATATATCACCACCCCGCCTCGCGAAACCGCAGGCACCTAATGGGAAGTTGCAGACAAATGTCAAGAAGATTTTTGTCAGAGCAGAAGGATCTTCCAGGTGTGAGAAATATCCAAATACACGCATAAATTGAAGAACATTACTGATGTATTCATAAATCAACTCAGAATACAATTTTACAAACAAAATAAAGAAAGAAATGTGCATTTACACAAACGAACGACTCTCCTAAGTTTGTATTTATTCTCAAATAAATACCCTCTTTGTATTAAAAATTCTTTACTATAATTGTTTCCGTGCACGGTAAATACCTTTTTGTCATACTAGCATCAACTTTGCTTTAATCACCTTAGGTCGAATTATCACATACAAATATTGGTTTTAGTCATGAGCACTTAGGTGAATACAAATGAAAGAATTTGACAACTTCGTAAATACAATGCAATGAACAATCGTCTCACCAAAAGTGGCTGAGAATGTGATATCTTATGCAAATCTTTAAAAATAAAAATCTACAAAACAATGCTGCTAAAGTTCTCAAGGTATCTGACTACTCAATCCATCAACACAATGAGTGATCTCAGTTCCATTCATTCTTTCTAAAATCAACTGTAATAATCATTCCACTCCTTTCCCTGGCTATTTACGTCGATTGATTCAGCTGGTGCAACCGCGTGTTCAACAATTAAATGCTCAAAGTTCACAAGCAACCCCGCAGTCCTGTTAACAAATCTCACTTTTTTTTTTTTTTTAAATTTAAGGTCGCATCAACATCTTACATGACCACTATTGCTGTTATCGGTATGGTAACTATGTGAATGAAACGATATGGTGATTGATGATAAGGGGTGAAAGGACGAACACAAATACAACCATGCCCGAGGCGGACTTTCGAACCTGCGACCTTCGGTCCGAGATCACTACGACACTACTGCCTTAGCGATCTCGGCCACCGGGCCGGCAAATTTCACTTTGTTAGCTTGGGTGAAGTTGACGCCGCAGTCCGCGGCACCACAAAATGCGACCTCCCTTTGCTGCTCGCGGCGTCGCCTCGCAGTTGCACTTCAGCAGCGCGCATCGTCGCCTTGCGATCGCGGTCGCGATTGCCTTTGCAGATCGCGGCGAGATTCACCGCTTCTATCATCGCAGTTCACACCAGCAACGTCCACTCTCGTCTTTCTTCCTTTGTCTTGCGCTTTACTGGAACGCTCATCCGCGTCTTCTTCTTCTTCTCGTCCACTCTTGTGTTTTAAGCGTTAGTACGTAAAGTTCCCTTGCACTTTTGCAAACAATCTATCGCCTTTAAACTGTCATGGCGTTGCCTGTCACACTCGTTTGCTTCTACAACTGCTCTCACAATCTCCAAGTTCTCTTCGCCATTCCAAATTGAAAATTATTGCGTTTAATGTGTTGATCACTTGCTAGCCCGAAATACTGTTCGAATAAACACTCATTCAACCAGTCTCAGTAATTTCCACTAAATCACAGTTCTTACAAATGCCTGCTTTTGCACAATTTCTATGCTTGTAGTAAATGCAAATTACAATGCCTGGATACTATTATATTGTGCGTCTCTTAACTCACACGGCGACTCGAACAAGGAAACCAACTATTCATACGGCGGCTCGAACAAGAAGGGCTGTTGTTCGCATTATTTATGTAGCAGCTTCCTTTTCACGTGTCATGCCTTTTTCTGGGACTGACCCGGCATGCCGTTCGTCCCCGGAAACTTGTGCTGTTGTAGTCAGTGTCGCGCATCTGTTGACCACCGCCGCATGCGTACATTTATTTCCGCATTCTGGCGACGTGAGTTGCGTGGGCGGCTGGGTTGTTTGGTGGAGCGTCATATATATATATATATATATATATATATATATATATATATATATATATATATATATATATCGAGTTTATATATACAGATATGTTTACTGAGCGTCACTATATATAACCATATTAATTCTTCTCATGACCATTTACATTAATGCGAATTAGTTATTTTTAGTGGGTGGGTGGTCAATAAATAGTCCTATTGTTTAGCCAACGTTGCGGAAGAGTATTGTTTCCTCACTAGGGCCATGGACTGCTAAAATATGAAATGATACTACCAAAATTGTTATAATAATTATATGAAATATAAATATATTTTTACATTGACAAATTGAGGCAATAACAAAACATGCCACATTCATTCTTCCTTGATTTTTATATCAACCATAATTATAAACAGTCAAAAACTTCCGTCAGGTTTACGGCCGCACTATGTTTCCAGAAAAAAATAAGTTCTCTTCATTTTCACACCGGAGCTTGTACATGCAAGGTGAGTATTCACGGGAGTTGAAGGGGAGGAAGACCTGTTCCTTTCCTATGGAACCTATTATTTTTTCTAATCGTGAAAGGATCTAATAATTATAAAATTATTATTTACTACGACCTAAACTTTCAATCCAGAATAAAAATTACTTTTTATATAAATCAGTATGACAGTTATCAATATACAATTTATTATAAGTTTTATAAACAACAATGCTGTTGCTTGACTCATGGCAAGTAAGGATCAATTAAAATCTACCTAATTTTCATCAGAAGCTTAAGAAATATTTTATATCAATTTAGAATATAAAGTAAGGCGAGGAAAAGAATACATAATAAAAACCATAATAGTTATTTTAAATTTTTTTATTGACTGTTTGATGGCGATTAAACTGCTCTGGTCGTTTGAGTCAGGAGGGAGTGGGAAGGAAATGGGAAGGCGGGGAGTTTCCGGAAATAGTAAACTCCGTGAGGCAGCAAGTGAGCTTCCTTCACCTCAACCCGGATAGTTGACTGCTCTAACGTGACGGGTTGTATTGCAAAAACGGGGCAACGTCCGACCATAAGCTGAAGATTATAATGCATCGCTGACTGCCTGTGCATTGGCCTCTGAGTCTGTGTGCTGCCACGTCTGGCTGCCTGTAACCTTTTGGCGAACTTATTTACTTCTAAGTGCTTATTTTTAGTCAGAATCACTTCGCATTTTAAATGAGTTATTATTATTCAGAGAAACGCCACGTGCGAGTGAATTCACTAAATTCCGATCGATCAATCGATTATTCGTTGATTGATTGTTTGTTTATTTCGTATTTCCGGGGCGCATCAATTTCTATCGTCGCTACTCCCGTAAGTAATGCATCTTTATCTCGGGGAGGGCGTTGTTCTTTACCCTGTGATGTGAGATCCAGCTGACCTATGTCGGCTTGCAGAAATGTTTCTTCTTATCTAAGTCCCCGCAGTTCTTCAGAGTAGAGCACCACCCTGCCGACACAAGCTCTAAGCTCCCCTGATAGGTGTCCTAACATGTGTGGTAGTACTGTATGTAAGTGTGCGTGTGTAAGGGGAAAGGATAGAACAAGGAAGACGATTGAGAGATCGCGCGAGATCCGTGGCCCGTTTGTTAGGGTTCAGCCCCAGCATTGACTTGGTGTGGGACTGGACAAACCACGGAAAGCTACCGATATTATCAGGCGGCCACTAGAAGACCAAGCGTTTTCGATGGTGAGTTTTCCATGTTTGTATAGATTCAGTTAACACTGGCAACAGTCTACTAACCTCTGGGCGTTAGCTTCTCTTTAATCAAAAGAAAACAAGGCAGCGCAGTGTTATCTACGTTATGATTACTGGGTCATATTTGCGGTGTACAAATAATAATGTTTGATGCACTGTACCTTATAATCGAGTGGTTACTAACATTCGTGACCTCCGGCCTGTCAGATAGAGTCCGTTGCATAAATTGCGGAGGAAGATAAAACTGTCACCTTGCCCCAGATGCGAGAGACGGACGACCCGAGATAGGTGTGCGGAAAGTGAGCCATGAACCGCACATTGTACTCATGCTTTCCAATGCAATTAGGCAAGAATGTGATCGTACACATAGTAAACTTCTTTGGCAAAAATATCTACATTATATGAACTGAGTGTTAGAGAAATATCTGGGTAACAGAATGAAGACTACAGAAACCTACTTTCATTCCTTTTAAGCATTACAAGAGCTCAAAATACTAAAAATATCTCAATATTTACATAAAAAATACTGTTCTATGTGCACAAAAATTGTAATTTCATGTCCAACAAAAAGATTACGTCATTTAATACCTTGGATTTTTTCCATTTTGAATTGGTTATCGTCTCCAGTCATCGCAGAGATTTCTAAGCAACTCTACCAAATGTATTAATTACACTTCATTGCTCTAGGAGAGCATGTTTAATATCGTGTTTATTTGACAAACTATTTTCTGTTTTTATTTCTTAGACAGAAATATATTATATCAGACAGTATATATTGTAGCTATGAAAATGAGTAGTTGTATTTGCGAGTGAATATTAAAGTTAACATTTGTAATATATTGAAGTAATAATTGTCTATTTGAATAGTTTAATCCCATTGCGGTCATTCTCCATTGCACCATGTCGAAGTGTAGTGTAATCCTCTATTGTAATAGCTTAATATTTTAATAATCTTGAACATTTTTGGCTTCAAGTTGAACGTTGGTAAACTTTTGCTATTGTAGATTAGTCATTTCCTAATACCAATAGGTCTCTGGTGACTCATCACATGTTTCTCTAATATTTCTGCCAGTTTCCAATACTTTAAAAAGTCTAAAAATGACTTTTCCTGATTCATTTCTACACAAAGATTGGGTATGCAAATGCTTAAGCATTGTTGCTATCTTCAATGTTATTCATCCTTACAACACTGAGTACCAGTGGGGTCTTATAAGACCCAAACATCTAATTCTCAGTAGTATTGATGGCTAATTTTCTTCTGCTGCAAAAGTAAATGCTGACAACTGTTTTGTAAAACTGTAGATTCGGCAACAACTGAAATTATTGTCTTTTATTATGGTTATGCTAGTCCGGTCATTTTGAAACTACCATTATTGACATGGAACTTTCTTATGGCGAGTTACGACGCATTTTACTTGAAGAAGCTGGTTCTTCAGGAGATACCGTTGGCTAGGTTTGCAACGTACTACAATTAGGATACGCGATACAGTGATGAAGAAATATCATCAATTGAAAAGATTGAGATTGAATCAGACGATTGCACTAAAGTAGTGAAAACGTTTTTAGAAGTAATATTAGATACTGGCCTTTTTTCAGGAGTGGATTGCATTATATTACAAAATTATATGCATTTCTTCGAATGTATTGTGAGAAATAATTGCATTATTTGTTGCCATACACATCCGAAAAATTAGGAAGATATGTGGTAGGGATGTAAAAAGAGAATCGTGTATAAGAACGAAGATCTAACATTGCTAAGAAAGTCCAGGATCTCACAAGATATGAAGAAAATGTGGGGCAAAGAGTCAGTCAACTCCTTCCCTCTTATTTATGGTGAAACAAAAATATAATTGATGAAAATTTGAAATGGTCCAAAAAAGGAGGAACTTCTTGAAAAAAGTGGGTTCAAAATAAACATAGATGAATGCTACTTAGTAGAAAATGCTTTCAATGCGTTTTCATTCCAGCTGCTGCACAAATTCCACAATGAAGCAATGGCTAGAAATCTTCATACAAAGGATACCCCTAGTTAACATGGTACGTTTCCTAAAGCAAATGCACAGATGAGTGGCTACATTATACTCCTAACATAAAATAATATTTTTTGAAAGGCTTCTTAGCCGTCCCACCATCCACACCCCTCTAGACTATTATCAATACATCAGTTGTTGGTAGTACTTTGGTGAAGGTAAGAGCATAATGTTTCTAAAGTTATATGTTTACATGTGAATCAAGACACACCACATTCTTAAGCAAGACAAGATCCTGTAAGGGTATAAACACATATCAGTCATGGGTAAATATGAAAATTTTGTTTTCAAGAAAAACTGGACGTCATAGAGGAAAACTGATAATAGGCTTTGTGGAACTTCATCACCCAAACTTAGAGAGAAAAGCGTTCAAACTTAAAATATCCTATTATATTTTTTTTCAAACATGAAGCAGTGTTATAAGCAATAATGTTATTATATCAATTACATCAGATGTTGGTAGTTCTTGTGAAAGGTAAAAGCATTATGTTTAAAGTTACATCTTTACATAATTCTAAGACACACCACTTTCTTAACCAAGACAAAGATCCTGGAGAAGGGTATAAATACACTTATCAGTCATGGGTAACTATGAAATTTTTTTTCAAGAACACTGGACGTCATAGAGGAAACGGATAATATATTTACAATCATCACTCCAAACTAAGAGGAGAAATGCGATCTAAACTAAAACATCACACATATATTTTTTTGAAAATATGGAGTCAGTGTCGCTAAATTATGTTTTAATTTATTTATTTGTAACAGACTTAATTCTTTATTCTGATGAAATTTTGCTTAATGCTTTTTAAGGCATTTCTTAATGATTAATATAATATTTAGCATCACCCTATTTTGACGATCGTGCGAAACCCAAGAACCGAATGAGAAACTCGACAAAAATAACCTTACGGTTCTAGAATAACAAGCTTTCAAGAATAACCACTTGAATTCAAACATCGCGAACAAGCAACTGTGACAAATTAGAAGAGAATCCGGCATTCTTTCTCGCTCACGACCTGGGGAAATTCTCGCACTCTGCGCAGTGCAGCAGCAGGAGGCGGCTTCGGCCGGGGCTGTTTACACGGGCCGTGGCAACGGGGGATCGAGAGTGGCGGGCTGGAAGGGCGCGTGGGCGGGAGGGGAGGGGAGGGGAGGTGGGGCGGGGCCGACGCCGGAGGAGGTCGCGGCTGTCGGGCGGCGTCGCACAAATAAACAGCCGTTGGCTCGGCGCGCTTCACTCCACGCCCGCCGTAATGCGAAGAAGTGGTCGATCGGACTTGCCGCCGACCGCGGAAGTCGCCCCATGGCTACCCTTCCTGACCGCCGCCATTGCTCGCAGACTGAGTACTGAATGGGCCGAAAGGCGAGGACAATATTATTGGACGCAAAAACAATATTATAAGAGTCGCTTTTTGCACTAACTCAATCGAAGGACGGATTGACCAACAACTGTCAGTCAGATACTTGTGTTTCCTTGAGTCCGGCGTAGGTAGGTCTAAATGAAAAAGAAATGCCCAGCATTATGTAGGATATCTCAGACTAAATGTTGCAAACTTCTAGCGTTTGTAAGGGTTGAAGATCACTTTTTGCCAATGGCATGAGGTGTGAAATCTCGTATACCGAAGTTACTTATTATATTTGCAATGATAATTCTATCACTTCATAATTCATTAATAATAATAATAATAATAATAATAATAATAATAATAATAATAATAATAATAATTCACAGCGGGGATAAAGTTGCTCGAGTCCGCAGTCTACCATACGTGTCTTCTGCGTAACGCTAAATGAGCAACAGTGATTCGCCATCTACCATTATAAACTTGCGAATCCTCGCACGCTGAGGGAAACTGCACATCTCTACTTGTCAGCGCGTCACCAAACGGCTAATATGCCAAGAGTGGATGTTGGCTAGTAAGAAAGCAATGATTGGTAGTCAATCAATCTTGTACTGGTGTTTGGGATGTCTTTTTGATACGCCATAGAAACTGCATTTTTATAACATTTGTTCTGATGCACTTGTGCACTAGAATCTGAATCCAGGAAAAGGTGTCAGACTAAGAGAAAGTACAGAAATCTGGTGTCTAGAGTTTAGAATTCCACTGTACTTTTAAAGAGTCTAGCACAAATATTCCCTTCATTTTGATATTTCAATAATTGGTAAATGTGTGTAAAAACTCGAGTTCGACATTTTTTTCAGGCTTAACATTCTTATTAGGATTTTTTAAAATCATTTGGGTAAATTACATCCCAAAAATTGATTAATCGGATATTGTGCCCATTTAAAATCTTTTTTGTCAATCAAAACAATTGATTGACAAAATAATTGAAATGCTACGTTTTCATTTCGTATAGTTTAATCTTTATACCCCCAAAATTCGCCACGCTTTCGCTTTGTAACATTTCAGCCCACTGTATGCCCGCGGCGGGAGCGGGGGAGGGTCTGTTTTTATGTCAGGCAGTGAGCCACGAGATCAGGGCCGTATAAACGTTGTAACAAGAATGCGTGTGAGTTAACCCTCTTAATGAAAGAAGTGAAGTGAGGAGGGACACTTGTGCCCGGGCGCCCAGTTTTGATGAGGGCACTTTTTACTCCACTCAGTTCATAATGTTGCATTAATGTTTAGAACAAGCAGTATTCATTATTTAGTCATATGTATTCGCTGTATTAACCACACAATATGCAAGAGAAGTAAATTAATGTTACAAGTAACAGCATGTAAAGTAATGTGACAATATTGTAAATGTTTACAATAATATTCAAGAGAAGTAACATAAGGTTAACACATTGAAATCATCCATATCAGTAGAAATAACGAAACAACCTCATGTATCGAAACCAACACTTCGAAATATCAGTCTATGGTCTATTGCATGAGACATCGGTGCCATAAAAATAGTAGCTTGTTTAATTAGTATATTCCATTAATATAAATTCATTATAATTTTACAATTTTCATTATTATTTATATTTATTCATTTATGCGTTTCGAGGTGTAGAGGGCTTTTCTGCACGCGGCAAATTCTTACTTGGCTCGCCCCTGTGGCAGGACATGCTTTGGATACTCCATGGAATCCGCCGCCAACGGGACGTGTGAGTCACATGGCGTGAGTTTACAACTGCGGACACTTGAGAAGCTGTGTCGCTCGTAAGTCAACAAGCAAAGTCACTCTTTCGGACACCGTTGCGCCTGCTCTGAATCGGCTTTCGGGATGTGACCGAGTGGAATACGAAAGAACAGCCGTTAGCTTATTTTTACTCAATGCGCTCGCTCTAAAACATAACCTACATTTTATTGGTAATGCTTTCTGGAGATTTCGCGGCAAACGTTCATATCCGTGTTTAGCGGAAAAGCGTTCTTAGAAACACTAAATATCTCTGTCAGGAAAAGGGTATAGAATTACTGAAAATAATATTTCTAGAAACCCTTTTGTCTGCGTTTTATTAGCTTGATATATTGTTTCAAAAAATTTTATGCGCCTACTATCTCAGATTTGAAATAGGAAAATACGAACATTCATCGTTATCTGCTCGGTTTCTCCAAAACACACTTAACTTACGGAATGCAACTTTAAACTTTATTACAGGAACAATATAAATGTTTTTCAATTTATTCTACATTTTGTATGCTCTCAATCTTTTCATCATTAATTAAAGCATTATAAACTAAGATTTCATTTTTGCTAATGTCAAAATACTGAATTCTTTTCGACTTCTCAAGGTCTTGAAGTTTAAGATCCGAAAATGAACTTTGAAAATGAATTTGCTAACATCTATGGTTCAGTTAACAACTCTGTGATGAACGGTTAAAGGGACTTGTCAAAATATTTCATTTTACGAGACAAGGAAAACAAACTTTAGGAAGCTCTGTAAAATCTCTGTACGTTTTTACAACCAAGCAGCATTGTTGCCGATGTAGTAGGAAAATATTTAATATCCATAAAGAGTAAAAATCTCATCCAAGTAGATCTATAAAGTAAAAACTGCGAATTTTGACTGAAGTCCTTTATACCGCACTTCATAGAAGCATATTTTATCAAATTCCTTCATTTGAATGATTTTCAAGTGAATCTACATGAATAACTGTTAAAGTACTGGTATATTATTACCGCTTCTAACTCTGTCCTCTGCTCGATTGACTGATTCTGGGCGCGTCAACTGCTAAGGTCATTGTTCTCGTAAGTGTAGTGCGTGTTTTCCTCGGGATGTCGCAGTGATCTTCCCCCGGTGGATGGCGAGACCTGGCGCCGATATACCTGTTGGATAGCGGGATTTTCCTCAACCAGGCATCTCCTACCGGGCACCGCGCTCCTATCGGGACAAGCTCTAAGTCCCCGACTGACTTTTCGGCATTTGTAGTGTAAGTAAGTGTCAGGATAGGACAAGGAAGAGGAAGCAAAGATCGCGCGCGGTCCGTGGCCCGTTTGTTAGGGTATTGATCCGGCATTCGCTTGGTTTTGATCGGAGAAACCACGGCAAACCATAGATCAGAGCAGCCAGCCACTAGACAGCGTCAAAGCTTGACCTAGCTATCTAACTAGGATCGAAAATTCTGCCACCGGGGGTAGTGGGACCTAAGATCTCGCGGTCAGAGGCTATCATGAAAGTTGTTTTCAGTCTATTTTGAGCTTTCCGCGCTTTAAATGCAAAATCATGCAAAATTGAGAATGAAATGTAAGAAATTAGGAACGTATAAAATTATTTCGCATTTCTTTCGTTCCTCCTTTTGAGAAACAGATGCCGATGAATGAATGCCTAGTCTGACAAAAAGTTGCTAATATATTTTAAAAGTTTTTTTGCATTGTTTCTTTTTTGTGTACAAAGATACGTGATTTAGAGGGCTATATGGTATAGGCACTTTACACTATTTATCGGGTGGTATTTTTATTCATTTGCTAACTTTTCGTAGTTAAAAAATTCATATTATTGATTTGTTTCTGTACAGTATTTTTCGGTGGGGCAACGAAGAAAATATGATAGCTTTATTGACTATTATGAAAAGAAAAGAGTAATTTTTACTTTCTCGAAGCCCTTGGAGCAATGATTGTAAGTGACGCGTGATGTAATCTTTGTCAGTTTACTTTGAGAGATTATGAGAAAAAAAGAACGGATAAAGTTCTCTCTTTAAAATTGAATAGGTTGAAATGAACGATGATCAGGAAACTGAAGCTCCAAATCAGGGTCCTAGGAATCTGAATGTGAGATGAGTTCGTAGCTTTTGTAGAGTTCAAAAGTGTTATGAGAGGAATGAGCTACTTCAAAGTTTCTGACAGTCTTGCAAGTGGGGCTGCTTTGCATTCTTCATTATTCAGTTATAATAAGCCTTTGAAGTCACCCGCATTTTCCTTTGCCAAAATCAACATGTGTTAAGGAACATATGAGTTTTAACATTCTGTTCTTCACACATTCTCACACAAATCACATGGTAATGTAAAAACATCTTCGGGTGAAATTTGTTATTTTCAAATTGCTTTAACACAATTTATGACGACTGAATCTGCCTATTTATTGCTTTTTGTGTGATATTTGTTGTTTCCGCACTTAGTTAAAGATACCGTACTTAAAATCTATCGGAAATAATCAATTTTCAGATACCGTAAACGTTAGTTAATCATACTTCTTATGATTAACTTACCACAGTAAACTCACGAACGTAATCTACGATCATAATTTTTCCTGGAAACAGACCAGAGATATCTTCAAAATATTTCACCTTTTTTCATCCGTCTTCTCCACTACGGTATTAATTTTTCTGCACTACTTGTCGAGGAAACCCTCCGCGAACGATTAAGGTAACGAAACATTTAAGGCGTATCGCAACTGAACGTGAAGTAGCAACTCTCGCTTCAATAGAGGAGCTACGTTGTTGATTTTGGGCTGGGAGGCGCTGGTTTCTCTCCCCGGGAGCGCTATATCTTCCCCCGGGGCAGCGGCAGCGAGGCCCTCGGGCCCCAGAGGCGTGACTGGAAAACTGCCGAGATGGGATTTTGCAGGTACAAGCGAAGAAATTAAGAGCCTACTGTAAACATGCGTGCTGCGGCATACTAAACTCCAAGTGGACAACTTGAACTCAATATAACCTAGAGGTACATGGAAAGTGAAAGGGTTTCGTGATGTAATTTTCGAAGTTCAATGAAAAGCTTGAATACACTTTTCTTATCGACAGTTGTACAGACCTGCAAAGTAATGCTTTTTTATTGATGCATTAATTGTAAATATTATTTTCATTTATCTTATTTTCGACTAATAACAACTAAACAAAAATATAAATTAGCCTTACTGTTTCAATATGGAAAATTAATACTTAAGAATTACATGACATATTTATATTATAAAAGTATAAGCTCTTACTATACATTTTATAGAACTTTTTGTCTCATATAATTTTATTACAATAATTGAACATTTTGTTGTATTAAACATGTCTACAACTTATATAAAATTATTATCCACCTGTAATAAGTGAATTATCACAATTATGTCGATGCTATTACGAACATTAATATAAAATAAACTTTTAAAACTTAGGCCCGATTAAACGTTCTGCATTTTACAAAAAAAATATTTTAAAGTTAAAATAGTTTCATACAGGAATCGATAAGGCAAGCTCTAAACTGCACGTCATATTGATCAAGTTGATTGTCGTTCATATGAATACATTGTAAAATTTCTCAGTGCTTCTAACAAACAAAACACAGATACGTGAGATTAGATTGCACAGAATATCAGATAATTAAAATCTCAGAAAAATCCAGATAGCGCTGTTTTTGGCCACGTTCGCGTTAAAGAAAGGACCTCATCATAGGATTTTAAAAGTCTGAAACGTACCATTTCAAAGATATGAATTGTGTTAACGTGTATTACGGTGTAATATGTGTGGCGGCTTGCGTTTGCGCCTGCCTAATTCCTTGTATAGTAGTGTCTACAATTCTACGCCCGGGAGAGGGGGGATTCCCTTCTATCGAGCAGTAGAACATTATAGATATGTGTTCCAATGGCGTTTTGTATACAGTAAATTATATTTTCTTTTTGTATTATATATATATATATATATATATATATATATATATATATATATATATATATAGGGATAGATCCACAAACGAAACAAAAGAATTGTGCAAAATAAACAACGTGTTTGACTTGAATTAAGATTCTTCATGGATCTAATTATAAAATTACACTGAAGTTCTCTTTAATCATTGTTGATAAAATCCTAATAGCACTTCATAGAATGTAGACCCTAATGCAGAGAAAGTTGTTTCAACAGCTCGGGATCTTGTACTAATGCAAAAAGGCTGTACATTGTAAACATTTTTAATTTTATAACTATCGTCTTGATCTGCTTTAACTGTATTCTATAATAAAGTTGGATTTACCTATATTAATCATGAAATTCAGTACTTTCATTGTCAAAATACTAATGATTATAAAAGTATGTTCTTATCTTGAAAAAATTCACATTATTACCATACGGAAAAGGCATAATGTTTTTTGCCTTAGTTAAAACCATCACTGACCCTCATTTTTGTTCATACACACGCTCATTTACGCGCATATTCTCAGGCACACGCTACCGGTTTCACTATTTTTTTTTCTTTAATCGAAAGGTGATCCTAACACGGTCGCTCATTTTCGTGTGGATAAACTTCCTCCATTTCCTCCTGATAGCTAGACAGCTTCCTCTTACGACGGTAACCGACGCTCGACCTATTTCCTAAAGAAATTTTAACGTATGCTCCGCATTACGGAACACGCAACCTGAAAGGATGTCCCCTGAAAAGGGTTAAGATTTGTTTGATGGCGCGATCCCTAGCAACGGATAACGCACGTAGCAACGGCATATCTTATGGCCCGTCGGGGTTAATATGGAAAGCGGTAGGGCCGCGGTTGCCCGGACAATAGCGGGTCGCGACGCGCCGTGGGCTGTCGATCGAAATATCGACTCGGCGGTGCTGACGGAAACGTCGGAGGCTGCGGCCTCCAGCGCGCATGAGCCCTCGATCTCGAATGAAGGCACCGCTACCTTCGTAGTGCTGCGGACCAACTCAGTGAGCTCAGAGGCAGAATTACCGTTGTCTCTGTAGTAAGGATTTGACATCGACAACGTAACATCGATGTTGCCAAACATAGATGTTCAAAGTTTAAAAAAAAAATCGATGTTAAAAATACATCCTCCAAAAACTATCGATGTTTTTAGACCATAGCTGTTTTTAAACATCGATATTTTAAAGTTGCTTTTGTATTCTCTAACCTTAAATTTGTGCGCAACAAAATATAATTTAACAGTTGCCGTGCGTATTAATTTATAATTAAAATTTGTTTGAAAACGAAGTTAAAACGCCCCTCCAAGTGTGAAATATGAGAAAAAAGATCGAAATACTAGGGCATTAAAGATCATATCGGGCAAATGATAGTAGTATACTCGAAGGTAATACGAACAGCGTTTGTTTGACTCGCACACAAACACAGTGATACCATCAGTTACTATTTCATATTTTAATTTTTACAAATTTGTGATTTTGAGGATTTTTCATTCTCAGATAAAACATAGAAAACGTAAAAACATCGATCCCAAAACATGGATGTTTATAAAATATCGGCTTCAATACATCGATGTTTAAAACTCGATATTAATAAATAGATATTTTTATAGAAACATCGTTGGTTTGAAAACATTAACTTGGATATCGATGTCGCGTCATCCCACTCTGAAGCAATTCTGACTAGGAGGTTGTAAGGTTTGAGTCCCGACGGTGGCATATTTTCAACACCAGCAATATACCTTGGTCAAATTCAGCCGCTGTCTGGGAGAGAGTTCTAGCGGCCGGTTGCTCTGTTCGGTAGTTTTCCGTGTAATCTGCGATCAATACCAACAGCTTACGGCAGAAGTACTTCAACAGACGGGCCGCGGATCGCGAAGGATTTTTTCTTCCTTATCCCCTTCCAAGCATATACACACATACACTACCACACACGTCGGAAGATCAGTCAGAAGTTTCGAGCTTGCTCCGGAAGGTGAGGTGCCCCGCTGACGAAGGCACTGAGAGGGCCAAACCAAACAAGACATGTCTGACGTGTAAGTTGTGAGATTTCACTTTCCAGCGGGAGTGGGGATAACACCTGAGATGTACTAATTCACACCACTAATAATACTAACGATCATAGCAGTTAACGCGTTCGGAAACAATCAGTTAGTTATTCAGTTCAGTGAGCTGGTATGCACACTTTACACAGCATATTCATAGTATATACATGAATATAAGACTAATTGGTATTTTGAGGGCAGGAGTGGAGTTGCCACGGCTTGTTATTTTGGTCCCACACACAGGATGGCAGGAAATAGAAATCACCTGCACGGGTATCCGTTAGTATTCAGGTGACTGCAGTGGGCCAACAAGTTGGGGGCTCTGTGCTCGGGGATGAGCCCCAGTGGTGTAAACAAACTTCGGTACCAACCTGGAAAGCTGGTAAATATTGAGATCGAGGTGGTCTCACCCTAGTTGTAGGTAGATATGTGTTAAATGCGTTCTGGCCTCTCCTCACACTATCCCAACAGTGTTCTTATTCACCCGCGAGAAGTGAGGAGGCCCACCCTGAGAACATGAACCCCCTAGTGAAATACAAGCAGTATGAATCAGTACACCGCCCGAGTTTTATGACTTAATGATGGCAGGCCAAAGCAGAATACAGGAAGATAACATGAACATTTTGTAAAAATTTCAAAAAACATTTGTTGGTAAGCATAAGAAAAATTAGTGTTTTCTCCCTTTCAAAAACAAAATATTGAATGTGTGAGAGAGAGAAAAGTTGTGTGTGTGTGTGTGTGTGTGTGTGTGTGTGTGTGTGTGAGAGAGAGAGAGAGAGAGAGAGAGAGAGAGAGAGAGAGAGAGAGAGAGAGAGAGAGAGGTGGTTGTTTGTTTACCTTTTTTTGAGAAGGTTCTATTTCTGATGAAACTGTGAGTGATTGATTGTATAAAATGCGGTGTGCCTATTTTCTTGATTTTATACACGAGTCCTTGATACCACATCTTATCAAACACTGTATTTTGTCAATGAAAACTGCTATTGTTTTGTATTTTTTAATGAAATATTTCCGTAAAGATGTTCTGTAATGCGGAGGAGTAGGTGTAGTATCGAATTCTTTGCAATGAATCAAAATTGTTCCTCTGGAATGACTTTAGTTACCTATAAGTATTTTTTAAGTCTTTTGAGAATTAGTTTTTCCCATATTTTGGACTAGGTGGGTAATATCTGCATGATTTTTATTGGGTTTGTCAATGAAGATAACTATGGCATGCTTCCAAGATTGAGGAAAATATCCGATTCTGCAGCAAGACTTGACAATGTTAGTAAAATATGTCATTGCAGCGGGAGGTAGGTTTTTCACTACGGTAATGTTTATATTATCGTGAGTGGGTGCTTTTCTGAGGGGTAAGACTTTAATATTTTGTTAATTTCAGCTAATCCGATTGTAAGTTTTTGACTACTTTAGTGATTAAATTCAGTTTGAATTCTTTTTTAAAGTTCGGTGTTCTAAGCTGATTCCAAAGACTTTGTTTTATTTCTTATAGAGATTTCATTTAATATCCGTATAAGACGGTAATATATATATATATATATATATATATATATATATATATATATATATATATATGGTTATTTGTTTAGTTGCGTTTTTTTTTTTATTGGTTTATTTAAGGTCGCATCAACATCTTAGGTCATTAGCGACCACTATTGCTGTTAACGGTATGGTAACTATGTGGATGAAACGATATGGTGATTGATGATAAGGAGTGAAAGGACGAACACAAATACAACCATGCCCGAGGCGGGACTCGAACCCGCGACCCTTCGGTCCGAGATCACTACGACACTACTGCCTTAGCGATCTCGGCCACCGGGGCCGCGTTTAGTTGCGTTACTTTCATGGTAGAGAAAATTAAGGAATTTTCTCCAATTGATTTTCAAGATTTATTCCAGTCGATTATTTGATTTAGGGGCGGTTGCATGTTGTGGCGTTAGTTTCTGAGCGAGATCAATATGGGGATGTGATCAGAATCTAGCTCGGACACTGTGGTGGTGTGAAATTTTATGTTTGTGTTTGTTATACCTATATCCAATATATCTGGTTTACGTGTTCGATCATGTGGGTAGTAGGTTGGGTCTATTGTTGTGATAATTTTTAAGTTATTGTTTGTTATGGTTCGAGCAAGGATCTTGCCATCATTATTGTTAGTGTGGCAGCCCCAGCTTATATGCTTGGCATTAAGATCCCCGAGTAATAATGTTTTTTCATTCGAATTAAATAGGCTAATTAGGTTTGCGTCTTTGATTTTTGCCGAGGGAGATTTATAAGCTGCTATTATTGTAATTGTTTGGCTATTTAGTGTTGTGCGTATTGCTACAGTTTCTATACCTGGTGTTTGCGGAATGTCAACTTGGTAATGAATGATGTGGGATGATATTGCGATACATACTCCGCCTCCTTTTGTTTAATTTCTATCCTTTCTATAGATATAATAGTTGGAGCAGTTGCGCTTGTTTTCTTACACAGGTGTCATTCTAGCTATACCGGAAGGTGTGTGTGTATATATATATATATATATATATATATATATATATATATATATATATATACATATATATCGATTTTTAAATTTAAAGATAATGAAACTACGACCTCATTATGATGGAATTACTTTCATCGAACTACTCACCATAAAGTCATCCGCCTCTCCTCACAAACAAATCCGACGGTCATTACACACACACACAAACACTGTCGCTCACTAGACTCATGAACAGCCCCTCATAAACTGCCCGATTACTCTTACGTCAATGTCACTAGCTGTTCACCCGACGTTTAGCATACGCGCGTTCGCCGCCATGTTCTTAAAGGACATATTCACGATACAGTTATTTTA
This sequence comes from Teleogryllus occipitalis, assembly GCA_011170035.1. NCBI lineage: Eukaryota > Metazoa > Arthropoda > Insecta > Orthoptera > Gryllidae > Teleogryllus > Teleogryllus occipitalis. The sequence continues at coordinate 294,097 of BLKR01000477.1, read as the reverse complement.
GAAAGAGAGACTGTTTTTTCTCATGCTTGTCAGCATTTTTTAACATCTTTTACGAATGTCTCACCATGTTATTTCTGGACATGTATCCGTATCCTTTTTTCGTTCATCAGGGGTTCATATCGTCCAAATTATGGATCTCGCATATTTGTAAGCATAGATATATTTAAATAAAATATTTCAATTAAAAATACATATTAGAGCATAGTTTTTTGTAAGTTAATACTGAATATTGTTTTTTTTCAAATTCGCATTTCATTAACAATAAAATTATAGTTAATGATTTTAAAATAGATATATTTGTATTTTATAGGTTATATTTCCAGCAAGTAATTTTATTTTTCACTTACAAGTCTCAAATCAATCGAAAGTGATTCAAAGGTAGTGAGGGTCTTTCCTGAATATTGAAGAGTTTCAGTAATACGGATTAACTTTTAAATATGGGGCAACAGTACACGCCGTTCAAAAATTGAATCAATCATGAACTTCAACTATCTTTGAAAATCAAACAGTATATTACGAAAACTCATCCCATTAACAAAAAAAATACTCTGGGTAAGGTGTATGGAATTGTCAGGTATTAAGGAAGAGAGAGCTAAAATGAATAAATTTACAAAAAATTGCGAAAAATGTAGATAATAATATATCAGGTGCCTAGGTTATCAGTCAAATTGCTCAGTTAATTTTTCAAAATCAAAAATATAAAGATGTCTCAGCTGCAGCACATTCGAGATTAAATAAAATATTAGTACTCCACATTATTCGACCTTTCCTTGGAAAACCAATACCTTGAAAGTATTAGGATGAGTTGCGAACTGAAAAAACTAGATCACAGCTCTAATTCTGTATAAACAGAATTGAAACCTGACCTCCCGAATTTTTTCAAACTCGGAAAACAAATCTTAATATAAATAACATGACCTGATACCGGCGGATAAATGATCCGTTTGAAGGGGAACTCTGAAATTGTTCTGAATTGATATTGTCGTTTGGAAGTTCCACTTTTTAAAAAGGACTGTGAGTATTCCATATTTCTGAACTATTCCATAATATCCGAAGTTCCTTTACATTTCCAACCATTCCTTACTAATACGTAGAGTCCGCGGAATTGTCTGAACAAATATTATCTGGAGATAAAGCGAATAACAAAACTATGAAAGAATATAGTTAGTGCAAGATATCTGATGTTGCTAGCCCACAAACAAAACCAATATTGATCTGTGGTTTGCTGTGGTCCAGTGTGTTATCTGATTAGGCGGTGGTGGAACGTTCGAGCGAAACACCCGAGATGGAAAATCGAGATGTGGACTTGCGATCGTTATTCCGGATCGGTTGCCCGTGGCTGTTCATTGGAGTGCGTTTCACTAGTCTCCCGGCGGCATGCAATCGATGTTCAACTCCCCAGGCAGGAGAACTACTGAAAGCGGCTCTTGCATTCCAGTGATGCTGCGTCCCAACTTGTTTGATTTATATGCAACATTGTATAGTGTATTTCAAAAACATTGGTCTCTTGTGGGTTGGCGTTTAGTCATATCATAATTTCATAACAAACTTTATAAGGTTGAGAATACTCAGAAACTACCATCTGAAACAGAACTCACTGACTCCCCACTACACATTTCTACTCTCAGATTTTGTTTCCATTTCACCTTCTGATCTTAAATTTAATGGCATCCATTTCCTCTTGCTCTTCATATTATTTACATTTTATTATATTAATGTCCATAATTATCATTACTCACACTATTCCTCCCTCCTCTCATCTATCGTTCTGCATTTGTGAATAATATCTATATTTGTCTATAAAGTAGTTAATATTAATTCCACAGTTTTTGTATTTTTACAATGCAGCGATTACCACAATGTCGCAGGATTTTTATTCTTCAAATTAGTAACTTGATTCTTACATTGCTCTTTCAACACAAATACAACGAATATCTTATCAGAAATAAAATAAAATCTTATTTGTCATACAATTAAAAGAAAATCATTCGCACATAATTGTGCTTTTCAAGAAACACGAAATAACGTTTTTTGTTGTAAAATCACATTTTCTCAAATACCCCTCTAAATAACATTACGTCTGTGTACTTCAACATATTGAATTTAAATATAAAATTAAAACAGCATAATTAATGTCTTTGCACAGAAAAAATCTGCTTGACAGTGAAGATAGAAAAAATTTCTTTTAAATTCAAACTGTTTGAAGGAAACAATTTTTTATCATGGTCACTCTCGTATGATTGCCTGAAACAATACAAAAAAATTCTGACTAATCATAACAAAGACATCATAATCAACTAATCATAATTGAGAAAATTAATTTTCTAAAAGTTTCCTCAATTTATATATTTACATTAACGCAGTTTCTCTATACAGTACTTCTGCACTTTAAAGAAAACTTTCCTTCCGCTTACAGAATCGTTTACATGAATGATACAAGACAAAATCTTTAACGAACTACTTTACTGTGAATCATTTGCATATCCTGTGTGACTCCGTTTCAATTGCGGTGACTGAAACTATGAGTAGCGCTCTGCTCGGTGTTCTTGTGTAATGGGAGCAAAGAGAGTCCTAATATGCGTAAACGTATGCACACGCACGACTTGCATAGCATCAAAGGGACTTAGATTGAGTGACCTCTGCGGTAGGCATCTGCTTATTGCTCCCGGTTCCGCACCCACGAAGCCATAATGGGATGCGTAGTATGCAATCCCTCCTGCTCTCGCAACATGCCTGCTGTAACTGACATTAATAGATGCAACCTGTAACGAAGAGGCCTGAGCCATGCAATTGGAGTTTACGTATTGGCAGCTTCATATAAAAAGTGTGTGCGATAGCTCCGCGGTTTATTTGACAGTTCTGTGTCCACTCCATGAGCTCTATTTGGCTTCAGTCCCGCATTAAGTAATATAAACGAAAAAATAATTGTAAGAAGCAAAGAATTACATTACTACAAATCCATATTTTGATCTGGTTGCTTTTAAATAAAATTCTTAAGTGTATAACTAAAAATGTAAAAACGGACAGTTATGAATCGAGAAAAAGTATAAGATAAATCAATAAGGCAAAAACACATTTGATTTAAAGTAATGAATCATTGAAAACTGACCTTTCGTCATTGGTGTAGCTGAACACAAAATTTGCATCACTCTTACGTGATTTTACTAATAAGACTTTCCCACTAGGATACCATCCTCTTCCAAGTGCTTACGCTTTTACAATTTCTTTGAGCTTACTGACGGTGTAACGAGACGAAAAAATGCGGCACAATGGAACCTTAATAAATGGCGAAAATTAATAATTTTAATATGTATTCTTGCCAAGATTAATGCAGATTTCATCTCCATGAGCGGTTCTTAATTTTATTGTGTTATTGCCTTGTAGCTTCATTTATTGCCTGGAGAAGATCCAAATTTCGAAAATCAAAAATACATTTTTTCGTTGTTTCCATTAAAATAGGGTTTTCGAAGTGCACTTAATGTTGCATTATTTCACGAATGCTCTTCAACATCCATCCAACATGATTTTCTGCTTTATGAAGTGTTTGAACGCTCCTATAATAGAAATTTATTTGGGCAGGACTCATAGCGATTTTCATATTCATTCCTTAATACTACTAGCTTCATTAGAGCATGAAGCACATGCCTATTTTTCTTCACATTTTTAATAAAAATTTCATTCTTGATAAAAAATATAATTCTACAAAATTGAACACTCACAGCTATCTCCAAAATTATTTCCATAATAATCTTTTACCGTAGTTTCAAGTCATATTGATCTCATCAGTTTACTTACGTCAGCACGCTCATTAGCCATTCGAACGAACATGCGTTTTTGTAATCTCTGCGTCTCATATCACGTTCAATCTGATTAAGAAGAAAAAATAATCTCGACAAATGTCTACACCATTTCTTTCAGAGTACACAAGTGTAAGAGCATTTACATTGGCAGTGGTCTCTGATGCTCGTATTTCTCCTGTGTACAGAAAACTTCCTCGGCAACGAACAGTTTAAATAAAAAGCACAAAGAGTAGCGGAAATACTATATACCACTAGACCTGCTAAATTACACCGACGAAAGTCCTAAAGTTCGCGTGCAAATGGAAAAAATCTTAAAAAGAGGGAGCGCTTTGTAAAAGAGCGAAAAGGCGAATTTTTTTCCCTTCCAGCAATATAAAGCGACATTGTGACGCCACTTCGTTACGAAAGTAATGAACATTATGATCTCCAAAAGTCAAGGAATTATCGTTCAAAAAAATCTATTCTCAAATACTAGTCGAACAATGACAGATTACTTTTCGTTTCTAATAGATGGAGATCTTGCTTAGTGAAAGATCACAAATATAAACATTCCGCTCAAAATGACAAGAAAAGGAAAGACGAGAAAACAAAAGGCATGGAAAAAATAAAAACCATTTATGAAAGAAAGTGTTTTAAAAGTGAAATTTGCTTAAGAAATTAAAGAAGTAGAAAACTAAATAATTATATGAATTGCATAAAGTAAGAGTAGTGATATTTTATTTCGAATTTTGGTGAAAGAGTTAAACTTAGATGCCAATGAATTTCAATCATGAAAGTAAAATGGTACTACATAAAAATAAATATCAGTTATTGCAAATTAACAATTCTATATTACTAATGTTCCACTCAATTTAAAACCCTTGAAAGTTTGGAAGCTGAGCAACAAGAAATACATTAAAAATAATGGAGAAATAATGAAGAAAATCAAGTAAACATAAAATTTACTTCCCCTAGTTCCTAATCTTTTCAAAAAACGTTCTCCGTGTTTTCGTCATAAATATTTCTTTAGTTATAACAATTTGGTTATTATTAAAAAAATCAGAAATTTTCTATAATTTCACTTCAATCAACCATTGAAATAAGAACTGAGAACTTAGAAATTATATTATTCTCTTGTACTTTACAGAAGTTCCAAAATGGGAAATTTAAGTTTCAGATCCCCAAATAATTTTGTGTGCTTTGAACTTTCCTTTTTGTAAACAATAACTAATAACGCTGCGTGTCATTTTTGTTGAACTCTAAATTTTTGAAAATTGCAAACGTTACAAAGTTTTGGATGTTGTAATACCACTAGTTTCTTTTAATTATTTGTCTCTGGCTATTTTTGTACACATTCTCACCATTTTACATTCGTTTTTAATAATAACACGCGTCCGTGTCATTACGCTCCATAGAGTATTATATTAATGGCATGTATAAATAAATATTTTTAATGATATAACGTCTATAAAGTATAACTTTCACCAGTTTTTACCTTGTATACTGAAAATATCGTATTACCTGTCTCTAAATACTTTACTGCAAAATATCTTTAAGTATCACTTTGTGCTGTTGACATGATATTGGGGATTAATTGAAACTAAATAGGTAGCTACTTCAATTTTGTATTTGTATTAACAAATGCCTATAAAGTATCCAATTCTTAATAGAATAGTCAATATCATAAACCATGTCGCATCCAACAAGATTTACAATTATCTTCAAAACTTAAAAAATGCAGATTGTCTCAAAAATAATGTGTGTATCGACAAACAGTTGACAAGCGCACAGTTCACACTACGAATCAAACGTCAACACTCTCATTCATTTCCCGTAATAAGCGGAGCACAGTTTCCAATTGCCGTGAGATACAGAGGATTGCATTCTAGTAATCATGTTCTGCACGGCAATCACCTGCAATCAGCTCGTCTTCATCGAGCATTTGCTAGATGATTACTAATAATCTTCAAAGTGTCAAACCGTTGCGATGTTTGTATGAAGAGTATAAAATATATTGAATGCTCCTGGGGGAATTAGTAATTAATTGAAGCGCCTCAGTGTATTTATGTGTTTACAAAAAAGAAGAGTAATTTAGTGATACGCGGATACTATTCACCTTATAAATCATGTTTTAAGTACTCAGGAGATTTTTGACACACATTTGGAAAGTATTCAGTGTACTGCACCCATATTACAATAAAAGCTGTGCTCTAATATGAATCAAGCATTAAAGCTTCACACGAGAATTAAACTCACATTTATCTCTACGAAAATACATGTTAAAATAACGGTTTCTTTTATTAAGGATGAAATTCGATGACTTGTAAAATATTAATTACAGAAATTTGTTTGTTATTATATATTCAAAACTATCAACATTGACAGTTTGCGACTTAACAAGATCTAATTTTTAGTGTTATTGTGAAGAATGATTGAAGTCAACATTAAATGAAATGAATAATTGAATGAACATTAAACGACTTACTCATAGTTTTGTCGCTTTATTGAAAGCTTACAATTTAAATAATTTATTTAATTTACTTAAAAAAACATTTCAAAATAATAGTTGCGTGAAGCAACAACGTGAGAGGCATTACAATTGAGCGACATTTTAAAATTCCTATAAAACAATTAAAGTATTATAACGAAAATAAATTAAATCTATTCACAGGACAGTTTTAAGCAGTCAATGTCATAGTAGTGGTTTACACATTTTTATGAGTAAAGGGTTCCTTTTTATAGTTCATATAATAACTTCGAAAATGTTCATTACTACGTTTTTGTATCAAATGAAAATTATAAGAGAATTCCGTGTCTTGGTACCGGTAAAGTGGCTCAGAGCATCAACAGATGTCAATACAGTGCCTCTGACCGGGAGGTCCTAGGGTTTGAGTCGCGACGGTGGCAGGATTTTCGACACTAGCTTGTCAGCTATGTCGAGTTCAGCGTCTGTCTGGAGGGGAATTCTAGCGGTCGGCTGCTCTAATCAGTAGTTTTCCGTGTTTTGTCCGATGAACACCAGGTGAATGCCGGGGCAGTACCCTAACACACGGGCCACGGACCGCACGTGATCTTTCCTTCCTTTACTTCCCTTACTGAAATACACTTACACTCGCATGCACTACACTACTACACCTGTCGGAAGACCAGTCGCGAGCTTAGAGCTTCTCCCAACTGTGTCGGTGGCCCGCTAGTGGGAGATGCCTGGTTGAGAGAAATCCCCGCACGTATGTCGGCGCCGGATCTCTCCAGTCAGCGGGGGAGATCACCGCCACCTCCCGCGATAAAAACATGCATTACACTTTCGGGGCTTATTACCTCAGCAGTTCATGCGCCCGGAATCAGTGAGCAATTAACCGTAACCTGTTTTTTTAATGCAGAATTGCGAGAAATACACGTAGTTTGCTCAAATAACACGTGCCCAATATCTCGTACATTGAAAAATATTACTTTTCCTTCATCAAAATTTAAAAAAACATTTTCTTACCCAATCAGCCATATACGTTAAAACATTATCATGAGAGAGAAAACTATTTCAACCACTGAGTTATACTACACTTTATCATGGAGTAAGTATCCACTAAATAAATAAAGAAAAGATGTACAGCAATACAGGTGATCACAATTTTTGCATGTTATTATTAGTTTTCTTCAGAAGTAAAACATTCATGAAATTTATTATTTTTCTCCAGATTTCGAATTGATAATCTCTAATGAGAAATTTCGTTGCCATGTAGAGAACAGACTTTTCTCCAAATTTTACCCCATTACAAGAATACTAGTTAAATGTGGCATCGCCGACGCTGTAAACTGTTTTAAAAGTATTTTCATGTGTTGAAAATTTCTTTAATACTTCTTTAAATGTTCTTTGCTTTGTTCAAATATGTTCTAACAGTATCAGGCATTGGACTTACAAATGAATCGTAGTAGCCTGTTATAATCGCAGTAGTAATGTTACACTTCCGTTCAAAAATTCCCAACACCCAATGGCCTTGTATATTACCTCCATACTGGATATGAATTGGCAGTATTGCAATTTCAAAATTATAATGGCCGTAAAAAGGCTTGCAAGAATGAATAATGCGAATAGTTAGAATTTAGCACAACTAAATTTTTTCGTTTTGTTTTCAAATATGAACATAAATGATCACCTGTAACTTGTTCTTCTCCGTTATTCTGTATTCGTCCCGAAAATTTGGAGACAAAAGCTTGTACAACTACATTGCATTCCCCTGAGTTGCTTAACACATCCAAAATTTTGTCCCCTATTTTTTTAGATTTTAAAATTCCATAAACTCAATCTGATTTGTGTTCTGTAGGTGAATATACTCGCATATACGCATTAAAAGGTTACTATTTTATATGTTTATGTGAATAAGGTGAATAAGTTTTAAGTCACATTAAATTGAAAATCGATCTTTGCACTCCTAAGAAATGTATTTTCTTTAGTATTGTATTTACATTTCTGGTTTTCTTCTTATTTAGTTTATATTTTTAAAATCAAATGTTCTAAGGCAACTTGCAAATTTATTATAAAAAAATACCCATGAAATATTTCGTATCTTACAAATTTTGCCGCGCGATTTTCATTTCATATGGCTGGTTTGCACACAATCAGGGTGCCAACCTCAAGTATGAAAATTATGGTGCCGTGGACTGAAAATAACCATGGAATACTGGGGTTTAATCAACGCCACCTACATAGATCTATTTAGGTGGCGTTGATTTAATTCCCTGTACACTCGCTAAGATCAGCGCCAAAACACGCAAAATACACGTTTTCGTAAATTTCTTTGAACTTTTTGATCGAATACAAAAAGACATCATTATTTCCCCATCAGGAGACTGAGACAGGTCGAATGACACCTGATATATTTCGATTGGTGCACGGGAAATGGTCTAGCCGTGAGTGACGGATCCGCACACACCCACATACGCACAATCGGAGTTACTCAAATACTGTATAAGTATTATATATAATATAGCAATACATCTCTTTTCAAGCTTCCTTGATAATAATAATCCACTTTTTTCACATAATCGACCATTGTTGAGTTATATGAAGATTTGAATGACAATCAGAAGTATTAATACAGCGACATTCAAACATTTTGACTAATAGATTGAGATAAGAATTTCATATAACATACACACTTAGTCGTATTTTACTGCCCTTTCCACCCCAAATTATTCCTTATAAATAATCAGAATTAAGTACCCCGGTTTTTCCTTTCAAAATCATCTTTCCAAACCTGATACATGGAATAACTGCACAATCTTTTGCTGTGTATTGACATTCACATTGGATTTTATGCTGGTCTATTTACACTAGTAGTAAGCGGGAGTTTCTTATTATGTTTTTTGTTGTTTTTTTTGTGTGAAATGATTTTGTATAGATGTCATCACATGTAATTCCTCTGAGCATAGTACTTCCATACATTTTTCTGAGATGCGGAAATCATATGTATACTATTAAGCGAAAGCTTTAATCTAGGATTACACATGTACTTTCCCCATGACGAACTAAATGTGAAAGACTTCCCAGTACCAACTGTAAACCAGCTCTTGAAATTTCCACCGGTCTGCGAAGGATCACGCTTAAAAGTAGCGTTCTAGCTACTGCGATGAGTGTGAAGATCAGTAATCAGAAGAAACGCAAGTTTCGATCTCACCTCCAGGGTCTTCGACGTGCATTCTATGAAGCTTGAGTGTATTTTAATTTGACATGTCAGAGGAACGAAACTTTTCTGTTGGTAAGAACATAAATTGCGTTGTTGTCTAAGCTCTATATCATTATCAGGCGTTTTGTTTTCCAGCAGGTTTCCTCTTATTTTATTTAAGGGCGCTTCAATTTTCTTTTACGGGCGGACCCGTCCATCACACAATCCGTTTAATTATCCATTACTCTCTTTCTCACTGGATGAGTCCCACCATTGGCACCGAAGGAACTTCACTGAGACTCTAAAAATGTTCACCCACCGCAGTATATCACATTGTCATATTTTCGAGATAGCCCTCCGATCCTTGTCGATACTTGCACCTTTTCAAAGATTCGGAAGCTTCCTCATTGCAAAAACACAAGCAAACATTCTTTGTCATTATCCGACGTTATTCGCCTGTTTTATCCCATCTTCTGCACCTTTTCTTTGCCATTATTCCTCCAGCTGATCCACTTGGTGTTTGTAAGCTCAGAGCTTGAAAAGGCGCTGCCTCGATGGGGCTATTTGAAAGACGAAAACCTAGTACGCCGACGTCTTGGACAGTGCCGGGTTTCACGTCCCAGAGAAGATACACCGTCACCTCCCGGAATAAAACATGTACTACTCTTACTGAATTATTTACGTGAGTCGATGACGAGCACAGACTCACCCAGTTTTGTGATTGATTAATTCATTAGTGTTTCCGGGCGCGTCAACTGCTACGGTAATTAGTCCTGTAACTGTAGTGCATGTTTTTTTCGGGGGAGGTGGATAGAATCTTCCCGCGCCGTATGATGAGATTCGGCGCCGACCTGCTCTTGGCCTGCGGGGTTTTCCCGAACCAGGTATCTCCCCTCCCCAGCTGGGACAAGCTCTAAGTCCCATGTGTGGTAGTGTAGTGCATGTGTAAATGTGTATACGTAAGGGGTGAGGATAGGACAAGGATGAGGGAGGAAAGATCGCGTTCGGTCCGTGGTCCGTTCGCTACGTTACTTCGTCACCATTCGTCTAGTGTTGATCAGAAAAAACACAGAAAACTACCGATCAGACCAGCCGGCAGCTAAAATTCTTCCCCAGACAGCCCCGTTTTATCCCGTGTTAAGGGTCTTTAATTTGTGCCGGCAGTATAGTTCAGTTCCTGGCCGGTAGCTGCGCGCATTTTGAAGGCGAGAGGCGCTTGCTTCCACTTGGCTAGCGTGGCGCGCGACTGACGATCGCCGGTGTAGCGTCCGAGGGAGGGAGCTCATTGGGCTTCAACCGACCACCCCCCTCACAGAAGCCAATGATACATATTCAAATTTATATGGCTTTTTACACATTTTCTGTGCTGCCGAGAATCTTTTAATACATCAATTGCTTACGTTATAAATATTAACTTCAAGGGAACCAATTGAAATATATTTTATATTCTTTATGAGAAACTTTTTGATTTTGATTGATTGTTTAGGGTTTTCGTTCACATCAATTGCTATGTTCATTATTCCCGTAAGTGTAGTATATATTTTTCCTCGTGAGGTGGTGGTTTTCCCGCAGTGGTACCTCCTACCAGGGGGCACCGACCCAGCCGGGACTAGCTCTAAGCTCCCAACTGATGTCCCGACAAGTGTGGTAGTGTATGTTAATGTAAGTGTGTGTGTAAGGGGTGAGGATAGGACAAGGAAGAGGAGTGAAATTTCGTGCGTGGTACGTGCCTCGTTTGTTAGAGAACTGCTCCGGCATTCGCCTGGTGTTGATCCAAAAAACCACGGAAAACTACTGATCAGAGCAGCCGGCCGCTGGAATTCTCCTTCAGACAGCGAGCGACTGAATTCGATCCAGCTGTCTAGCTAATGTCGAAAATCCTGCCATTGTCGGGGCTCGAATCTAGGACCTCCCGGACAGAGGCACTGCAGTGACATCAGTTGCTGCTCTGAGCCACCTCTGCCGGTCTTGATGAAAAATCAAGTCGGCTTGACGGTATGCCTGTAACTCTCCCCGACCACGAGAAAAATCCTGGGAGCGCCTTTGCAAACCGCGGATCCACCTTCACATGGCTCGGGCTGTCCGCGCTCTGTCAGCCTGATCGGTGGCGCGGCGATATGTCAGCGCCCGCTGAAAGCGCGAGAGCTGTGGCGGGGGACGGGGCGGGGGGGGCGCGGTGGGGTGGGGCGGGGGGCGGTGGTAGGCGAGGGCGGGGCAGGGTGGGGACGGGGCAGGGCGGAGAGGGGGCGGGGCGGGTGGGTCGGGGGCTGGGCGGGGCAGTGCGGGGCAGGGGCGTGGCTGAGGCGAACTGCTGGGGCGAACCGGGGGAGGGGCGGGGCACGGGGTGAGGCACGGGGCGGAGGCGAGGGAGGCGGGGGCGCTGGCAGCTTCGCCCACTGCGCGTCGCCCGCGGGCGCCTTTCTTCCCCGCCACGGTCGCTCCGCCCCCCCCGCTCCCCCCCGGCTTCCCGAGCCGTTTATTTCAGGCGCCCTCAACCGCTCTGGAGCTGCTTCCAGAGGTCGACTATCGATTTGGCTGGATTTTGGATACGTTGGGGGGAGTGTAAATGTAAGACATATTGCCGGATTTACTTTTTGCGCAACAGCATATTTGAAATGTGAAGGTATCCCTGTTAACCGCAATTAAGCACCAGTAGCGAAAAGTTTAGTTTTGAACGAAACAGGAAAAAAAATTGTATCAATTTGAAAGAAAAATATTTCAGCCAAAAATAAGTGTGAGTAAACAGAAAAAATTGAGGAAAACTGAGAACAAAAACTCGGTATTAGTTATTGCTCTCTACGATAGCACGGTTTTAAGGCTATGGAATGGATTTTCTCGTTTAAACATCGTGTTTAATCTCTCTAAAATATAATTTTTCACTATTCATCAAACAATTTTGTGCTTTCTCTCTTCATTTATGAGATATACTAGTTAATATTGACGATTTAGTTACATTTATTTAACGTTCTTCGTAATAAATGAGTAAAACTTCTTTTTTATTATTCATTATCAATCATTCAAAATTTTGACAACGTTGGTGTAATATATGAAAAATACAAAAATTCAGAATACATTTTTCCGAGATGAAATCATTACTTTTACCGTTTCCCACTTTGACACGTTAGAGTGGCGACAAAACGCCAAACAAAATTCCCCCTCAAATTAGTATTATGATCATCTCAAGTAACTAATAATGCAGGAACGCGAAGAAAAATTTTCAACAGGGGTAAAAGCGACAAAAATGCCATAGACTACGTAGGTTTTTGTGATTTTCAAATTCATTTTCAAGGTCTAAATTCAATTTTTTTCGTTTAACGATACCAATAGAAGGTTTGGAACCTTTATTTGATTTCTTGAAAGAAAAGTATATCTTCAATTGTGTAATAAACTTCTCTTCAAGCCAAATGATATTTCGTGAAGACCCTTAATTGAGAGAACAAGGACACGAAACTGTACTAGTTTACCTATCATCATGGTTCAATAGTCATTGGCATGTCATCTGATATCAAGAGATATTAAACTCTCTCAGCTGCGGTTATAGGTAAGGGCACTTTAAACGACATTCCATGCATTGACGTGCCAACAACTGAATGACATTCGACTGCCGTAAATTTGGAGTGGCGTTGCTCTGGCACATCCACTTGAGGAAGCGCCCCTGTGCTACAAGCGCTGACGGCGATTCCGGGCCGTGTTTGGGATTTGATCTCGCCCTGAGGGCCTGGCACTGGCCGCCCCGCCCCCGCTCGCGCGCTCCCTCGCTCGCCCTCCCTTTCGCGCCGTCGGCCAGGGCGCCGCCGAACGTGCGGCGACGCGGCGCGGCGTCGACCTCGCTCCCGAGCCGACCCCGGCGCAGCCTCCACCGCCGCGCCGCTGCCAGCCCGTCCGCCCTGCTTTACGTCGCTTAACGCGCGTTCGCTGGCGCCCCCGGCCCCGCCGCCGCCGCCGCCACGCCCCTTTCCGCCTTCTCCCTGTTGCCACCGCCCCCGCCAGCACCCCCGTCTCCCCCACCGCCACCACCGCCACCGCCTCCTTCTCCGCCACCGCCTCCGCCATAGCCTCCGCCACCGCCACCGCCTTTGCCAGCACCACCGGCTCCGCCTCCTCCTCCACCACCTCCACCGCCACCGCCACCGCCACCATCACCGCCAGCGCCACCGCCAACGCCGCCACCACCGCCACCGCCTCCTTCTTCGCCGCCGCCTTCGCCAGTACCAACACCAGTATCACCGGATCCGCCTCCTCCTCCGCCGCCTCCTCCTCCTCCTCCTCCTCCTCCTCCTCCTCCTCCTCCTCCTTCCCCTCCGCCTCCACCTCCGCCTCCGCCACCGCCACCGCTTCCGCTTCCGCGTCCGCCATCTCCTTCCTCCCTCCTTCTACCACAGCCAACGCCACTGCCACATTCTCCGACATCGTCACCGCCATCGCCAGTGCTACAGCGACTGCCGCCGCCCCCTACACTGTCACCACCACCACCGCCAACACCACCACCAGCAACAACACCACTACCACCACCGCCTTTACCATTACCACTGCCACCACCATCTCCAACACCATCATCACACCACCCCTCCGCCACGGATGCTGCCACAATCCCCGCCTCTGCCTCTACCACAATCAATACCACCACCGCCACCACCATCACATCACTCTCTCCACCACCGTCTGCGTCTCTGCCTCTCCTTCACCACCGTCACCGCCATCCCTACCGCCATCGCCGCCGCCAACCCCACTGCCGCCGCCACTGCAACTGCCGCCTACGGGGCGCTTTCAGCTGCAAGAGTCGCGTAAACAGCATGCCACACAAGACCCTTAGCTTCGTAAACATAATCATCGCCCCACAAACATAAAAGCCCATGTCCTTATGTGTAGCGTCCGCTGTCACTTCAAATCCAGCACGTGATAATAGAGATCAATCAATTTTAGGTCAATTTTTAGGCTCTCAAAACCCTGACGGCGTGTCGATCAACAAAGCTGGGATGGTTAAACGTAAAGTCTATCATAAAATGTTTCTCTTCTGGGTAAGAATTTGGAAGGAAGGTTTTTCCTCATTGATAAGAACTCTACCGCGGTAGGAAGTTTCACGTTAATCGAACCTAAGTGACCTTACTTTGAATTTGTCCAACTAAACGGATGGTTTTATTAGGCGACTTTCTGTGCACCACGAACGTGCTATGGTGTTGTATATAAATACGAACACAGTATGGTTGAAAAAATTACGTGACAATTTATTAACAACAATAAAATTTCAAACTTATTAATGATGGGATTATCTGAAAGAAGTAAATATAATTCGGAGTAGACGTGTGTTTAAATAATAAGTTTCAGTTAAGAACCAGATAAGAACAGTTTGACCTGAAGAACAGATGCTACGAATTGAAAATTACAGTGACACCTAGAAGCTAGGCAACCCACCTCACACGCCACAGAATTTCTCACAGAATGTGTGAGACGCACCGTTGAGAATACCAAACGAGCTTGAGAAGTACAAATGATGTCGTCGCTTGAGTGCTTTCTCAGATACGAATTCTGGAGAGTGACACGCCAAATAAATGAACGCACATCGTATGATACGATTTCGTGTTAAGGGGAACTCACTAGGGAAATTAATTTCATCCTGTGTAGCGTTTTCATGGGTCTTGCACATTTTTCAATGTGTCATACGCTTCCACGTCATCTACAGTTCTTACAAGATACTTCTCTGAACATTACTTTTGGGTTATAACGTACGAATTTTAAAGTTCCATGTTGTAATAACACTTCATATAGGTTATTTTCGACCGTTTTGTGTAGCTAAGCCTATCAAGCAACGGGTTACAGAATTTCTTAAATTGACTATTATAGTCAGAATTAGTTTCAGGCGCCATATTGTGGATTTAGTCGTCAATGTTCCAGGATTCGTACCGTACTGGGTGATGAATTGTGAATATAATTACCTATTATTAGGAGGCACGATTTAAGAGTTAAATCATGAGTTAAAATAGGGGAGAGATGTAACTTGGCTAATAAAATGTAATGTTTATAACTATATATTGCGTATTGACGTTGTCAAACAATTATTAACATTAATCACTCAATACTCAAAAATTTGCTTTCATTTATTCTTGCTTCCGAATAACCACTAGTTTTTGAGAAATAGGAGCAGCCATAACATTTAAAAACCCTCCTGCGTCCAAAACACAGGACGAAACTCTATCAATTGTTTTCATTTTCCCAACACTCATATCAAGAATGTTCTCTCGGAAAGCATTAGAGCCCAATATTTCCGCTCGAGCTGAGATACCTTGCTTTGCAGACATAAAATGATAATCAATACCCCTCTTTCTTCTACTTTGCTTCGGCAAATAACTTCATAGACATGTTCCAAAATTACAATGAGCGGTAGCAAAAGCGGAGAAAGAAAACGAGATACGAATGCACGTTCGTATGTCATGCACGCTGAAATGGTATTGCGGGTCTGCTGTCATACGTGCTGTACATGTGTAACACAGCTGTATGAAAGGACCACAGGGATGCAGGTCAACTCATATTTCTGATTCTGCTAGATACGTCCCGACTCGAATATTTATTCACTTAGAAATGCTGTGCATTTGTGTATATCACAAGACATAGCAGATTT
Organism: Teleogryllus occipitalis; assembly: GCA_011170035.1. Lineage (NCBI taxonomy): Eukaryota > Metazoa > Arthropoda > Insecta > Orthoptera > Gryllidae > Teleogryllus > Teleogryllus occipitalis. The sequence continues at coordinate 278,042 of BLKR01000477.1, read as the reverse complement.
TCCAAATATTTTGACTTACAGAGACCTCATTTGAAAATGTATGAGCTAGCAAAATATCACAAATTTTCCTTACAGTTACTATACTTTATGTGTTGGTCGTATTGTAATACCAGAAATATTAATGGAATGAAACATTTTACAAAATGTCGAGGGATCAAATTTAATACCTTAGGGTAAAATGATTGTACTTTACCCCCCTCACATTTTACAAAATGAAGCAAAAGACAAAAATAAAAGATTAACAGGCACAAAATATTTACCTTAAAATATCAGGTTACCTTTATTATTACCTATTCTAAGACGAAGAAAAAATCAATGAGTAAATCCACTATTTTTAATCTTAAAACTGTGTTCAGAAATTTTCCTTTTGCCTCTAATTTCATTCCGAAGATTTTGGAAAAAAAGAAGTTTGCAAAGGTGTGAAAACTAAAGTGATGTAATCTTTTATTAACAACAGTACAGTTACATTCTGAACATAATTGAAACAAACTTCATTCCTCAAATAGAAACTACAGCTGTCATTCATATCAAGTATATCTTTTATCACTAATATCAGTACAGCAAGACACTTACGAACTATTTGTAAACCATTAGCAGTTAGGAAAAAAACATTATTGTTTGGAAATATTCAAGAAATTTCATATTTTTAAAGGCAAAAAAATGTAAATTATTCATCGTCTTTCTCAGATTTCAATTTTTGTGTCTTCAAATATTATCCAAATATCCTTTTTATCGTTTTAAGCGTTAATACTCATACGCATATTAACATAAATGAGCTAGCCCTGCTGACTGCAGTAGGCCTTTGCCCGAAATGGATGAAGTAGGTTTGTTGTCATTATTATTGTTCAAAAGTATTTTCAAATAGTTTATACGGCCGGTCAAAATGCGCTTCTGATATTTCAAAGGAGTAAAATTCACTTTATTATGTCTTTGTTGATAACATTAAGATATAAATACTTGTGTTTAAAATTAAATTAACTATGAAATAAAATATTTCTGCCAGTTAACTTAGTTAACACTGTTAAAATAACAACCGAATTTAATGCATTTTTAGATTTCTTGATCCACTTTTAAAATTAAAATCCCAATCTGACACACATTTTTGTATTTATTATTACAATTTATTTGTTAAAAAATAATTTAATTCATTTACAGAATCCTCAGTTGTATTGATGTGTCTGGAATAAGTCTTTGAAAACCATCCCCAAGTAACATGCTTCCTCAACAGAAAAAAAGCTCCATTTGAGGAGTGCATTCCAACCACTTTGAGAGGCGCCGCCAAGTCCCCCCACCCCCTCCCCTCTTTTGTCGGAGGGCGGCGGAGTCGGGGCACGCAATCGCCCTCCGATAGCGGCTCGGGGCCGCGTCCCGCCGCCCAATAAAGGCGAAGCGCGGATCCCCTTTCCGTCGCTTGCAGACGCGTGTTTCTCCGCTTGCCCCGGGGCGCCTTTCTCGCGTCCTCTCCCCCTGCCTGCCCCCGCAGGTTCCCCTCCCGCCCTCGATGCAACCCGCAGCACGCATTCCAGCTTCAGCGGTGCACCCGCGCCTGGCATTACGTAGCCTCGCTGGTGAAGTGCGTGCTACAGTTTGATTGATTGATTTTTTCGTGTTTCCGGGCGCGTCAACTGATTTGGTCATTAATCCCGTAAGTGTAGTGCATTCTCGCGGGAGATGGCAGTGTCCTTCCCTCGCTGGATGGCCAGATCCGGCGCCTATCTAACGTTGTCTAGTGGGGTTTCCCTCTAACCAGAACTCTCACACCAACGGGGCACCGCCCCAGCCGGGGCAAGCTCTAAGCTCCTGACCGGTCTCCCGGAATATGTGGTAGTGTAGTGCATGTTAGTGTAGGTGTGTGTGTAAGGGGAGGGAAGAGGTCAAGAAAGAGGAAGGAAAGATCGCGCGCGGTCCGTGGCCCGTCTGGTAGGGTACTGCTCCGACATTCGCCTGATGTGCGTGCTACAGTCAAGTGGTAGTTTGTATTAATGAAAACACTCGTTTGAGGTAATCGCCTTATGTCATGTAGCTGCTGTGGGCATGTGTTATTTTATGTTTGTTTCGTTATTTCGAAACACAGGGTTCAAAAAATAAAAGCAGACACTTCTTTCAGTCATCTTACATTTATTCCATTCGAACAAATCAAAAATAAACTGTAGTAAATAGTGAAATAACTTTTAAATTTGTAAATGAATGAATAAAGGCAAGGTTATTTTAATATTTCCTAAAAATATTGTCTTTCGATCAGGTTATATCAAATCTACTATAAACATCGCCGGAGCTGGGTCATTAACAGATGTGTGCATAACAGTAATAGCAGCAGTGGAAGCTTTCCATTCCTGTTCCTACAAGTTACACGGAATTTGGCTGTACTGTGTAGCATAAAGTACACGACTATTTATATGACTGCTGTAAAAACCAAAGCTTTGCCGAAGTGAGATCAATTTGATAAATCTCTAACTACTGTTGTAAAAAAACCTAAAATACATCTATTTGGCCTTCTTATTGATTTATTCCTACTGTATGTTTACGTGTGATTCGTATTGTGTTTGAATCCTATACATCAGCAAAGTTTAGATTCAAACTCCGCGAGTTCAAACCAGATGGTCGGAACTTGTGTGCCAGTTTTTACATCGTCGCGTAGAGCGTCAAATTCTAGATGACAGTGAGAAACTATTTTCAAGCTGCATTCCCTTCCGTTATTTGCGTTTAAATTATTTCGTAGAACTCGAAAGAACAGTGAAGAGAAGATTCCGCTGCTGAGTTTCCCTTGTATACACATCTGATAATGGTGAGTTTACAAGAGGAAATAAGCTAAGCAATGAATTATTTTCTTCGCTTCTAAAATTTTCTTAGTAATGTCACGTCATTAAATGAAAATGAACTCGTGGTAATAAAAAACCTTTTCTTCCTCTATGTATTGTAAAATGAGTTCTTTGGATACTGTAAATAATATTTTGTTGTTGTTTTTTTCTCCCTTTCAAAATTCAAAATTTATTGCTTATTTACCCTTGAAAATAGATTTTTTACATGGGAGTTTTTTTTCTCCCTTTCAAAATTCAAAATTTATTGCTTGTTTATCCTTGAAAATAGATTTTATTACATGGGAGTTTTTTTCTTTTTTTTTCTCCCTTTCAAAAATTCAAAATTTAAGTAGTATATGACTTAGTGTAGGGATCACAGAATTTTGAAAATGTGCACACAATTCACTTTTCCCCATAGCACGTCATACGCAGTTTTTAACTGTTTTTTGACGTAAAATAAATAAATAAATAAATAAATAAATAATAAATAAATAAATAAATAAATAAATAAATAAATAAATAAATAAATAAATAAATAAATAAATAAATAAATAAATAAATAAATAAATAAATAAATAAATAAATAAATAAATAAATAAATAAATAAATAAATAAATAAATAAGTAAATAAATAAATAAATAAATAAATAAATAAATAAATAAATAAATATAAATAAATAAATAAATAAATAAATAAATAAATAAATAAATAAATAAGTAAATAAATAAATAAATAAATAAATAAATAAATAAATAAATAAATAAATAAATAAATAAATAAATAAATAAATATTTACGTGCGGTCAATTAGGGCGAATATATTAACTCCCGAGTGTTTTGATAGCGATCCCAACATAATAAAATGACTGGTTACCTATTTTTGAAAAAATGTCATGACGTTAAAATTAATTAGACAATGACATTGTTCCTCTAATGAACGTTAGGAAATGAAGAAGCGCTGATGGTAGAATAGCTGCAAAGATACAAGCGACATAAGCGTTACACGCTTTCAATACATGTAACGTGTATCGCCGAGTCGATTTCTTCATTCGTTGCGCGTATGCGTCGCCATATCCACACGTTCGTGATTCAAGACTTATTTTCTCTACACATCACTAAATGAAGGTGCACGTGTAGCGCGATTTCGAGCATACTTGTTTTAGTGTTGTTTATTTCCGTTACTTAGAACGTTACATTGTCGTTTTATCAAGCGACCCCCACAACTAAAAATGTTAAAAACTTTCACAAGAGCAGATTTAAATGAAGATCAATTAAAATGGAAGTTTGATTAATGTTCTGGTCACTAAACAACAGCGGTGAAAGCGAATCAAGCAGTTCTGTAAACAAACGTCCAAAATAAAATCCTTAGAAATTATGTGTTACGTTCCTCTCTTATTGTAATGAGTATTTTTACATTTTCCTGACTGTTTCGTACTGGTCATTTTTTTTCATTCTTATAAACTTCTTAATGTTCTCTTTAATTTTAAATTGATAATCCATGTTCTTACTCATTTTCCATTAGCATAGTTCAGAGTATTCTCAGCAACATATACTGGGAGAATTATTTTTACAATTCCTTTATTTGTCATGACTCATGAGTGCATGGTTCGACATCAGGAATCTAATAAGGACTTTAAGTTAAAAGTGAGTACGCTAGAGTGTATTTAGAAGTTATGAGATAATTCATTGCAGGAAAGAAAAAGTAGTAAAGTTCTATCTTATTTACTGAGTCATTAACATTACATTTTTGCACCAATCCCCAAATTAAATAGACAATTAAGATATGAAAAAGTCAGCTTTAGAACCTTCCGCGTATACTCTTTATAAATTAATGGAATTAAGTCTTCTATGTCAAACTTCAACAATACTACATCCTCATCATATTTTAAAAGGGCCTAAGTACACAACATATAGAATGACGCAACAGTACTTTTGAAATTCACCTTTTAAGTATAATTTTCCCGAAATGAATTTTTCGAATGCATATGCAAAGGTTATGAACCCGGAAGATCAAAGTGCTCAACGTTACTTTCTCTCTGCGCAAGAGCAAACGAATCAGTAGCTCAATTAACTTCTGCCAGGCATGCATATTTATTTCTGTCCTCATCTAAAGTACCACAAAACAGTTTGTGTTAGTGAAAGCAGGGATAAAATTTCTATAAATCGTCTCTCTCGTGAAGTCACTGATATGATCACTTTACTATTCGTAGTGAATAACCGGCTCTATCTTGTAAGCCTTCTTTGAAGTGTATTTGAACAGACGTTTCTGGTTGGCTGCTGTCGGATTATTCCGTCTGCGTGTATTCCAAATGCCAGAATTATAGCCCTTCGTTTTGGCTCTTTACTGAATTTCGACAAAAACCACGAGCAAAGTAAAAGCACACAAAAGCCATATATTGGCGCGCTCATGCCATGAATGCATTGCAAAATAAAAAAAAGTACGAATCCGACAAGCAGATTTGATTCTTTGAGAATACGAATAAACGGGTACGCCGCCATACATTGTTCCTGGAAATGAATAGCCGGATTTCTCTTACAGAATTTTATTTGTTCCCAGCGCCTGAAGGTAATCTATGACTAGTAACAGCACACGACTTTGAAGGCCTATATTATACTATTTATAACGATTTAATAACTGTATCCCGGTTGTTAGTTTTTCAAATCTCCATTGATGTTATATTCCCCTAATTGCTCGTAGATTAGTTCAAAATATTAAACTTTATTGTATTACTATTCTTAACACAATATTTTATGTATATTGTCGTAAAAACAGAAAAAATTGATGAAATAAGAGTACTGATTTGATAGAATAAGAGATTTGATGAAATAAGGAGTACAATGTATAAATATTGGCATTAGTAAATACGATATAGTTCTGGAAATGAAACACTACTAATAATTTCATCCTTCTTGCAGTTGATACTAATTCATATAAGATGTGTAAAGATATAAATAAATCAATAAATAAATAAAGATATCACATGTATTTAAGTACTCTAGTTCTGAATCAGATCGAAAGAAATAATTTATTCCTTCAAATTTCTTTTCAAAACATCTTTGCCAAACTTGCAATTCGAAAATCTAGCTTAAATAGATATTCTTAAAGCACAATACTTATCCTTCCTATTTAGTTGCTGTAAGGCATATTTCACACAATATTAATATAATATTTCTCTATTTTAACAACTGTGAATGACAACAGTGAGTTTAACGACATTTAGAACAATATTTGACTTGCATAGTCATGCAGTCCTTTGGTCAAAAGAATTATGTGAGAGAGAATCAATTACACTATATTTTTGTTTTTGTGTGGAACTTTTATTTAATTAAAGGAATTGATTGAAGTAACAAATAACTCTATCACCTCAAAACATTTTATATGTAGTGGCCACAATCATAGCAATAACGCTAATAAAATAAAAATGATACTGGTGCTTGAAAGAAAAGTTAAAATTATTACGGTAATCGAAATCATATCAATACCTTCTATGATATTTTTATCTTCTCGCATTTTACTGATGTAGTATAGACAAAGTAGTGTAGTGCTACAACGGAAAAGACAATTTTTTACTAAAAATTGGGGCCCTGACACCGAAAAAAACGGATAATTCTTGCATCTGTATGTAGTAAATAACTTCATGCGTTCTGTAGTCGGAATTCTCGTTTTGTGGCTCCTTGACGCAGAAAAATTTATTTACCGCAAAACGCCTTAACGTCAGTCTGTCTATCCGTCCGTCCGTTCGTCCATTTATCCATCCATCCGTCCGTCTGTCCCTCCGTCCGTCCCTCCGTCCGTCCCTCCGTCCGTCCCTCCGTCCGTCCCTCCGTCCGTCCCTCCCTCCGTCCGTCCCTCCGTCCGTCCCTCCGTCCGTCACTCCGTCCGTCCCTCCGTCCGTCCCTCCGTCTGTCAGTCCGCCCGTCAGTCCCCCCGTCAGTCCGCCCGTCAGTCCGCCCGTCAGTCCGCCCGTCAGTCCGCCCGTCAGTCCGCCCGTCAGTCCGCCCGTCCGTCCGTCCGTCAGTCCACCCGTCAGTCCGCCCGTCAGTCCGCCCGTCAGTCCGCCCGTCAGTCCACCCGTCAGTCCGCCCGTCAGTCCGCCCGTCAGTCCGCCCGTCAGTCCGCCCGTCAGTCCGCCCGTCAGTCCGCCCGTCAGTCCGCCCGTCAGTCCGCCCGTCAGTCTACCTGTCCGTCTCTCCGTCCGTTTGTCGGTCCGTCTGTCGCTCCGTCTGTCCGTCCGTGCTTCTGATTCCGAGTCTATGTGAACAACACTAGCGACTAAACCGTAAGTAGGATTTTCATCTTAATTTATATTCCCCAATTGATCTGACTGTTCTCGTCCTTCACTTTCAAAAATATATTTTGATTTTAGGGGGTTCTTTACTCGTAAAACCAAATACATTTTCAAACTTTTCTTAAATATGGATCCAAATTTGTCCCTCGCATAGAGCAAAGTACGCCGATAAAATTAGAATTCCGATTTTCGTTAAATTCTCTGAATTTTCAAAAATTGCGTAAGTTAAAAATTTGCTCGATGTACTCCTACTACAACAATATTTAAGGTAGATTTTTTTTCCTTAATGAAATCAGTTCTTGAAGATCGGATGTTTAATTCAATTTGCTTACCATGTTTCGAAAAGGTAAGTACTTTTTGCGTATTTTTGCGTGAAATTTAGATAATTTTAAAAAATATTTTCTCAATAATAATCTACAAATTTTTTCATTAAATGTTTTTCTCAAATAGTGCAAAATGCGCTGATAAAAATGGCGCAGATAAGATTTTCGATGTACTCTAAATTTTTGAAAATTTCAAAAGTTTAAAGTACTGAAACTATGCTCTGTTGTAGTAGTTTGTTAGTTTTATTACACTCAGCAATAGCAATGTAATATATGCTGTCAAGTTACAGTTTATACGCAGTTATTTTCTCCGACCATTTTTCTGCTTCTTATGATGACCAGTTTCCTCATATAAGTAAAAAATTATCTTATGATACATTCTTAAATGAATCAATTATGATCCAGTGTTTTATCATTAATTTCATATGTTTCGTTGGAAATGTGTATGGAAGAGTATTTTAATTTTCATTTGCGTTCAAAATGATATTTTCAATTAGAATATTCACAAACGCGGAAGCTATAAAAAACCAATTTTTCATTACTAGTATTCACACACGCGCTGGCAATATTAGTTTCTATCGTTTGATCATTTACTCTTTCATTCTTGTTGTAAAGTTTTATTAACGTCACCATGTGTGAGTGAAATGCACTGGATAAACATTTTAAAATTGGAAAAGACTCATACATTTTCAACCGTATATTGTCATGAAAATTAAACAAAATATGGCTCTTTCTTTTGGGTATTTCAAATATGCAATAATTGTGTTTGCATAACAAAAAATTGCTATTTGCAAATTATTAGAATTGCCACTTCTTTAAGAATACGAAATAAAATCTTGAGAGTCAAGTAATGTAAATTACTGAGGCACTTTTGTTTGTGGTTCATTTTTTGACATCCTGTGATCTTTGAGCTTACTTTTTTAACATAATTATAATATTGTTTAAAGTATATATTTTTATCTTTGATATACATTGTCTTTGAAAGACGTTTAAAACTTGTAACATTTTAAGAACAGACAGAATTAGGGTACACCGTACTACACTTTAGATTTCATTGTAATATAAAAATTAATAATTTTCAGTAAGAAAGTTTTATTGATACTGGACACTTGATTGATATTTATACTATTAATATTGAATACGTAACTCGATGTGACAAGACGAATTACTAATAAATTTAAATTTAAAGGAGAAAAATAAAATCACTGAGGTTTCAGTTTTGTCAATAGAAACTTATTTACAATCTTGATACTAAACTAATTTAATAGATGAAGATTTCGTAGCAGTTGACAAGAAATGTCACAAAGAAATAGAACCGATTTTTATGCTCTTTGGTTAAAAACTGGAACTGAAATGGAACTCGATGTTTCACGATATTTCTTAATTGTATTGCTTTTACTTACTTTTTTTTAATATTCTTGAAGTTGTAATGGTTTGATTCAAATTTAATTGTATCGTCGAGTTCTTCTATTTACAAAAAACCAACACACGTTCTTTTAAATTTAAAACCAATATACACCACGCTATATTCATTTTCTGAATTTATTTCCAATTTACTTTGAAGAATGAGTAGTTTATGTCAAGTAGTAACTTGCAAGTGTAAATTCCGAAGCTTGTAAATTGTCATGAAATAAAGAAAGCTGTTTTCAAAGAGTTTAAAAATAAGATTGGTTGTGGGCAACTTTTGGATATTTGTTTTGATCACAAATATTCACAATTCTTTAAATTATTTCCTCGTTCCTTGCTGTTGAACTGAAATGCACGCGAAAAGGTTATATTAAAATGGTGCACTTTTGTGAAGAAAAAAAATTGTTTTCAACACAACAAAAACACAATCAAACATATTACTTGAACTGCAGATGACGAATTTTTAGAATAACTCATATTTCCATTCAAAATTTTAAGCATTTAAAAATACATCAATATCGCATTTTAAAATTTTAATTAATCTTACGTACAAAGTCTTCACAATACCAAAAAGTTCCAAATTTATCACTTCTTCATATTTTATAGTTATATTTTATATGAAATAATGGTTAAAACACTAACTGCCTACAGTAACGCCATTACATGGGACATATGTATATTCATTCATAATGTAGCATAACGCAAAATAAATAGGCAGAGAATGTTTTTTCTTAATCCCATAATTCAGTAGATTTAAAACAATGTTTCCAAATTTCAGAAAACGTACAACAGGGGTCTGTTCACATAATTATTCACGTATCGTACATTTTCATATTGACATAAAACAATAAAGAGGCTCTAGATTCCGGAAACTGTGATATAGAAAATTATCTACAATTCCGTATTGACATTCATTTCACAAACCTATAAATCAACTTAAAGCAGAGGAATTTCAACCACAGATATTAAAGACGTAAAATTGAAAGAGATACGCACTTTTCTCTACCTGTATGATTGCATTTTTGCAACGCTCACTTCATAACAAAGAGTACCTGGAAATCATCTGAAATGGTATGGTGATTCTATTCCAAGACAATCATGTGATGGTGTTGGATAAGTTGCGCATTTGGAAGTGACTCATTACAGCCAGACGCCCTCGCTTTGCTGCCAGAAGCCCTGATGAGAGGACAAGCGGTCGGAGTGATGGACACAGGCAGGCGAGGCCCTTGTGTTATCGCAAAGCGTTTGAAGCAGCTATATTGCATGCAACATCGATCAACGTTCTCACCAGTGTGGAGAAGCCGTACTCACCTAGGCTATTGATGTGGTCAATTTGACGAGGTGCGTCAATAGTAGCCCTGTTTCAAATGGAAGAGAGCTAGAATTGGTTGTTTTGATTCTCGGCCAAATCATGTTAACACAACCGATGTCTGTCATAATAGTCGCGAACCACCAACTAAGCTATCAATTCCCAGGCTGTTAAAGTTAGCCGAATTCGTTGAAAATGCATGCTATAATAATTTTTCGATTGAACGAAACTCGCTTCAAAATTATATTAAATTATTCCAGTTATCGATAGTTCATTTCTGCCTTTCAACACTTTATTTTTTCAATCTGCAATAATAAACTAATTTTATAAAAATAAATGTATTAAATTATTCACGTGTGTCATCATCGTAACATAGGTTTTTAAATTGAAAACATCCGTTTCCATTATTTCTAATATTTCTCATACAACGTAATGTGACAAGTTACTCTTTGAAATATTAAGTTTTAAAAAATATTTTGTACGTACGTATAAAACATTCTGTTTGATTCTTTATTCACGTGATTACTTATGAAAAACATTTATTTGTATTGTTTTGAAATCATTAAATATTTTTAGTACAACGCTTTTTCAAACAAACTTGAAACTCACTTTAAATTCGCAGTTCTAAATTCTGCATATAGCAATGGAAAGGAATCTAATGTGAATGACAACTCCGGCCTCTTCATTTTAAAGGCGGTCAGGAAACAAATTTATTTCCGCATAAAGAAAATAACGTATATATTTCTGAAGACCCATCTGCCTTAATATGCCCTTCTTGCCACTAATTAGAGCTTTTAAACATGAAATCGACTTTCTTTGTCCTTTACGTTACAATATTAATAGTAGAACCTCTTTTTAAAATATTATTAGTGTTTATTAAAGAGGATTAAACTCACAAAGACAAATTATAATACTCAAGAAGTATGTAATAAATCTAGCAAGATAATGCTGGAACAAAAAATGTGATTCAATCATTTTCGCAAAACAGCAAAACGTGGAAAAATAAAAAGGTAGAGGTGTGCATCCCATTTAACTCCCAAGTTTCCTAATACGTGGTTTCCCATCCTTAGAAGCTCGTATGCGATTTTAGAGAAATACATTTCTAAACATTCTACTCAATGAATAATTTGACATGAAATATAGGAGATTTAATACTGCGTTTGCGTGTGGTAAATGTTTTCTAACAGCAAATTACCTAAACAATAAATCCGTCCACACCCCCTACTGCACTTTTCTTACCTTCTCTAAGAGAATTTTGCAAAATAAATTTAATTGTCACAACTGTGAATCTGTTTAATATAGAGTGAAAAATATACACAGCTTTGTAAATCGATTCCATACCAGATAGTTACGTGACAATAATAAGACTCTAACTAATAATACAATAATAGACTGTTGTAAAGTACTATTGTGTAATCGTAAATGCACAAAATTAGTGATTTATAATCAATTTGCACTCGAATGGGTCGGAGGTTCTTCTTCACGCAATACAAACGTCAATAAGAGTTAAGCAATGAAAAATATTATTGCTTCAAACATTATTTATTTTCATTAATACGTAAATAAAAATGCATCATCGATGAGTCGAGATTTGCTAATTAAAAAAAGCCGTCAGGAATATGTAGCAGTTAATCGTGTGATTTTTTGTTGTAACATTTGTTACTACAATATAGTCATACCTCGCATTTGTACAAAATTTTTGTAAAACCATTAACATAATTTCCTATATATTTTAGTGTACAATAAACTAAAATTTCATGTACTTTTGAAGATGAGAACAAAGCTTGAAAACGGGAGTGGAATATAGGGCCGAGGATGACTGAAAATGGAAATGATGGAATACAGAGCATAGGACGTAAAAAATTGCAACATTCATTAAGTAATCCTAAGATCATAGCACAATTAATTTTACAGTTAGAAAAAAATACTGATTAAACTTGTTCCTATAACACTTATAAATTGCATAAAAAATTGTTCCAGTAAATTTCAAGTTGCGTGTTTCCCGACGATAAAAATCAATTCCACAAATACCTACCACGGTTAAATAAGAGAGAACAGAAACTTCCTCTTCTTTTATTAACTTTCAAAAACTTTCGCTACATCTTCGATTTTCAAACTCTCAATAAGCAAACCCAACTCGCTGTAAACAAAAACTTTCACCAACAAGTGGTCAGCCAGCGGGAAGGAACTCATCCACATCGTGCGCCCCGTGCAGAAGTAGTAAACTCGAAAGACTACTACCTCCTCTAGCACGCCGGAAGACTCAGGGGACGCGCGATCGCCGGCGACCGCCGTCGGGAGAGACGCCGCTCCGACGCAGCGTCCGGCGCTGCCGCCACCGCCGCCGCCTGCGTCGCCACCCCCGCCGCCTCCGCCGCCGCCGCCGCCGAGGGAGCGTCCGCCGCGGGCGCGGCCCTTTCCCGAGGCGGCCGGTCAGCGCGCGCCAACGCCGCGAACTGCGCGCGCCGTCCCGCGACGCCGCCGCCGACGGCGACGCCGACGCCGCCGCACGCCGCGCACGCGCAGCCCTTTGCGCCGACGCACGCCCCCGCCCGCGCCCGCGCCGCCCACGCGCCCCCGCCGCCCGCCCCGCACGCGCCGCGCCCGCCACCTGAGCCGCCGCCCGCCGGCCCCGCTGCGCTCCCGGCGTCCCCCAAGGTCCACTCGGGACACTTCACCCCCGCTGCCCGTCGTTGCGCCACCGTCACGCCGCCGACTCGGCCCCGACTCGCCCCCGACTGGCCCCCGACTCGCCTCCAACTCGCCCCGACTCGCTCTCGACTCGCCCCCGACTCGCCCCCGACTCGCCCCGACTCGCCCCCGACTCGCCCCGACTCGCCTCGCCCCGACTCGCCCCCGACTCGCCCCTGACTCGCCCCGACTCGCCTCCCGACTCGCCCCCGACTCGCCCCCCGACTCGCCCCCGACTCGCCCCCTGACTCGCCCCCGACTCGCCCCCGACTCGCCCCCGACTCGCCCCGACTCGCCCCCGACTCGCCCCCGGACTCCCCGACTCGCTGTCCCCGACCGCCCCGACTCGCCCCGACTCGCCCCCGATTTGCTCCCGGTCTCGCCCCCGACTCGCCCCCGACCGTTCCCGACTCCCCGGTCTCGCCCCCGACTCGCCCCCGACTCGCCCTCGACTCCCCGACTCGCCCGACTCGCTCCCGACTCGCCCCCGACTCGCCCCCGACTCGCCCCCGACTCGCCCCCGACTCGCCCCCCGACTCGCCCCCGACTCGCCCCGACTCGCCCCCGACTCCTGCCCCCGACTCGCCCCCGGACCCCGACTCGCTCCCCGACTCGCCCCCGACTCGCCCCCTGACTCGCCCCGACTCGCCCCCCGACTCGCCCTGACTCGCCCTCGACTCGCTCCCTGACTCGCCCCGACTCGCCCCCGACTCGCCCCCCGACTCGCCCCGACTTCGCCCTCCCGACTCGCCCCCGACTCGCCCCCGACTCGCCCCCGACTCGCTCCCTGACTCGCTCCCCCGACTCGCCCCCGACTCGCCCCCCCCGACTCGCCCCCCCGACTCGCTCCCCGACTCGCTCCCCGACTCGCCCCCTGACCTCCGCCCCCGACTCTGCCCCCGACTCTCCGCCCCCGACTCGCCCCCTCGACTCGCCCCCTGACTCGCCCCCGACTCGCCCCCGACTTTCGCCCCCGACTCGCCCCCGACTCGCCCCCGACTCGCCCCCGACTCGCCCCCGACTGCCCCGACTCGCCCCCGACTCGCCCCGACTCGCCCCCGACCTCGCTCCCTCGACTCGCCCTCGACTCGCCCTCGACTCGCCCCTCACTCTGCCCCCAACTCGCCTCCGACTTCATTCCGCTTCCGATAGCTTTACACTGCTCCACACAGCTAACTGTTTTCTCTCCGTACCTCAAGCTTCACCCACTTTTTACACCGCTTCATGCCAGTTCATTCTCTCCTTTCTGCTTCTTCACGGCCACTCCACCCCACTCCAATCCACGTGAATCACATCTGCCACACGCCGACACGTCATAAAAGCTCTGTGTAATCTCTATCTTCCCTCAGAACGTTTATATACTCCACAATCAAGTATAGAAATAATTTATTGATCATACTTTTCTGGCACATCATTATTACAAGCTTTCTTACCAACAGTTAAAATAATTAAATTAAATATTAAACTATCATAAAGTTAATGTAATGCATCATTTGCATTTTAAACTTCATAAATCGTATTGAAATTAGCGTGGTTTTGGAGTTCACCGTAACTTACAATTCTGGAACATAAAACCACTCGATTTCATGGCTCTGCACCACCACCTTGCCACTGCCCATTAACGAACCGTCACAGGCTCTCACCAGTCCCCTTTTCCCCTCGCCACCCCGCCCACCTCCGCGCCGCCCCTCGCGCCCCGCGCCGCCCCTGCGCCGCCCTCGCGCCGCCCCTGCGCCGCCCCCGTGCCGCCCCCCCGCCGCCCCGCGCCGCCCCTCGCGCCGCCCCGCGCTGCCAACTCCGACTGCACATCGAGGTTATTGAACCTCTCGCCCCCAGAGTTCGCCCGCTTTCATGGCCATCCCTGGAGTAAGTCCTCGCTCCTCCTAACCTTGTCTCAATACCCTTGACCGCTCTCGCGCTCTCTTTACCCTTGCATCTCCCGCCACCAACCCCACATTGCTACTCCCACGCTTACACCACGTGTCCTAATCCTCGTTTCCGCTCCTCTCCAAAGCCTCGGAGGGCAAAGTTTATTACCCCACTTCCCCAAGCGCGGATCCCGCGCCTCTTTGTGTGTTTTCGTGCTGCCGCTTCATCCGCTCGGTCCGACTCGCTCATCGCAACGCCGCAACCAACAAACGAATCCCCCCGCTTAATTTCAGGTCTGCGAAAATGGGGCTGTCGAGTTCAAAAAGATTCTGAAGGTTTTCGGGAGCGTTTCCGCTGAATTCGCCTTCATAACTTGTCTATTGCAGCATCTCCCTTGTTTTCAGGTATTAACTGCGTTATTTTCACTCAATCTCGCGGAAGAAAAATTAGAAAACGCTAAGGGTATTTCCTAGAACACTGATGAATAATCAAGAGTAAATAGTTTTGTTATGTAAAGGAACGGTATTGCATCATATGCATTGTATTTTAGAGACCTGGGCATAACAGGAGAGGTACTGAGATGAAAATAGAAGAATGCAACGTATTTTTTGAGGTTAAAATGTGCTCGACGCTCAAATATTTGCAGTTCTGTAGACAGTGGCATGACGAATAAAAGCTATGGACATTTTAACTGGATATAGTTTTTCTTCAAAAGGAGACATTACACATAATACTTCTGTCCGTGATTTCATCAACAAGTTATACTCTATCAAGGAGTTAAAAGTCCATCATTATCATTTACAGTTGTCTTGTCATTGCAGCCAGGGTATTTTCATTGCCAAATTTCAGGATCCTTCATTGGAGGCACAGCCTATTTTGCTTCATCAAGGTCTTGACAAAACTTCTGTTGTTACTCTTATTTTCTCCTCTTTCTTTCCTAGAATATAAATTTACCAAAAAATAAGAACCTAAAGCATAAATGTACTCGAGATAATAATAATAATAATAATAATAATAATAATAATAATAATAAGAAGAAGAAGAAGAAGAAGAAGAAGAATGATAATAACAATAACAACAATTTACCAAAATATTATTAGAAAAGATCAGCATACATAATAATTATAAATCATTTTTAAAGTTACTTTCAGATATCCTTGAACTAAATTTTAGTTTAAAAATAAGTAGACTAACGTCAGAGAGTAATTTTAACAGAAAAAGATGCAAGGCTTATATAATTATTGTACAACAAAAATAAATCCCAATGGCTGTTTCTAGTGGCCCAAGTGTTCGCTTCATCTACTATTGTTATCATCAAGACCCACTTGTATTTCAAAAACGTTTCTATGAACACATACGATAAGAACAAGAAATGATAACGCAATAAATAAATTGGAATGAGTGATTGATGTGTCGGAGAACTGCAGCTATTTTCATTAGTACGTTAGCATAGTGTAAGTTTTATCGCGCAAGGTGGCGGTATTCCTCTCCATCTGGAGAGATCCAGCGCCAACGTACACGTTATATTGCAAGGTGTTCTCTCCCCGGGTATCTCCCCAGCGTGACAATCTCCTCTTCCAGCCGGGACGAGCTCTAAGCCCTGACTGTTCCACCCTCCAAGTATCTCCCCCCTGCGGGGCACTGCTCCAGCCGGGACAAGTTGTAGACTCTCTACTGGTCTTCCTCCAAGTAGTATCTACTAAGCGGGGCACCGCCTCAGCCGAGACAAGCCCAAGCTTCGGACTGGTTTCCTCCATGTACTTCCCCTAGCTGGGTGACAAACTCTATGCTCCCGACTGGTCTACCGACGTATGTACTGAATGAGTCCGTGTGTGTGTAAGTAAATAGAGAAACCTGTCAAGGAAATGAAGGATAGATCGGTCCGTAGCCCATTTGTTAGGAACTGCTCTGGCATTTGCCTGACATTGATCAGAGAAACCACCAAAAATTAAGGATCTGAGCAGCCGATACTACAGTTCCCGCCCAGACAGCGGTTGAATTCGCTGCTATCTAGCGGCTATCGAAAATCCGCCCTCGATATTATTTTCAAAACCTAAGACCCTCCCGGTCAGAGTCGCCGCAGATGCAGCGGCAATGTTGGCTATGAGCCGAGCTCAGCCGGTAATTCGAATGAACGCCATGCATATATTAGAATAATTCAGCAAGCGATATCGGATATACAGTTACAGTAGAGTAAGGCGGAATGAGACATCCGCGAACTGCATCGAAAATATCCACTCGACACATCATCAACTGTCGTACCATTTCAGGTAGGTTTTCCATTTTCTAACCTCATTTCTGTTGTAGCGTGTCCAAGAGATTTAAAGTGCCTTCTATGGTAGTTATCAGAGTTTAAATAAGAGTTGTAGTTTTTGGGACGTAAATGCCCTGATACTGCATCACGCGACTAACATTGTTAAGTCTCAGTCTATGCTTAACAGTTCGTTACACATAAACTTTATAAACGTTACTCAAATGATAAAAAAATTCGTGCTCTAATTTTAGTCATAAACTGTAAACACAATGCGCTTATCTCTTCTGTAGATGTAATTGCATGGTAACAGCCTGCATAATTAATCGTGTATACAACAAAGACATAGCGTAGGCACGCGAACATTTGTGGAAGATTCATGTCCTCTGTATTTAGATAAAATTTGCTTTCATTCTGTGTGTAATCCTCCTAATAAGGAAAGTAATTTTATCGGAACGTGTCTTCATTTGGATTATCGCGTGGCGTTTCCCAATAGAGATGTTCTTGAGGAAGTGGTCACATACATACTTTTTCGTTCCTATTACTTAAACACAATCTGGAAGGATTAAATTACATAGCTAAAGAATTACTTTCGAAGAGTAAAGAAACATCTTTACAAGTGACATGCAATAGTGCATTGCGTTTTTACATGAGTATAAGAATATATTACTTATTTCTTTTTATATCACAGCGTAAATGGCATGCGCTTTTCCATATTAATTGATATGGTTTTGAAATGATTATGCTATGCTTTGTTGATGTATTTTTCTACTAAAAAGCTTCATTCCACTGTAAAAATCAAGAAACACAAATGAAGCGAAAAAGAAAATGGTATTATTTACTTTACATATTTATTTCATTTAAATATAAACTTTTTAATAAATATCTCCAATATGTGCATAATTATAATACATACAAGCAAATACACTTGTAGAATCAAATGTAACGTGAATAATGTATTTACTGACGAACAACGTCCATTTGTATTGCATGGCAATCTAAATGTTCGGCGCTATTCTTACCTTGCAAATGTGGCCATCATTGTTGCTGTATGGGCCGTTGTACTGAAACCGAGTGCACAACTTAGTGTATTATCTTTGAAACAAATATATATTTCCATTTATAAATAAAAATATAATTTTATCGTACAGATTATGTGAGAAATGACTTCGGAAAATTATCAGTTCCCATAGCAGGTTTAGCAATTTTAACAACATTCTCAAACATTTTAAACCTAACTACGAAACGGTGCAGTAGATGAAAAGGTTGTTGGCCAACAAACTTCTGCGAAGTCATCGCGACCTTTTTCATTACCGTCACAATGTAATGCTCGTATAAACACATATAAGTATTTTTATACAAAACTTCAGCACACAAGTAAAACCTCTTAATGTAGCATTTCACGGAATCGTCAAGTTTACAGTTGAAGCCCAGAAGCAAAAGATGTGCGTACAAACAGTATACGGTGGATGTCAATGTTGCAGTGTACATTGTTTCAAGGCTGACTTCCGAAATAGAAGCGTAAGTTTTCCTAGCGTTTCCTGGGAGTTAGTGTAATCGTTACATGTGATGTCATCTCTCTCGAGGATAAGGCCTTGTGGAAACTATGGCACACGTCTAATAGTGTGTCTGACTACAGAATACAGGGTTTCCTTAAAGGGAAATATTACTTCTCCTTAAATTACAAATTTGTTATGGTATAATAAGAATGAGAGTGATTTTCATCATCTGAATACGTACGCATCAAAAACACTGAATCTGAATGGCAACAACGTACTACATTACATTGTTGGGGAAGAAACAAGAATTTTTCCAATAGCAAGGTATAGGTAATTTCTGAAATCTCAGGAAATAAAGAGGCA
Organism: Teleogryllus occipitalis; assembly: GCA_011170035.1. Lineage (NCBI taxonomy): Eukaryota > Metazoa > Arthropoda > Insecta > Orthoptera > Gryllidae > Teleogryllus > Teleogryllus occipitalis. Next base: position 259,243 of record BLKR01000477.1, on the reverse strand, counting down.
GACACAGTAGTTTAAACAGCGATTACACTCCCACAAATTGAACTAGTGAGGTTTATGTCTACCACAAGATACCTTATGTACTTCGTAAATTTCCTTGACGTGTCAGTTCGCAGTTTGGCAAATCGCTCATCATTTCTTTGAATTTCAGGACAGAGATACAGTTTTGATTCCGTGCACGTCAATAAATGAAGTCTTTAGTCACAAAAGTGTTGTGTATTTTATGTCCCGAGAGAAGGCCCGTTGGAACGTAAAATTCCAACGTTCTTTGTCGTTTGGAACGTAAAATTCCAACGTCCTTTTCCGTTGGAACGTAAAATTCGGCACCGACCTAAACGTCAGCACTGGGGGAGATGGTGAAATCTCACCCCCCAGCGGGGGAAGATCACCGCCGCCTCCCGCGATAAAAAAATCTTAAAAACACAAAAATCCTACACTTACAGTCACCAATACCACACAAACCGGGACACTGATCCGGAGCTTAGAGCTTTTCTCGACTGGAGCGCTGCCCGCTGGTGGAAGGTACCTGGTTGGGGGAAATCCCGATAGTCAACGGGCAGGTTGGCGCCGGATTTCACCTTCCGGGAAAGATCACCGCCAGCTCCCGAGAGAAAATCGTGCACTAGAATTACGGAACTAATGACCTTTACTGTAGACCCGTCCGATATCACTAATCAATCATTCAATAAATGTCGGCTTGCATCATGTCTCCCTCTTCAGTAATCTTCCCCAGTAAGGTACCGTCCCAACCGGGTAAAAAATCTAAGCGTCCAATATAGTGGTAATGTAGTGCATATAAGTGTTAGTGTAAGTGTGTAAGAGGATAGGAGGAGTCACAAAAGGGGAAAGAAATATCGGGTGCGATTCGAGGACCGTTTGCTCGAGGTTCGGGCATTCTCCTGGTTTTCAACATAGACATCGTGAAAAACTACTGATCAGGGCGGCCGACCGCTGTAATTCTTCCCCAATCAGTGGTTGAATTCGAGCCACCATGTGTCAAAAATCCGCCACCAACGACGGGACTCAAAACCTAGGGACTTTTCGTCGACGATACTGCAGAAGTAACTGTGTTATCGCTGAACCACCGCAACGGATTTCGGAACAACGAGAGTAGTTACTTCTTTTCGAGAGAAAACTAAGATTGCCATACCGATACACACAAAAACTTAGCTCAAACGTAATTGTCTAGTACCGAAGTCAACAACCCATCACTGTGCAACCAGGATCAGAAAGCGAGGGAACGCCTAGAGAAAAAATAAAGAAAGATGGTACAGTACACCCCGTGTGGCCTACAACCCCCGCACTTTTTCCCTTCATCGGGGGGACTAGTCCCCAGAGCGGATACCTATGCCTTTTCGGCTTCTATCCTCACTCCCCGCCGACGTGTGACGCCGACAGGCCGATGTCCGGATACAGCCGGAACTCAGTTAACCTTCACGGTAACCTCCCCATACAAAGCCTGGGTAGGGGCCGCCTGCCAGCTCAGAGCTACTAGCTATCCGGGCTAGTACCGGAGTCTCGACAATGCGCCACTCACATGCGCCGGGAATAAATTCCCTCCTCTTTGCCCAGAGTATCGGGCCACTGCCACGACGAATCCGAGAGCCCAACTGGGGGCCACCCGGACTAAGGCCCGGGCGGCTCGGAGCCCCCATCCCGTCTCCCCAATGCTTACCGCCAGCTCACGATGTGGGTAACACCGGTACCGAGGCAACCTGGCGGGTGGTGACTGATTTCCCGCCGGACTTTAAAGTGGGATCGAATGCTCCGAGAAGGATTTTTCACCCAATCTTGCTCCAAGGTCGACGCGCGCCATAGGCCCAACTGGTGGGTGGCCGGTTTCCCGGCCACCAGGAGCTTAGCTTACGCCTACTTACAGCCTGCACCTTCAAGCTAACGACGTAAGTCACGCCGCGAGACTCGGAGCCCGGTGGTCGTTTGCGACACTCCACCTAGACTGCGACAACTTCCGTCAAAGCGATCCCCCCTGCGGGGGAAAGAAAGATGGTGTCTGATCTCCGTTACGATGAGTGCAGGATGTGCGTGACACCTGATATATTCTAGGCGACCGGCGAAAGCGAACTTTAAAGGGACGCCGTCGAGAAATGACTCTCACTTTTCTTAGAAAAAGTTTCTGTCTTTCGTATCTCTTGTTTTCTATTTACTGATAAATCATTCATTGTCTTCCAAAAAGTGTGTATCCCTTCGATATGCACAAACTCTGCAACCATGTAATTTTCACATATGTGATTATTCTGCAGTATCTTGACTTTTAATTAATATACGGACCTATTAGTTACTTTTTAGGCAGACAATATGAGAATTAAAATAATTGTGTACTGTATTTTGTGTGCATGTTTATTTTCTAACAATAGCTCAATCACAAAGACGTGCGTTAGAAAAATTATGAATTTGGATTAATGTGATAGGTGTATGATTAATACACATATACAAGAGTCAAGTTAATGTAATTCTCAAAAGATGTCTTCTATTGGTAACTGCTTAAATTTAGAATATAAATCAATGAACAGAACCTTACAGCCTTTAAGTTGATAGAATTCTCACAATTAACAACTATGGTGTTGCCACTTCAGTCAATAACTTACAATTTTATGACGACATTTTACAACAGTTAAAGAAGTGAAAGCACATTTACAATACAGTACAACACAATTTACATTCAGAACATTCACATATATTCATTGAATTACGAATTTATAATTATTCAGATTCTTCAGAGCTTCCCAATTCCCGTCCATGTACGGGGGAGTGGACCAGCTATCTACAATACCAGAACCCGAAATCAACAACATGATCTGAAGAGTCCCCTAAGAGGACAGGCAGATCGAGCATAAAAGACCACAAGAGCACGTGTGCGTGGAAAGTTAAAGAATAGTATTGACGAACGGTTCGACGAAAGTGGTACTTTTTTCTGGGACTAACAAACCGCGATACATAATGTACATCTATTGGGTGTACACATCTAGGCTAGTAGTTGGTATGACTTCCAGATTCTCGTAAAATTGGCAAAATTGGTACGATTCTCAATAGTGGCTGGTACAAATAAAACTGTTTTTATACCGAGTTGTGTGAGTTTTAATTTGTTCATCGGATGGTCAAAATTGCATTCGCTTTCTCTTGACAAAACAAATTGACTGGTAGTATTGTAGTCTGATCCTTCTTGAACATTGTAGAATTATACATAAGTGATGCGCACACTGAAAATTTTGAAAATATCCCAGAAGCTTCATGTAAAGTACCCCCAAAATTAAAATATCGATTGCAAATTCAAGGTGCTACGACCTCAGCCACATCTATTGAGGAATATCAATTTTGGAGAAAATCAGCTGAAAGGTTTAGCCACTAGCGGTGTTTACTGATGGACATGCAGACAGACGTTTTGGCGCCAATCGAGTTTTCAGTCTCAAGGACCCCCAAAACAAGAATTCTGGCTACACCACGTGTTAGAGAAATTTTTTTCTAAATTTAGCCACTGGATTTATCCACTTTTTCTTTGCCAAGGCCGTGTAAAAAGAGTTTTCGGCCAAACATTTGCCGGTTTTTTGCATAGAATTACATAACATTCTCTTCGTAAGAAGTTCCTTCTTAAGCGCCTGAAAGTAAAAAAATGCACATTAGTAAACATCAGAGTTCAATAAACAGAAGGTGGATGTAAATGAAATGGGGAAGATAGGTGAATTAATATGACCAATACTTATTAGTATGCATACATTAATAATTAATTTTGTGGTAATTAACCAATTATATATTAACTGACGCACAAGCATTCACAACACGACGCATTTATGTCCGTTGTGGACCAGCATCGATCGGGATTATCTATGACTGTGCCCCAAGGTATCCTCACCGAGTGAAAGTTGTGGTTTGCCACTGAGTGATAAGCGACGGAAGGATAAGCCTGTTAATGATGGTGGTATCGGCGAGTGTGACGCTAGAGTAATGTTTCCTAAACAGGACCAAAGCGCCCACGCTCTTCTTTTTATAGGACGCTCAATCTTGCGGACCAGCAGACCTCATGGGTGATAAGAGAAGCGGGAAATGTTCTGAGGGAAAGAAAGAATGGAAAGAACAGAGAAGGGTGGGCTGTAATATTATTAAAAGGGGAATGCGAGGGATGTAAAGAAGTGTTGGTGTTAGACGAGAAGAGTAGGCTTCTTATGGGAGAGGATGTGGTCGGGAGAACTGAGGGAGCCTTTTGTAAGAGCAGGGGAGGAAGTGATAGGAAAGGAGAAGAACACGAATTCGGGAATTGGGATGGGAGACTGGAACGAAGAGAATGAAAGTCTCTATCTCCAATACGACAGTCATTGAGATGAGTGATGTGCGGAATGAATGAAGTATATTGTGGAATGGAATAATTGGAGAAGAGCAAAGTGGCATTATTAGAATTGGAAAGGAAGAAAAGGAAAATACTGTACGTAGTCGATTAGGAAAAGAGATTATACACATGTTGCTGGTAGCAGGTGGCAATGGGACAAGGAAGTACAAAAACATGGGAATGGAGAGGAAAAAGAACGGACAAGCAGAAGGGAACATGTGTAGAAAAATTCGAAAGGGATGTCTGAGAAGAGAGAACAACGATTTCAAGAATAGAGAGGAGTGCTGAAAAACAGGACGAAAAGAAAAGACGAAGTTAAGACGCAGAGGAAGAGTAGTCAGGAGGACGAACGAAGATGTGAGCAGCGTGAGCGCCGTAGGTTTCGGATCGGATCGCCCTGTGTCAGAAGGCAACCGCACACCGGAAGCGCGCGCGATTCTCAGAAGGACGGGGGTGGGGTTGCGGCATGGCCGTTTTGCAGATGCTGTTGGGCGAGACGGGTACAGGGCGTGAGCAGGGCAGGGTTGGGGTGAGGTAGGGCGTGGTGAGGTGGGGGCCGGACGGCGGTGGGGCATGGCGCTGCGGCTCGACAGTTTGCAGGGAGGGCGCTGTAGGGCGAGACGGATACAGGTTGGTGGTTGGGAGCGGGGCGGAGGCGAGAGCGGGGTGGGGGCGTGGTTGGGACGGGCCGATGGTGGGGAAAGGGTGGGGCAGGGCAGGGTCGGGGTGGTGCCGGGTGCTGCGGCTCGACAGTTTGCACTGTAGGGCGAGACGGGTACCGATGGGAGGGCTGGAGTGGGTGGCGCGTTGGACGCATGCCTGGAGCGGGGCTGTGGCGGGGAAAGGGTAGAGCAGGAGCGGGCCAGGGTGGGTCGGGGCAGCGCGGGAGCGGGGCGGGAGCCAGGGCTGGGAGAGGAGAGGCGAGGGATGCTGCGCGGCGGTTTGTGCGAGACGCCACGGAGCGAGACGGGTACAGGTCGTGGGCGGGGCAGGGTCTGGATGGGGGAGGGGCAGGTCGGCGCGGGATGGTGCGTGGAGGAGGCAACGCGGAGTGGGTACGGGGTCGGGGTGGCGCCCGGTGGGAGCTGTTCCGAGGGCTGGGGGAGGGCACTATTGGGATAGACGGGTATAGGGTGGGATAGGGTACAAGGGGGAGGCCGGGAGCAGGACGAAGGCATTTTGGAACGGGGCGGGATTGGGGCGTTGGGGGCACGGGGCGGGCTCGGGGTGGGGGGAAAGGCGGGGGCGTTGTTGGGGCGGGCCAGTTGCATGGCGGGAGCGAGCTGGGGCGGGGAGGGAAGCGCGGGAATGGACGCAGCGCGGCGTCGGGTGGGTCGGAGCCAGGACTGTGGCGTGGCGGTTTTGCTGGGGACGAGACAGCAACGGTGCGAGGGCGGGAGGGGGCGTGGCACTCGGCGGCGCGGCGTCCCGCACATTCATCTCCATCAGCGGCCGTTAATGTTTGATGCGGGGGCGGCAGCGCCCGGCGGTGCGTGGAACGTGGAGCGGTGTGGCGCGGCGGCGCGTGCTGGAGCTGCGGGGACGGCTGCAGAGCTTTTGCGCTGGCTTCCATGCAAGAGCGAAGTGCGCGAGTGCGTATTCTCTGATCAATAATCATTGTTATTACATTTTTAACACACTGCCCATATGCATCTACCGAACGAAACCAAACAAAGAGGTGAAAAGATGCCGTTAACGGACGGCAGCCGTTTAGGATTTAACAGGCCGTTAAAAAAAATACAAATTGTGGCTTAAAATTGCATATGAGCACACTCATTACAAGAAATTCTATTGGCTGTCGTTTTGGTTTAAAAATGTTAACCCCGTCTTTTAATTACTATTAAATTGCCTTGTGAAGGTTCTAACTAACAAATACTTCGTTTTGGAGCACATTTACGCGTCTCAGAATAAAGTAACTTACATGACTGTGAAGACCATGAAAAAGTGTATTTTCAAGGTTCATATATTTACTCAGTCACTTTAATTTTTGTAAACATTCCAATTTAAAAGAACGATTATTTTAGCACATAGTCTTGGCGTCGCTAAGCAACCCACAACATAACGTTATGCATCTACTTCTCCACTCATTGATAGGAGATAACTACATTCTATAGATCGGAGTAGCACTGGGTCGGCTCACAGCTTGGCTATCTTTGTTTGCACTCGTTTACTGGGATGTCTAGTGTTCGAATCGCGTCTGTCTCGGCATTTTCCTAGATAGATAGCATAGTCGAATTTAACCAGTTCTGGTGATTATTTCGAAGGCCGTTTGCTCTGGTCGGTAGTTTTTACTGGTTTCTCCAATTAAATACAATGCCCGAGCAGTATATTCACAAACGCGTCACGTTCTACGTTTTTTGCCTCTGCATTTTCCCCCTCCCCTTCTCTTACACTCGCTCACATGCACTGAAACTTCTACTGTCAGGAAACCACTTGGAGGATTAGAGCTTGTCCCGACTGAGGCGGTACTCCTCTAGGAGTGTTACCATACCGCACAGAGGTGAAAGCCCAAAAGCTTAAGTATAGGAGGATGCTGAATCTCCCTTTCAGTGGAAGAACATTTCAACCTCCCCGGAAATAACGGAACTAATAAGGTTGGTAGTTGAATCCGTCCCCGGAATGAAAATTAATTCACTCAGGCACAACTTGAAGAAGGCTATCCTAAACCTTACAAGTTCTGAAGCCTCCAGAGGGTTATGTTTTATGTGTCGTAATTTACCAAATTGGGCCCATTTAAATACTCTAATATATTGGACGTGGAGCTCTTGTGACACCAAATCTATTGCATGGATGGTCAGCAGCGTGCAAATGTATTAAGAATTAAATTAACAAATTAAATTCGCAAGGGTCTAAGAATATTTTTCTGTAAATTCTTAGGAATTGCCGATCATCAGACCCATTATCATGCCCATCATCAGACCTGCCATTCAGGGTCAAACTGCATGAAGTTCTGCAGGGTCAAATTGCAAACTTTTTGCATGGGTTCTGTCATTTTGCTTTTTAAAATTTAGTTTTATTTCTAAAACAGAAGTTGTTTTATGTTCCTATAGATTTCCTTGATATGTAGATTTTTTTTAAATTTTTAACATGATTTGTTTTTCAAGTCCATCCAAAATATTTTAGAGTACATATTTAATATTCTATCTGGAATAAACACGAATTATACTCAATACCAAAAATCAGGTTAAGCTTTCTTGACAGCTTTGTTAATTTAAAAACAAAAATATTTATGATTGGGAGTCCCAGAAACTCGCAGTATTCTATTCATAATCTCAGAATTAGAATTTCCATTGAAAATATATTTTCGGCCAAATGGCTCTATGGAATCATTGTCCTTGTTCACTTAGCACAGTAATACAGGACAGCAAAATGTGGTTGTAACCTTCTCAATCGAACGAAGTTTTTAACCAGCTTAAAGCAATGCACGAGTATAACTGGTAATATTAAATTCTTTGTTGGTGACGTTTGAACAAGTGATCTTTAAAATTAGGGAGACGATATTGATTCAGTGGTGAGTTGTAGTTGACATTCACATAATTGAAATTATTGAAGGCGTTGTCATTGTCAACAACATTATTTATTTTAGAAATAGCAGCTTTCGATGGCTTAGCCATCATCATCAGTTTTCTGGTACAAGAAAAATATAAAATTAGAATTAACATAGTTACCTAATTTTAAAAATATCTTAAGAAATCTTATCTTTCCTTTCTTTAATTCTTCTTTCATTTCTTAAGATGTTTTAAATTATATAAATTATTTTATATTATAAAGATCTAACTCTCCGTCCCCCTTTCTTTCTTTCATTCTTTCTTTTTCTTTTCTTTAATTGTTCTCCTTTCATTTCTTAAGATATTTTTAAAATTAGGTAACTATGTTAATTCTAATTTTATATTTTTCTTGTACCAGAAAACTGATGATGATGGCTAAGCCATCGAAAGCTGCTATTTCTAAAATAAATAATATTGTTGACAATGACAACGCCTTCAATAATTTCAATTAGGGAGACGATGTCAATTTCTGGGTGTAGGATTGGGTGGTCTGGGTGGATACGGGGACTGGGATCTGGGTGAATACGGATTGTGGAAGTCATTGACTTCAACGAACCCTTTAGTGTCAATGCACTGACATGTTCGTGCGGGAGACGACCGGAGAAGACCTCTCCCGTGAATATCGAGTTGACTACCAGAAAACAGTCTGTTCCAGTCGAACGCCGGATACAGACATTAACCAGAACTTGTCTGGCAGATAGAATCACTTTGAACTTTTCCAGGCGTGGATATGATGAATTCCATTGACGCACGTTTCTTGGTCTGTAAGAAGCCAAATCTTATTCTCAGCCATAGTTTTGTTTGACGATATTGAATTTTTTTGGCATAACGCTCGGGTTTTAATTATATGTATAATATTGACCACAAAGTATGCATAATTTCAAAGCATAGTAGAGTGATAGACTGCTTTTACCATTTTTTAATTATCATAAATTAAGCTAAAGGTATAAGATATATTTTTTACAGTCTTATGAGACCTATAAAATGCTAGTTATTGAAAACGATTGCGTCGACAAAGACGAAAGTGTGCTGCTGAACTTAATTTTATACTGTAGAATCTTCCATGTGACAATATGAGCTAGCCATTGAATCTGCTGTTTGAATCAAAAGAAAAAAACAGTTCAATAAAATTAAAAGAAAATACTATTGATTTAAGATTGTTATCACATAAAAATACACCGCCAAGGTACCTGATCTACCACAAAATTAGACTACAAAAATGATCGGTCTAACTATTTGTGAGATAAGAGGCTCATAAAATCAAAGCAAACTGCAATAAAAGTACGTGCGAGTTACCTGTTATTATGTCAGTTTATTCTAAAATAAAGAAATAATTTGTCCGGAAATATTTTATTTATGCGCAATTCTGTTAAGTTTTATACAGAACGTAAAATTTTACTAGAATTCAGATTTATTTAATTTAAAATGATTTTGTATGAACTACTCTGCGAACGTTGTAACCATCCTACAGAACATTGAAATTATCAATTAATTTTGCTTGTTCGTCGACGTAAAGTATTTTTATGAGCTCGTCGTCCGTGTCAATGAGGCTAATCTCTCTTCTCATCGGTTATCATTTTGACTAAAAAATATGTTATTCACTGCACCTAACATAGAAAGTAGAACTAAGGTTATCAGTAGCAAATAGTGTTATATAAATGAATAAAATAAAAGTAGACGATTGTGCAACAGCAGTTCTAAGAACTACTCTGGGGTTGAAACATAGATTAACTTCTTTCTGTACGAGATATTATTATCCGACATCAGTCGCTTGTATATGTACCAGTGAATGTGTAGTATGTGGTTGTATGGTATGGAATCAGCAATTTCGTTGGTCATTTTCCTGAACATAAGGCATTCTCATACTGTATGTTAAACGTTCAGTCTTGTAATACTGTGATGGGACAATGGCGCTCAAATACTAAAACAAGCATTACAAATTAAATTTATTATTATTATTACATTTATTATTAAATGTATTATTATTATTATTAAATGTATTATTATTGTTTATTTCCTTTACTAATTTAATATTATCTTCATTGGTTAAATATCTATAACATCGTGTAGTTGTAATAATTATCACAATATTTTTCTCTCTGAAATTCCAAATTACTTCCGCGGCTTCATAACAAGTAGATAATATAAAGGAATACTTTTTCGTTACATTTCCGACCACTACGTAATGCACGAAGTGTTAAGCGTATACAATATCACGCATTTAGCGTTAAGCGACGTAGCTTTCACAGAGTGTGCATTTTTAAACCTCACAGACAAATGGAGCCTGTTCCGCGGGTGGGGCGGAAGACACGCGTTCTGCTGATGGATTAAATAACTAAAGAGCCAGCCCTCGCGTGCTGGCGAGTGCGCCGGCGCGTGTTTGGCGTCCGAGTCGCAGGTAGCGTGCTGTGCCTGAATCAGAGTGGAAGCGACACCGTAGCCGCCACCCTCGCTTCCTCCCCCAGATCTGCTTCCTCCCTCCAGCCTTCGCTCCCCCTCCTCATGCACGCTTCTGCCTCACTCCCACGCATCCCCTCCCGCGCCTTCTTCCCCCTCCCGACCCGCTTCCGCCCTCTAGCCGCCGCTTTCCCCTTCTCGCCTTCTCTTCCCCTCCCACCCACGCTTCCACATCCCACCTCCTCCCCCCGTTCAATCTCCCTTCTCCCTCTCCCGCCTTCGCTCCCCCTCTCATACACGCTTCTGTCTTTCCCCAACGCATCCCCTTCCACGTCCTCTTCTCCCTCCCCATTCGATTCCGCCCTCTAGCCGCCGCTTCCCCCTTCCCGCCATCTCTTCCTCTCCCACCCACGCTTCCACCTACCACCTCCTTCCCCCTTCAATCTACGTTCTCCCTCTCCCGCCTTCGCTCCCTCTCAACCACGCTTCTGCCTCCCTCCCACGCATCCCCTTCCACGTCCTCTTCTCCCTCCCCATTCGATTCCGCCCTCTAGCCGCCGCTTTCCCATTCCCGCCTTCTTTTCTCCCTCCCACCCACGCTTCCACCTACCACCTCCTCTCCCCCTTTCAATCCCCACTTCCCTCCTCCCGCACCCGCTTGCCCGAGGGGTGGGGCTTCCGCTCTGCCACCCCCAACACCACCACCCCCCACGCTTCGCCTCAGGGAACTAAGGAATCCAGAGAATTCCCCGTCGAGACCGAGATGAGAAAAGTCGGGTTCCTTTACATGCATAGTTGAAGAGTACTGAGTTAGGAAGTTTGTGGTTAATGAAATTTATTCGGAAGATTCCTAGACAGGAGAAACGAAACTTTTAGTGCGACCGGTTAAAAATTTGTAGGTGTCTCTCCATGCAATCGCTTGCTCTATTTTCTTTTTTTATACTGCACCTACCTGAGAATGAATTACACATCCTGTTTCTAGTTACAAAACACGCGAATCCAGGGAAGGTATGATGGCAATGCTCCCAGAAATGCAACGTATTTTTCACTTTTACTACAGATTTAACACCAACCACTACTTGTTGGATCGCCTGATATATAACAGTTTTCTCGTTAATCTCAAACAAAATAAATTATATTGTGAAAATACTATTCCATGGAAACGTAATTTTTTTTGTAAAAAAATTATGAGAGCTTAGATCTGATATTGACTCCTTTCACGACACTCTTTGAATACGCCTCTGCATCTTAACGATCATTCTAATACAGTAGTAACTTAATTACCAAAGCGGACGACACGGGCACCGAGAACATCGGGTTTAGAAATTGTTTAAGTTTTACTTCGAACTTACGAAATAATACAATAATGGGTCTTCAAATTTTAACAGTATAGATAATGCAGTCGAAATTACAGAAAAAAATTGAAACGAATCATTTATAAAGTATTTAAGTGAATTCTAATAATGAATTCAATTAAAAATAATTGAAGATGCGATAAAAGGACTTAAACATAAGAGAAAATTTCACTATCATATTGTTTTCGCTAAATATGAGCGAGAGTCATGTCTCTTATCAAATAATAGTGACTTCGTATAATACAGTAGCGGTTTATGGGATCCATTCTGTATAAATAACTAAATTATTTCTCTTCTATTCTTAGCATTAAATAATGTATCAAACGCTCAAAATTTTTAATCCATATTCCTCGAGTATTTGACGAATGTTCTATTTACTAGACATCACAAAATTTGACGTGAGTTTTTACTCAGAAATTCTCGTAAAAATTAACTCCAAAGACAACAGAATTTCGTTCATTTCATTCATTTATTTTGCTTCCGAACACAGAAGTTTGAAGTGCTGTGTACACAAAGGGAGACTTCAACCGCTTAATTGTAAGATTCATTCTGAAATGAGCGGCAAATAAGATCTAATTTATCACATGAATTAGCGCCATACTTGTTTTCATCATTGTAAGGAATTGTGAATCCGTCAAACCCGATATGTTTTATTTGCAAGAGAAGGCAGGCTTTTATATAAACTTCATAGTTAGGTCAAATTCAGCCGCTGTCTGGAGGAGAATTCTAGGAGCCGGCTGCTGTATTCGGTAGTTTTCCGTGGTCTCTCCTATCAACACCAGGCGAATGCCAGAACAGTGCCGTAAAAAACGAGCCATAGAATGATCGCAATATTCCTTCCTCACCCTTGTTCTATCATCCTCCCTTACACACACACACGCGTACTACATGCACTACACTACCCCACATGTCGGGAACTCAGAGCTTTTCCTGGCTGGAGCAGTGCCCCGCTGGTGGTAGATGCCTGGTTGGGGAAAACTCCGCAAATCGTCGTATAGGTCGGCGTCGGATCTTGCGATCAAGCGCGGGAAACTCCACTATCCATAATCACAAGAACATGCACTACACTTACGAAACATTTGACCTTGGTTGTTGACGCGCTCGGAATCACTAATCAAACAATCGATCAATGGACGTCCAATAAGATCCAATCCATCGTATGAAATAGCGCAATACTTGTTACCGACATGGGCAGGGATTGTGAGTGCGACAGAGCCGGGATGTTCGTATCCCGGAGGGGGTGCCTTTATCCCGCTGAAGAATGCGAGACGCGCGCAGTGCCCCTTTAAATCATTCAGCGGAGGTCGAGTTCTGCCACTGGCTGGCCAGCGGCCTCTACGTGTTTTTCAGAGAACTAAATTCACTCTAGAGTCGCAGTGCAGTTCAGATATGTAACGTTTTCAAACAGTGGACACAATCTGTGTTTTGTCAGGATTGACATAGTATTGCACTTAATGGAACATGTCGAAGTCTGTATGCAGAGTGATTCGCATTTCTGTGCAGATATTGTTCGATCTTTCGGGATACTGGGTACTATAATCGTAAATGGAGGGAATACATAATGCAACCCAGGGCATACGTATTTTTCAAAATAACAGTTGTTCAATATTTGCTTTCACATAAACCTTGGGTGGAAAAACTATAAAATTAATGTTGCTAAACGAAAACCTTTCGTTGTAATACTTCCAATTTATACTGTCAAATTGATTTTCAACGGAGTTTTCTTTCATTCAATGGAGCGTTATTATTATGTCTCAGGAATAAAGAGACGACAAACATCGGATTTATTTGCTTCATAAATAAAATGAAATAATTGTGAAAAACAAATAGACGATTAAATAAAAGGCATGCTTGGATGTAAAAATCTGAATAATTTACAAGACTTGGTTTTGTATTAACGCAATTGACAAATTTTACTCCTTATATTGCATTAAGTTACTCTTACAATGTTTGTTTATAGTTTAATTCCACTTAATAATGTACCACTTACGAGGAACACTTTCAAGTGGTAGTGATTGATTGGCATCCAAGTAAACTTGTTTAAAGGTCACCCATGGTTATGAAAAATGCAGCTCAAGATGCAGAATCTCACACATTATCATGACCATCCCCCTGCTCTTAGTCCCACTGTACAAGCTGCTTCTCTGCCTATAATGGTGCGAACTGACCAAAAAATTTTATTAAGCAATTTTTTATCGGATGAGGAGCCTCAGGGCATCAACTGATGTCACATCTGATCGGAGGTGGGGGCAGTCGTAGAGGTCTAGTCCGGATGGTGGCAAATGTTTGGACACTAGTTAGATACCTAGGTCGAATTTAGCCTCTTGTACAACAAATTCTAACGTGAGTTACTGTTCTGTATTCTGAACCATTCGCGAAAAACAACACCGTACATTTCGAGACATCTAAAAGAAAGAAAACCGGCTGAGATGACTCAGAATATGAACTAATATTACTGCAGTGCCTCTGACCCGGAGATCCTAGTTTTCAAATCCCAACAGTGGCAGTATTTTGTCACTAGTTAAACAGCTAGGTCGAATTCAGACCAAGTGAGAAGGAATATTTTAGCGGCTACTCTGATCGGTAGTTTCTCCGATCAATACCCTAACAAACGGGCTACGGACCGCGCATAATATTTCTTTTGTCATTATTGTCCTATCTTCTCCCCCTATTCACGCACACACACACGAACGTACATGCACTACACTACCACACATGTCGGGAATCCAAGAGGGAACTTAGAACTTATTCTGGCTGGGGCGGTGCAAGGATCTCGGGAGATATCTAGTTGGGGAAATCCTCGGCATACCGATATTTAGGTCGGCGCCGGATCTCGCCATCCGTCGGGGAAGAACACCGCTGTACCCCGTGAGAAAACACTCATTACACTAATTGTACTATATTATATACACACTCATATATATATATATATATATATATATATATATATATATATATATATATAATATTTTAAACCCAGAGTTTTCTTTCTCAGTCCAATTTACCACTGAATTTTAGATTTTTAAATGATTGCCAAGCACCTTTTTTTTAATATGAGAGTGAATGTTGAGTAGTAACTGTTTGAAGTACTACTATGTTGAGTACTAACACTTAGAAGAAGAAAAGATTTAGTATTCCGCGCATTCTCACTGATTTAGATTGAATTTACATTGAAAAGAATTATTGCTTCGGCAATTGTGAGCAGCACGTAATTCTCCGTTCCCATCACATTTTCAAAATTTCATTTTGTGGACTTTATTAAATTTACTTTCCAATAAGATTTTACGAGAGGCAGATTGTGGTTTCGTGCGCCCGCCGATGCGACCGTAGCGCTCAACTGTGCCGCCACCCCCGCCACCTCCCGGCGCAACGGCCGTGCCCACTGTTTCGTCTTTCCGCCACAGCGCCGCGCGCGCGTCTAGCGCATGCGCACACCGATCTGGTTCGTGACAGTTTCCGCCACTAGAGTCGCTAGCAGGCTTGAATTCGCCCATGGCGCGGGGAGTTTGGTCGTAGAAAAATATTTGCGTGCGATTCCGGTCGTGGTATAAAATTGTAAGAGAACTATAGTTCAAACAAGGCTGAAAAATGTTCTAATATATTTCTATTATTCTGTCTATTATTATTTGAAAATCTCGAGGAAAACAAGAAATTGCATGTTATATATCAGTCAAATGTACTACCTTTCGTATGTAATAATCAATATGCTTAGAGATATCAGTGATATTTAATATGCCTTAATATAGTAACAATATATTTTTTAATATCAACTAAAGAAGGATGTTGGCCAACGGGCTATGGGATACTTTCTTCTCAAATCTGTTCCTACTCCCATCATTATGATCTAGTGTTTGATTCATTCTGCGTTCCCATACAACCTATTCCCCATAATGTTCAAGGTTCCGACAGTATTACGAATGTTGATCGAGGAGTAAACTGAACTGTAGCGCAATCGTAAAAAAAGCAAACAATTGTTTTATTAGTTTTTAAAGTGCTGTGGAGTAAATGAGCTTTCGCTGCTATAAGGAACTAGTATTTAAACATTCATATTCAGTGGTTCTAGTGGTTCGGCTTTAGTTGTTCTATAGAACTTAAACATTTTTATTTAGTGGTTATAATTTCAATAATTTGTCATACCTTAACTCATTGAGTGGTCTAGTATTTTTTCTCGTTTTAAGGAATATACTAATAAGTGGACTATGGTCATTGAACAAAAACATCCAAGAATATATTTAAGTAGTACGCGTAAACAAAATACACGGACGTGTGTCTAAAGTGATCAACTCTACTGGAGGGTCGCGGGAGACCCGGTGTAAAATGTTGTCTGTTCATGTTCAGGTTTGATCCCCACGCGAAACCTGCTCCGTTCTTTCGTGCCATTCCTGTTCTAGCTGTCACAGTGGCTACACCCATAATTGTCCGGGCAGAATTGCGGAATGATAATCATTAGGAGGTAGATTTTGATGACCAAAAATATCGCCAAAAATGATCAATGAAATGCTCTTCAAATGGTTTTAAAATGCTATAAAAACAAAGAAAAACGACGTAAAAAATGTGATCAAAGCCAGTTCGGATGAACAACTCAAGCTGTTGGATATGTTACATCAGTATCATAACTATTAAGTATCAGTATTACATCAGTAACAGAAGAAGGAAAAAATTACATTTCATTAAAATCCGCCCCTAATAATCATTTAAGAACACGGGTGCATCTGAGGTCGTGTACGTTACGGCTAATGTCCAAATCTGGCTACTTACCGTATTGTCTTCATTAATCAAAAATTATCTAAAATCCATTATCTAAAATGGGTAGATAAATTTGGATATACGAACAGCTTCGAAGCACAAATTTCAAAATCAATAATCAAAATCACCCACGTATCGAATCCTACACCTTCCCTTGTGGCCCAAGACCTTAGGTAATAGTAATTAAATAAATCTCTAGTAACCCACGAACTGAAAAATAGCAATTGTCATTCTAATTATTTGTTAACGAAGACTGCCTAGTCTCGAAATAGACAAAATGAAATTATTAGCTGCATATTAATATGAATAACTCATTCAGTTGGAGACTTCATAAAATGCTGTGTTATTGTTAACTTTCTTACGCTGATAATTACTTCATAAGATGCATGTATTGCATTAATAAATGCTGCTGATGAGCGTATTGCATTAATAAATATTTTAAGAAACATTTAAACCTATGTTCAGGGGTGTGTTCAATACCAAGCTATCGTTTTAGTATTCTTCCTATTTAAAATGTTTTAAGAATTATTTTAAGAAACACATTAACATTTTTTCATTATCATATATAACACCATGTTATAGTGTTTCAAATGTTTTAAGAACCACTGAACACTTGTTCGTAATAATATATGACTCCAAGCTATGCTTTTGATATTCTACGCATTTTCATCATAAAATATTAAATGAGTAAAGAAGTATATTATTTTTATATTCATATTTTTAAAAAATTATACATTAATAGCTTTTAGGATTCTTTTTATCGAATGCATAATCTGCAGTACAATGTCAGTTAGAAGTGGTTACAATGTCCTTTTTAACATCTGGCGAATTTACTCCTGCGTAGATGCTTTCATTTATTCTTATTGCTTGTTGTGCAAATCCTTACTGCATTTCGTTCTGCTTATTGCATGTTGTACTTCCCCGTTTACATCTCGAAACGCTTGTTATTCCCCTCGACGTGGCTCACCTTCCGCGTTTTCTGCACTAGCTCTTCTGCCTCCAGATTTCATTTCCCTGGTTTCCCCGTGATGTAGCAGCACGTTTTAGCAACATTGTCTTACGATAGGCACACTTGTATCAACAGATGCTCACTTATGTATAACAGCACTTTTGTGTGAACAGTTTGAAAAAAAGATGAACTGGCTGAATTCAAGATTCATTATTCCCATATGCTCCATTTACGTTCATTCATTCAATAACTGAAAGATAATTAAATGTTCTTATCTATTTTTCTGGCATTGTAATAGTGGAATATGTTTTTATTATGATTACGAAATTTTCAGCCATGGCAGTCGAAGATAGATTTCCAATTTTGGAAATAAATTGCTGGTGCTTGTAGTTTCTAAAGATGCACACACCATTAGAATCTGATAATGGGTGGGAGAAAACAAATTCTCGAAAGAACTGACAACAATCATATGATGACCTTACGGATGGAGGATCGTGTAGATGGGCAGACGAACAAACGGATGGACTGACAAAAACAGGAAAACAGCAAACTTTTCAACAGACTTCCCCTTCCACAATCCCCCAAAACAGAATGAAGCTTCAAAATTCTGAACTTGATAAAATCATACATCGTATAACTGCACTGCTTTCAACATATATTGTGTGAACATAACATTAATTCCATACAACACCGTTATAATTAGGGAGATTTAATTCGATAAATCTGTTCGAGAGTCAAACATTAAGCTTTGAGGCGTTGATGCTTTGAGCTTTGAGTAAGTTACGGCTAAGCTTTGAACTCTACTTACTTTCAACAAGTCCTTGACTATCGGATAGTTCACTCGCCCCGGATGCGGAAACTCTCTTTTTTGTTCCCTCCGTGGAACATTATCGCAGCGGACTGTGACGAACCAGATTGAATGGAAGTTATGTCACTAGCAGACTCAATGCCCAAAAAAATGTGACAGTTTTAGTGCAAATCATTTGCTGTAGGAGAGACAAAATCTTTTGAGCTATATTATGTATCTACCTATCTATCTATATTTCTATCTTTCTATTTTTTATATGTATCTATCTGTCTAATCTCTTTCCTTTCTTCGTGCGATCATTCTTTCAACATGTGTGATTCTTGTGATTGTCATTTATTTTCATATATTTGAAATGGCCAATGAAGTAATAGTACGATCAAATGATCTGACAATTATTTATTTCAAGAAAGTAATATCAATGTAAAAATTGTTTTATACTTCCTTATCCATTGCCTTGAGAGTCACTTGTGCCCAAAAGTTCGCAAGAACCTGCTCAAAGGACCTTCGTCTGTGAAATATAAATATATAATAATTAATAATAAATTATAATAATACGTAATACATAATAATAATAATAATAATAATAATAATAATAATAATAATAATAATAATAATAATAATAATAATAATAATTTCATTTCGAAAATAATTGCCTATAAAATACTTGTTACTTCATGAATATCGGTTGTTTCTCGAGGCTAAAATGATAACGTTAAATTACCTTTATTTGCTTAGCAGTATAAGCAATGTACATCACTCCACCTCCCCCAGTGTGAGCGACCAGGGCACCCTGTAGAGCCTAGAATCGTATCGCAACTCCCGCGGGGACTCGATCGCCGCGCTGCCCACGCCACATAGTCACGAGGTGCTTCTATATCTTACGGACATACCGTGAATATCAGAGTTGAAATAATTTTTGATAGTGTTTTAATTCTGAAATGTTTTCCTGGAGGTGCTCAACTATTGTTCGTTACAATTCAATAGTTTTGTCTGGGCTGCGTCAGCTTTTTCATCTGCAAATAATTGAGCATCGTTTTATTTATCGGATCTTCTGAATTCCCTTCAACAATCCTTTATAGTCAGAAAGACGACTTCGACTCAGAGACAGTTTCGTATTTGAAAATTGTGTACATTAACCTACGCACTCTTCTTCACTTTACACATTTGTGAACAAATAAAGTAAAACGTTTTAGAATCTGTGTAGTACATGGTTCCTCAAGTGTTACCTTGTCTCCTAGACACTAGGAGGCAATTCTCACACAGATATTACTGTATCCCTGAGCTTGTTGGAACTTTCAATACAGTCCTCGTACTCTCTTTTTCTCGCATTTCATTAAATTTTGATGGCGACCAACTCATTGTGTGTGTCCAATATAGAGTCGACTCGTGTTCCCACCTAATTTGACGGGCTCTTTCCCGCTCCGTCCCTGCCTGACGTGCTTCCCTCAATCCCGACCCTCCCCGTCGATCCGTCATCCCTCTTTCACGTCCGGCTCCGCATGGTGAGAGCTTCCTGCACTGTACCATCCAACCCCGCCCTGCCCCACTTCGTCCCTACATGCCGTTCCCGTCCGGCCCCGCCCTTCCATTCCTATCCTGCCCCGCTTCACCCATCTCTTCACTTCAGGCTTCACCCGGCGAGAGCCTCTCGCAGCGTCCCATTTGGCCCTGCTTCGCATGCTTCACCCTGCTTCGCTTCGTCTTTTATTGCCCTTCCCACTCCGCTCGCCTCGTTCCTTCCAGTCCTGCCCCGCTTCACCTCCCTTCACTTCAGGCTTCACGCGGCGAGAGCTTCTCGCAGCGTCCCATTCAGCCCCGCTTCGCGTGCTTCGCCCGTCTCCGCTTTGCCCGTCTCCGCTTCGCCCGTCCCCGCTTCGCCCGTCCCCGCTTCACCCGTCTCCGCTTCGCCCGTCTCCGCTTCGCCCGTCTCCGCTTCGCCCGTCTCCGCTTCGCCCGTCTCCGCTTCGCCCGTCTCCGCTTCGCCCGTCTCCGCTTCACCCGTCTCCGTTTCACCTCTTCTCGCTTTCGCTAAGCCTGTTCTGCTTTCGCCTGTCTCCGTTTTGCCTGTTCCGCTTGCCTGTCTCTGCTTCTGCCTGTCTCCTCTGTTTCACCTGTCCCTTTTCTGCCTGTCTCCGTTTCACCCCGTCCCCGCTTCGCCCGTCCCTGCTTCGCTCCGTCCTCGCTTCGCCCGTCTCCGCTTCGCCCGTCTCCGCTTCGCCCGTCTCCGCTTCGCCTGTCTTCCGCTTTCGCCTGTCTCTGCTTTCGCCTGTCTCCGCTTCGCCCGTCTCCGCTTCGCCCGTCCCTTCCGCTTCTCTGCCTGTCTCCGCTTTCACTCCGTCTCCGCTTCGCCTGTCTCCGCTTCGCCTGTTCTGCTTTGCCTGGGTCTCCGCTTTCGCCTGCCCCTGCTTGCCTGCGGTGCCCCCCTGCTTGCCTGTCTCCGCTTTCACTCCGTCCCTGCTTTCGCCTGTTCTGCTTTCACCTGTCCCTGCTTCGCCTGTCCCTGCTTCGCCTGTCTCCGCGCTTCGCCCGTCTCCGCTTCACCCGTCCCCGCTTCGCCCGTCCCCGCTTCGCCCGTCTCCGCTTCGCCCGTCTCCGCTTCGCCCGTCTCCGCTTCGCCCGTCTCCGCTTCGCTTCGCCCGTCTCCGCTTTGCCCGTCCCCGCTTCGCCCGTCTCCGCTTCGCCCATCTCCGCTTCGTCCGTCTCCGCTTCGCCCGTCCCCGCTTCGCCCGTCTCCGCTTCGCCCGTCTCCGCTTCGCCCGTCTCCGCTTCACCCGTCTCCGTTTCACCTCTTCCAGTCCTTCTCGCTCCACCACGCCCCTTCTGTCCTGTCCCGCTTCACCCTTCACCATCTGTCCAGCTCCTCCCGGTCAGAGCCTCCTGCGACGGTCTCTGTGAGGCCTGACCCACAATCCCCGACTTTGCTCCGGGTCGCCCGCGCCGTTATTGCTTTACAAGCAGCCGCCGAAGGAGGATTTCTTTTGGAATCCTGCTGGATTTAATCGCGATCGTAAAACGCACGTTGGGGAGATAAAAACATACGCAGTCCTCTTGCTTCCAAAAACGGGAAAATTGAAGTGAGAACGAGCTAGTGTAGTGTTTGCTTTTTGAACAAATTTATACAGTCTACGAAAGGAGATGAACTTGGGGAATAAACAGATGAGAACAATTTACTAATAAGTGTTGTGTAGCTTGGCAGTTTCTGGTTCGTATGTTTCAAAATTTATTAAACATTTTGAACCGTACTTAGACATGACTGAGAATAGTATTCGTGAATAAAAACTTTCACTTAACCTTTGAAGCATGTAAGTAGTTATTTCTATTACATAGTCGTTACTTTGAGGAAAGTAAACTTAGAAAGCGACTTCGTTTTGAAGTCGATTTTCTGTACTTAGACTTCGGAAAGTAAACTTTCAGATTAGAATATTCCCAGAATGGCTAATATGGATACACCAGTTCATTTTATTGATGAGGATATTTAAGATATCGGGAAAGTTCTTGAGTACACTATGCCTAATCCTCGCTGAATTGTCTGCAATACACAAAATCCTGTTGAATTTTACACACAAAGCGATTTGAAGAAACGCTTCAAGTTTGCCAAATGAACTGTTAGATATCCTCGATAAATTTTTAATTGACCTGCAACAAAACAATAGAAGAGAAATACCTACTCTTCTCATAATCCAATTTTTAATTTCTCTAAGATATTCTGCAACAGGTAAAATAACAATTTTACAAAACTCATTAACATTGGGTAGTCAATATTTGCTTTGGTTCAACTATTATTTTGCCAATGGCAATAGCTCATTTTGTTGTTGGGTTTTCAGGTAACTTTCAAATTGATTCTGTCAGCCAACTGTGTTCAAAATAATCAATAATGTGAATATTAATGTTCTAATAAATATTATTTCTCTATTATGTTTCTGTTATACTGCTATAAAATTTTTAAAACTTTCATTTTAAGTGAGCATATATTTCACATTCTTTTCTATGAATGAAAAGATTTGTCTTCCAGAGAGCAAATATACTGCAGTAAGAAGAGAAAATCGAAAAAAAACTTAGCTTTTTTTGACACTTCAGATGCTAACATTTTCACTTTTTTATTGAATTACACGATTATTCCATTTGAAATCATCCACATACTCCACCTGGAGTTATCTATTCTAATTATGTTTTGTAAGAGTGTTTTTTGTTCATTGAGGCTTGCATTGGGAAAAGGAAAAATTTATATTTCCCCATTTTTCAGAAAATTCTAGACAGGGATATAGAAAACTTCATATTACAATGTATCTTGTCTTTAACTAGTATCATAATAATTTACAAAAAAACTGGAGAAAAAAGTTGAAAATCCAACTTTCTTGGGGAGATTTGACATGAAATGACCCCATAGTTAACGTTTAATTACTATTTGAATATTTAAAAATCATTGTCATATTTAAATCAAACGGATTTATTAAGTTGTTATAAATAATTACATGACCTTTTCTCAAGACCTGACTTTTACAACAGACTGCGTTCAAAGCAAAAACTGCTATCTCCAATTTTGTAGTTTTCAAATCATTTTCGAAAAAAACTGAACAATAGCCTAAGATGGTATTAGCATGTTTTTATCGTCCCTAATTACATATGAGGAGAGAATTTAAAGAAAATATTTACAGCGATTTTTGAGAAAAAATTATCTATATTTTCTAGAAAGGGGACTACTCATATTTTTGAAAAATAGAACATGAACTTATTTAAATATCTATATTTAAGGAACACATTTAATTAATATTTCGATCTTCAATATTATAATTGTAGTATTATGCCCAAAAAATGCGCGTTTTCAATTTTCAAAAAATCTGTGATTTCAAATGAACATAAGACCACTACCATTCTCTTAATCGTTCTTTACACTATCCGAAGACAAATTTTGATCAAAAAATTTGATGCTATTAGTGAGAAAATTTTGAAATTGTTTCTAAGGTTTCATGTGAAGTACCCTCAGAAATAAAAATATCCATTTGAAAATCCCAAAGCCTCGAGTTCATTCAGATCGATTGGAGAATATTAATTTTGAAGAAAATGACTCAAAGTATGCGCTAGTGTTGACCACAGACAGGCAGGCAGACATTTTGCTGTCAATAGATTTTTCGGTGTCAAGAATCAAGAAAGCATCGATTCTGGCTACACCACTTAAGAGGATTCTTTTTTAAATTTAGCAACAGGATTTATTCACTTTTTCGTTACCGGAACCCGATATAAAGAGTTTTTCTGGCGAAAATTTGCCGTTTCCCAGCGCACGACTATATAACTTTCTCTTCTTACGAAGTAGTTCGTAAGGCGAGAAAGTAAAAATTTGGAGCCATTTGTGAGAAATTTTTGAAAACGTCTCAGATGCATCATGTAAAGTACCCCCAAACATTAATGAGTGTTTTTCAAAATCGGAGAGCTTCGAATGAGGCCAGATCGTCATTCAGTTTGGAAAAAATCGTACGCATAGTTTAGACCCTAGTGTACATACACTAGACAGACGGACAGGCAGACGGACGGATGGACGTTTAAAAGACATTTTTTCGGTATCATTGGACCACAAAACGTGTATTTCCGTTGAAATCTCGAAATCAATTTTCCACGGTATTACATAACTTTCTCTATACGTAATTACTCCGAACATACGTACTACGTTTTTCGAGAGAGTAAAAAGTCAATGCAACGTTGTTGCACCACAAGTCTGATTTAAATGACAGTATTAACTAGGGACCCACGAGTATCAAAGAACCCAAATTTCGATACTCCAAAATGTTTCATGTAGTTAATTGCTTTAAAAATTACAAACTTTTAATTTGATAAAATATTTTAACTTTTAAATGATTTTGCTGCTGAAACTCACTTGATATCTATGATTTATAGTTTATAGTATGTTGTCGATCAATCAACACGAGTTGTTTCAAATATAACTTTGAAAATAACGCATTAAACTGATTTACCTAATTCACACGATCACACATTACTTTAATTATCGTCTTTATAATTCCAAGAACTGTTATTAATTAACAGACCTCGAGTAAATATTGAAGTGAATTATAACGCTTCATGAAGTTACTGTGACCTTGGTTTTTCATGAGAAATTTTCTCAGGACTTTCTTGGTAGTTCTCACTCAAAAATTATAAGAAGGTGAGATTCAGAAAATTTATCTTAGAAAATTTATCGTAGTCGAAAACTACTTTCGCTACTGACATGTTAACAAGAGGGCGCTGAATTAAGGGGATGTGTAGACAAAAATGCACACTTCTGGGGGGGAAAATTCCCCTAAAATATTCAGTTCATGCTAATGAAAATTAGTACGAATATTGAAGGGATATAGTGGCACATTAAGTCATTTTTTAAGTAAAATGTGAAAAATATTGAAAACAGTAGAATAATAAATTTTTAAACAAATTAACATTTTGAATGTACTTTTTCTCATAAACTACTAGTGTGATCAATTTGAATTTTTATTGAATAATTAGCTATTATATTTGAATAAATGTATAGAATCATTTTGTTTTTAGATCAATGGTTTTGAAGAAAAAGATTTACAAATTTTAAGGTCGTGAATTTTTTTTCAGAATTTAGAAAACATTTTATAAATAAGGAACTGTCTCATTAAATTAGATATCCAGTCACTAAAGTTAATCATATTTATTGATTTTAAAGTGCAAAAAATTACAATGTTCGATCATTAATTGTAAAAAGTGTGCATTTGTTCAGAAAAATGATATTTCCAGAAAACGAATTTTAAGCCACAGAAATTACTTCACCTAGAACCCTCAATAGTTATATACTTCTGTCTCAAACTGTTTTTATGGTCTTCTCTTAAATTTGAACTTTCACCTGCAATGCAAACTGGGACATTTCTTCCACAGCACTATCAGTCATTCGATGGTCATTGACAGTTTTAAAATGTTCAGCATAAAGATTCTAGGAGAATAGCCTATTTTTTATCACATAAATCCACCCTATGTAGTCATCATTAAATGTTACAGCAGCATCACAACCAGCTATTCTTTTTTTAGTTTATGCAAGTTTGCTTTTTGGGCTTCTTATCCATATTAAGTTATTGAAACGTTCATTGGAAATTTGTGTCTTACCATGGCAACACTTTTTGAGAAGTTCCTTATCAGCAAGAACTATGAAAACAGGCTTGATTACATTCATAATAGGTAGTGTGTTTATGGTCATAATTCTGATCTAAACCCTTCATATTTTTATATATTTGCACCAACTCTCAGAACACAGACCATGAACAGGATTCTCATTGGTGGACATGATTTGAAAATATGTTGCCAAATCTGCTTTCTTCATTTCTTCCCCATCTGATGAATTATTTCTTGTTTAATGGCTGTAAAATTAAGAGCTCTATTCTTGTCCTCTCTCTTGAAAACACGTGGTTTTCGCCCAATAAAACTTACCAGCGAAAGAAATGGAAGTGACAGCAAGTAACGACAAGGAAATCACAAATCGCACTCCAGAAACGCCAAAATCACGTCGTCGAAATCACTCAAATCCCCCCAAAACTACACCCAAAAACCTGTTAAAACTGTCCATTTGCAATTGCCTGACGAAAAAAAACGATATCAGTCCCCTCTGAAGTGAATACCTGCAAGAAGCGGAGAGAGAAAATTGGAACCTACACAGGGGGAATGGCAATACCGCACGGAGGCGCGTTTTTGTTTATTATTATTTTTTTATTTTTTTATAGTCGCATCAACCAAAGGTTCTTAGCGACTTTTCAGTATTCTACATATTCGTATTTGATTTTACATTATATATATATATATATATATATATATATATATATATATATATATATATATATATAGCACAAAGTTTACAATAGAAATGAGGTTATTTTAATAGTAAAAACTTGACTATGGCTATACCATGGCTGGTATGATAATATGTACAGGAAGTCACTTATATTTTATTAAATATATCAATGTTCTGGCAAAATCTTATGATTTCCTGTTGATAGGACTTGGAATATACAACTGCTTCGAATTGTAGCTCCGGTGATAGGCCATCTCTTTCTTCCTGGAACTTAGGACAAACGTTCAAAATATGAGATACCGTTAGTTCATCCTCACAAAAGTCACAGAGGGGTGCGGGTAGTTTGAGAAACAGGTGTGCATGTGTTAAATTAGTATGTCCGGTGCGAAGTCTGGATAGCATTACTTGTTCTCGCCTAGTCATTTGTTTATCTAGATACACTGAGAAGGAATCTGATTGCGTTTTATGGTTTTATTTTATTTTTGTTTTGTTTTTATTTGAAACGTACTTCCTGGTTCTTCTTGAAAAAAGATTAAAATTTGGGAAAATACTCCCATGATTGCAAACTAATGAATACGTTAAAAACAGAAAATGGAGATTTTGGTCGATTTCCCCTACAATTCTAAGCATGTGCCCGGAGATTAAGAATAACAAATGCAATCCAAGAAACACGTGGAGCTAGGTGAAACAAAACAAAACATGCATTATAGTCTTCTTCATCGTTATGAATCGAAAATATTCCAGTACAAATTCTTAATATTGGATTCTAGAAAAATATTCTAGTGGCCTATAAATATTTTTTATTTAGTGAATTTTATCTCAAATGTTAGTTTTCTTTAATGCTCCGTACTCTATGTTATTTTCTCATTTTTCCTTCTCCGTGTTAGAGACCCACTGAAGATGGGAAAAGTGTTTTCTGAAAGTTAACTTTGGTATGAGGTAATAAATATTATGTCTATTATTGTTGTGGTTTATTATTTGCTAACTCACATTATATTCTAGTATATGGGTCCTTCCACAGGGAGTCATTTCATTTAAAGTTCAATGAAGTTTTGAAATTCTTTAAGTTTACGTTAATGAAAATGAAGTGAAGAGCTTTGTTCGCAACGGCTTCTTCAGTTTTGAAATGAAATAATAATCGCACCAACTACGACTGAGATTAAATGTCAAAATCAAACTGATATGATGGAATGGATTTATTTACGTTCATTTTGGAGCGCGGCCAGTATGACATTGACCTTGCTGCTGCCCAGCAATCTCTTAAGAGAGATCCATACAATTTGAAAAATGGAAATCATTACAAGTTCATCCTCTTAAAGAAATGTACACGTTATAATGATGTTACTGTAATCACGTTATTCTGGTTACTTTTGATGTAGGCACTTCATACATTTTTGGACGGAGGGAAATTCTTAAAGCCTCAACCACTTGATTTAGAATACTTCACATACCTGACATCACTTCGTGTCACATCCGTGTCAGACCACCCTCGTTGGAAACCACAGGAACACAGCGACTGGATCGCGTATGTTTCTGAATATCTCAAACGACATTTTTGCCTTATCGTGCAGCGTGCACATGAGAAACACGAAGTTTCCAAGTGCTAGAACACATCTGATGAAATCTCGCCGCCGGTTTCGCAAAGTGGATTTTATGAGTGCACGAAGAGCGCGCCGCGCGGGGGAAGCTTCCGCAGGGCGGCCGTGACTCCCGGAACTTCGAAGACGTCACTTTGTCTGAGAGGAGCGTGGGACGCCTGGGAGATACCCACAGGGCGCGCAAACTAAATCACCGCCGCGAACACTCGGAGCTGCACAGCGCCGCGCCACGCTACGTCACGCCAGGCCGCGCCACGCCGGGCGGCGGCAAGCAGTGGTCCGAAATGGAAAAGCTGATTTCCGAAACGACCACTTCAATCGTTTGATTGATTGATTGATTGATTCGTGTTTCCGGGCGCGTCATCTGCTTCCGTCATTAGTCCCGTTAGTGTAGTGCATGTTTTTTCTCGGGAGATGGCGGTGAACTTCCCCCGCTGGATGGCGAGATCCGGCGCCGACCTACCGTCGGCTAGTGAGGTTTCCCCCTAACCAGGACTACTACTTCAATCGTTTCCTATATTATTTCAGTTGTACAGATACCTTTTGCGGCTCTCACATACAATCAATTGCACACGTATAATCCTAAAGGAAGAAGAAATGTTGGCCGCCCCTTAACAAGATGGAGAGACTCACTCTCTTGATGTGGAAGCAGGCCTTAAAGCCTCCATCCATGAAGCAGAAGAAGACACACAATCAATCTTTACAAATTAGGTCTCTTAAGAAAGATAATTTCATGGAGAGGTGACGAATTGCATTTTTACTTTAAAAATATGCAGGATTTATTCAAAAAACACGCAATATTCATGTCAAATGCAACCCGCAACATTCGGTCGGATTTTTCTCTTTCTGGTGCCGGCAAAGATGCATGTTTAACAGCCATATTTTTATACGTTACCTGAGAAATTGTTGTATTTTATTTAAATGTATTAATTTATTTTATCCTTCTCTGTGTATACAATAATTCCTCTGTATATATTTTGTGTTCATTTACATATTTGATAGGGATCACTGAAAATGAGGAAAAATTTCTCGAAACGCATATTCTGAAATGTACCATCTGAGTGTAGTGTAAAATTCGTATTTTATTGTTGAATATTATTTCTATTTTACTCATCCATTTGTAATAGGACCTGTGTATTCCTCACTCCTGTATTTTCAAGAAGTTACACCCGTCAAGAAAGTTGGTTTCGATAAGTTGATAATAATTACATATAATAAATAATGGAATTATATCGATTCATTTGCGTCTATATTAATGAGAAAGTTTGACTGGTTTCTTCCTTTCGGACACTTCCTGTTTGTTTTCCTAGATATTTTATTTGTTAGACAATTTTGTGACGTAGGTCTACAGGTACAGAGGCAAATTCATATAAGGGAACTTCGAAGTTTCATGAAAACTTGAAGGTAGGTCTACTACACACATTAGAGTGAGTACTGCAAGGATATATGTATGATGTTATACGAGTAATTATATTTATTTACCCTAGTTTTTATAGTTCTTTTTAACATATCCGTGCCTCAAAAGTCTCCCGTTGTAATTTTCGATATAATTATCACCTAAACTTATCTTGTCTTAAAATATTAATTATCTCTCTCACTCCAAATCTGTCTGTAGCTACGTATTTGGCAAGGACAAAATACTGTATAATTTTACAGTATTACATACATACATTATTTTACAGTATACATTATTTTAAATTACATTATTATTTTATTTTAATTTTTGCTGTGTCTGTATTTTGGCTCAGTTCGAATCCACGCGCGCCTCCTTGCGTTTGGAAAACCTGCCTCTGCACAGCACCGTGTCAGCAGAACAGGCTTTGTATGTTAAAAACCCGGTGGGAGACCGTCAGCAGGTTGAAGGGCGGGGAAATCCAGGATGCGCACGCAGCTTTGTGACATAACGAGGCTTCTTCCGTTTCTCTTACTACACATTGTTCTCCGTTCAATCAGCGGCATAAACGCTCTTTCAAGTACCGTCAGTGAATACATATATTCGTGGAATATTTCGTTAACGGAACCTCTAATGCAGAGATGTTTGACTGATTTACTCGCGCGTATTTTTTTTTCTGCGGGAACAACCTGCTAGAGATTGTACTCGCGATAAAATAAAGAACCGGTGAGATCGATAGAACTTTTCCAGCGGCGTAAAACTTCTCGAGATGATCTCAATATTGTGTGAATGTCACATTTGCAGACGTGAGTTCAACTTTAGTATCGAAGTGTTCGGTCTTTACGCTCACAAAAGCGGACGTGTAGATACTACTCCGTTCTTCAGCAGTGCGATGAAAGTTCCGATGCATCTCACAAATATGTCTTGTTGGATCCTCTCAGTAGTATGTGGAAGTGCGACTGTCCAATAAAAAACCCCTATGCAAAAATGGAATGACACTCATTTTCAAATTTTTACTTCAATTAATTAAATTAATAATATAAATACTACAAACGTTCTTTAAATTTTGTATAATACACCGATTTTAATATTTAAATTCTCCATTTAAGTTGAGATAAATGGTTGATTGATTGATTATTGATTTCGGGCGCGTCAGTGAGGTCCCGTAAGTGAAGTGAATGCTTTTTCCTCAAGAGGTGATGGTGATCTTTCCCCGCTGGATGGTGAGATCCGGCTCCGACATCTAGCTCCGTCAGCTAGCGGGATTTTCTCCAACCAGGTATTTGAGATAAATGATGGTAAATGGGAAAATCGTGAGGAAAATATCCCCGAATCCACTTTATCGATAATTTTTAAATTGTGCTAGATGAAATTTTGAGGACTGGCAAGGTATTCACATTGAGTACTCACGATTTTGTGTCCTCAATTAATTCTTAATTTTTGTGGAAAGTCGTATCATACATGAATCCTATAATACGTTTTTAAATTATTTCGAGCTTTTAACTTTGGAATTGAAATTGTGCGAAAATTTTACTTTGCTTTGGACTATCCTCAATTATACAATCTTGAATTTTTGGTCATTACATCCATTTAAAGTTCAATTGAGGGGTAATTTCGCTCACGCGTCTGAATTAAGGTTTATTAGTGCTGCTTCAATTATGATTGAGATTTGAACAGGTGGGGTGGAGATACCCGCACATTTATACTTAAAAATCGGCATAAAATTGTGTATGTATAAATGGATAGATGGATGGCGGTGTCGCTCATAAATCGGTCAGATTAGAAGCTTTTCAGTCCAAAGTATTTTTTTATTTTAATATATTTTTATTTGCAATCTGTTTCATCAGAACACTCCCGTATGTTGACAAAATTTACAATGACATGTGAAGAAACTGCACACTCACAGTTCTTAATGTTTTTTAGAGACAAATAATTATAATTTGCATACAAAATTCATACAGCATCTTCATCAATAACACAAAAGAAAATTAAATACAATAATATTAAGACAAGGCACACATACAACGTAAATCAACTTTTTAATCAATGTATAATACATTTGTATTTTCATGAACATAATTAGGTTTTAATAAAATTCAAAATTGTATTAGTTGATATATTACAGTACAATTTTTCATATATTATCAAAGACGTTTCATATAGTATTTGTTTTTAAAGGTCCAACCTATTTAGGAGATCCAGGGGATGAAATCTACTTAGTCTTCTTAAGCCTTGGTAATGGTCGAGTGTATTAAGTGGTAGGTGGTTTGATTTTTTAGATGTTTATGACGTTTTTGTATAGTGGATTGAATTTCTTGATATATTTTGGGTATTTGTAAGTCATTGGGCAATGTTTTATTGAAACAAACTATGGGTCATTGGTAAGCCATTTTAAACTTTCAAATTGTTGTAGTATTTTTGTTTGAAATGGTCACAATGACCCAGAGTTGTATTCTTTATGTCCAGACATGTTTTAGTATTGATTTGCAAATTAATAGTTTGTTAGTAAAAGAAAGACTACTCTGTGCTTAGAAGCCAATAAACATGTTTGATTTTGATATCTTTTGTTTTGTTTTTCATTTCTTCCCCGTCATTTTTTGTGAAGATGTGGACCATGGTATTTTACGTTATTTGTCTGTAGTATTTCTTTATTGCTGATTTAACTGGCGGCCGTCAATTTGTACACAGTAGAACGTGACGTGTACAGATTTGCTTTCGTTTTGTTTTTGTACACTACTCCGTGAACCAGTCCTGTAACGGAGTGAGGTGTTATTGTATTTTTTCTGATTTTGTGAAGACATTCTCGTGGGAGGTCAAGAACGCTTTTTCAGTAAACATGGCTGTTGTGATGTCCCTAGAAACCGGTAGGTCGGTCGGACGTGTATAGTAGTGGATCGAGCACACTTTCTTTCGATACTCCGGCGGCGACAGGACAGAATGATGTTCTTTAAATTCTTCTTGGAAACATCTTCTAGTTAGATAGTAGAGAAGTGGCACAAACAATGGATGTGGTAGAAGAGTTTCCATTTTGTATAAGAGTCCTGAATGCCATACTTTGTCGAAGGCTTGGCCGACAACCAAAAATACACCAGAACAATATAATTTCTACTCTGAAGCTTCATTGACGATATTTATTATTTTTTGGATTTGTTCAGTAAGTGCGTATTTCATCCTAAAGTCGAATTAATATTCTGAGATAATACTGTTTTCTGTGATGATGGGAAGTATTCGCTTGAGGACAAGTTTTTGATAAATTTTGACAATGTCGGCAATAAACGTATGGACCTCTACGAATATACTTCGAATATACATAGGTTTACCCGGTTTCAATAGGAAAATATTTGACCGTATTTCCATTGTGAGTTAAAATGTCCAATCATAATTGAAAATCAATGTTACTTATTCCCTTTCTTTACGAGGCACGTTTTTTAAAACAGCGCCGGCGATGAGCTCGTAGTAGGAGATTTATGATGGTGAATCTGTTTTATTGCATATGAAACTTCCGTTGTCTAGATATTCTTTATTGGGAGCAATATTTGATGGAGTGCATTAATGAACTGTCTATTTATTTATTTATTTATTTATTTATTTATTTATTTATTTATTTATTTATTTATTTATTTATTTATTTATTTATTTATTTATTTATTTATTTATTTATTTATTTATTTATTTCTTTATTTATTTATTTATTTATTTATTTATTTATTTATTTATTTATTTATTTATTTATTTATTGTATTTATTTATTTATTTATTTATTTATTTATTTATTTATTTATTTATTTATTTATTTATTTATTTATTTATTTATTTATTTATTTATTTATTTATTTATTTATTTATTTATTTATTTATTTATTTATTTATTTATTTATTTATTTATTTATTTATTTATTTATTTATTTATTTATTTATTTATTTATTTATTTATTTATTTATTTATTTATTTATTTATTTATTTATTTATTTATTTATTTATTTATTTATTTATTTATTTATTTATTTATTTATTTATTTATTTAGTTCTTCTCTATCAGATGGAAACGGTTGAAATACGTTTACAAAATGTTCCGCAAATACTGTCGCTTTTATTTCCATATAGATCTTGAAGAAACCTATTAAGATTTGTTCTGCTCTTTTGAAATTTCATTTGTTATATAGATCATGTGTAGTTTGCCAAACTTTCTTAAGTCTTCTCTTTTCTCGTTTCATTTCGTCAGCTAGTTTAGAATACATAAAATTCTCATGTAGCATACCATATGCTTGCTGAATACTGGAAGTTAAATAATTAAATATATCAATAATTAAAAATCTATATCGAATTCAGTTTTCAGAGGAATATTTGATATTTAAATTCAGACGTGTTTGAAATTTGCCCCTATTCATTTTCTTACTACAAATGCTAGGTTTCATACGATTTTCTGTTTATAGTTAAGGTGACTGGAAAAAGATTAAGGGAGAATTAGAGAGGGTTTTATTGATGTTAAGTTTTGATTTGCTCCTTTCACGATTAAGAAATGAAGTAAGACCGGGGGTTTGTTACGGTCGGTTGGTCAGTATGTTGGTTCTCAGGGTGAATAAGGTTCTGCGTTCAATGATGCTACGTTGGACAGTATTTTGCCTCGTAACGTTAACAGCCATGATCCCCAGTACGTATTTTTGACATTGTAGTCGCACTCGGTGGTAAATCCACGCCCAACGTATCAAAATACTCTCTGTACATTTCTTCTGTTATTTTATGTTTAGGTGAGCTATAGATAACTGAGACTGCCAACGTCTGAAACTATCATAAATAATTTTACATGTGGCTTGCAAATACTCATATATTGTAGCGATGTTTACAGCACTATAATGTCCGTTTATCGCATTCAAGGCGCTATTTTGTTTTGTCATGCCAAGTGTCTTGTAGCACATCTTTTCTTTTCATTGCCACTGTTTCACCATCGTTCCATTTCACTCTTGGCCGACCACTTTTCTTCCGTCTCGCTAGTGATTCTTGCAAAAGACGTAAATGATGCTTCCTACATGATGAGAAAACTTGTAGATGAATATGAAAGTTAGGAATTGGAAATTAACACGGTAAAGATTAATTATTTGGTAGTTGGTGGTGTACGGGAAAATATAATCCTAAAGGGCTAATATTAAAAATGTAATGTATTTTAAGTATCTATGAGTAATTTTTGACTGAAGAGGGTACTAATCATGCCAATATTTTATCAAAAATCTGAATGAATCGATATATAATCAATAAATTAAACCCACATCTTTGGAGTAGAGATATTAGAACTAAAACAAAAATCAATCTGTTTAAGTTTTTGGTAAATAGAACACTTCCTTATGGCTCTTAAATTTGGGTACTTAATGAAGCTCTGAAAAAGGTCTTTGAAGGAGATCTTTGATTTCTTCCTTCCACCAATATTCATTCATTCTAAATCAACGTTTCATTTTTCCCCAGTTACTGACTCCACAGCGGCTTGGTGTAATGATTCCTTCAGGAAATTGCACATTTCTTCTGTGGGCCCTTCAAACTTCCTTTCCATCTGTTGTGGCAATCTTAACTTGTAAAAGAATATGGTGCATTCATTTTCAAAACTGTCAAGTTTATAACTTACTTCCAATTTTGTTTCCTGTTTACACTCACTTTCCACAGTTGGTATTTCTTTTTTTTTCCTGGGTCTAAATGAAGCTGTTATTTTCAAGAGGTAATGATCAGATCCACGAACAGCCCTCCGTTTTACATGGACGTGCATGATATTCACGAGGGATGTCTGTCCAATAATGGTATATTAATAATTGATTGGAACACTTTAGTACAGTGTGTCCGTGTATATTTATGGATATCTTCAAGGGGGTAAAAGCCGTTCAGTATCTTTAGAGAGAACTGTTCATAAGTCTCAGTAAGACGAGTACCATTTTCATTTAACATGTCTTCTCCATATTGACCCACTACTTGATTATTTACTTTTCCCCCACCCTTGCATTAAAATCACCTAGTAAAATTAATTCCTTTCTAAAACCTATAATCATTTCTAAAGTTCGTTTTCTGGAAATGTCGTATATTTCTTGTTATTGTTGGTCCTCCATGGGCTTTGCCATCTGGTTGTTTAGTATTATATATTTTGTAGTTACGTAGTTTAAACTAGCTCTTTTCTGTTAAATGTTTCTGAGATGAGAACTATATCAATTTTTTCATCTAGTAGATAATTGATAATTATTTCTCTGTGATGATGAGCTAGCCCGTTAGCATTCCAGGTAGCAATACCATACGTCTTCATAATCTGCTTATCACTGTTGTCATGAGGCTAATTATTTTGGTATATTTGTTCATTTTGCTTTGAAGGAATCGAATCGAATTTCTGAAAAGTATCTTGCACTGTTGATATTACTATTTTAATTTCAGTATTTATTATTATTTTCATTCAGGTTTGATATGTTAGAGAGTTCTTGATTATGTAATCATAAGCACAACGTTAAGTTTCCTAAGATACATTACATGAGTGTCCGTTGCTTGGAAGGTTTAAAAGCGTAGCATAAGAATAGCATACGTTTTACAAGTATTTGCTGCTCTCAAATTATCACCAGCCCGTCGTCCCCTGCGCGAATAGTTAGTAATTTTAGAGATTACTAAACGAGTTTGAAAAGTCGCGTGTTAAAAGTGTGTGCTTAAACAGTGCAAATAGCACTAGGGCTGGAAAAATTTGAAGAAAAATTTGGTCCTCTTTTTAATGGCGTTTAAACGTAACTGAAAACACGGAATTTTGAGCCTAATTTAACAGAAAACGTTTCACTTTTCGAGAAAATTTGTGAGACACTATTTGCAGTATATGTACTCATAAATGCAATAATGTGAACAACTGGCCTCTAATGTCAATATAACCGACGTAACGGACAGGACAAAAAAAAATATTTTTGTAATTTTTGAAAAAAACAAAAGAATACAGCAATGTGGCGTTTATGTTATATCATAGGGCAGACAAGCAACACTTGAAGAGACATCTTGTCGCATAAGTTGTCCGGTGACCGCAGTTGTACCGCATATGTGTTGGAATGTATTTGAGTGAATCTGTGCGTAAAAAGGAAAACGACAATGCATGAATCCAATGGAAATTTTCCGTGTGGACTGGCATTACTCTTCCTCCGTCCTCTTGCCAGCTGCCATCTATCGCCGCCCTAAGTACAGGTTTTTTTACATTATCTCAATTTTTCGGTTTCCTAATAGTGGAAGTAAAATATTACCTTAAGAATGCTAAAGAAGAGTAAAACATTAAGCAATTTTCATGGAAAACTATGGAGCAACGTTTATGAACATAGCGTTTAAGCGTTTCTGTAAATGCGAAATTTGAAGCTCTATTTCTCAGGAATCTATTGAGTTTTGGGAAAACTTAATTTGAAGTCATTCTACACATTATTGCATTAATGTATACAAATCGAGGGAAATGTGCATATTAAGGACGTGAGATATATTTGAAAACAGTTACATTTGTGTACTTTTTGAAAAAACAAAAGAATACAACAAAATGAACTTTACGTCATACAGTGCAATTAACGCTATCCATTGGAAAAGTTCGAAACAAATTTGGAGCTATATTTGAGAAAATGACGTTGAGCGTTTTTGAAAATGCGAAATTTATTAGCTCATTTTCACAGAACTGTTTTGAGTTTTCGAGAAACTTTATAAGACATTATTTAAAGCATGTGAACTCATAAATACAATAATGTCAACGAATCGCAACTAATGTAAATATTAACGACCTGAGAGACAAGTAAAAAAATACATTCTCGTAATTTTTTAACAAAACATGGGATAAAGTTATATGGCGTTTATGTAATCTTATAGAGTGCATTTAGCACTGTCCTTACCAAACGTTTAAAGAAAAAATTGAAACCGTTTTTGAGAAAATCTTGTTTTTGTCATTCGCGCTTCAACTTGTATCATAGATAAGTATAATCTTTACTCTATGCTTGTATCGCCGGATTATTGTGGATTGCTGCCGCTAAAGCGCACTGT
This sequence comes from Teleogryllus occipitalis, assembly GCA_011170035.1. Classification (NCBI taxonomy): domain Eukaryota; kingdom Metazoa; phylum Arthropoda; class Insecta; order Orthoptera; family Gryllidae; genus Teleogryllus; species Teleogryllus occipitalis. Next base: position 222,313 of record BLKR01000477.1, on the reverse strand, counting down.
CGTTGTCGTTAAATAAAAAATGTGGAGCAGTTTTCGAGAAATCCTTGTTTCTGATATTTTTAATATTACTCATACTGCACGCAATATGCGCGAAAACTACTCAAATTTTCAAAAAAAAATGTACCTAATCTTGATGAAAGCATTAACTTTGGAGAAAACATTTTACTTGCTGAAAAAATCTGTCTTCAATTATGAAATAGTAGGAATAAGCCGAAAAAATGTACTACAATTTTTTAAATTTTCGAAAATTCAGAGTTTACAGTGAAACACGAGCCTGTCATCTTTATTCGTGTATTTTACTCTATTCTTGCAAAAAATTTGAAGAAAAAATTTGGTGCCATTTCGAAAAAAAAATTAAAATATCCGAAGGCCTTCAAGTAATGTATCCGCAAATTTTAAAGAATGTTTTCAAAGAGTGTGTGGCTAAAAAATATTTTCAAAGCTTCGAGTCGAGCTAGATCGACCGGGGACCTTTTTTCGGTATCGGGGGACCCCAAAACGAGTATTTTCGTAGAAATATCGACATCGATTTTCCGCAGCATTACATAACTTTTCTATACTATGTAATATTACTTCGTGTATATCAAGATATTCGTAATAATCGTCGAAAGTAATATCGACTTCCCGACACCCCCGACACACACAAAATTACATTCACATTTCGTGTAGAAAAGCACACAAAAAACCATTGTAACAAATGCCTAACGTAGCCAAAATTAATTTTTGGGTAATTTCGATGCCTAGTTTGCATTAGGCTACCTGACGTTTTCTGAACAGCGTTGATATGTGCTTTGGTATGGCTCTATTGTCTCCCTTCTCCAAGAAGCTCGCCCGCGCTTTAAGGTATTAACTTGGTGGCAGTCGCTAGTCAAATACTAAACCATACATCAATAAATTAAAAGTAGCTCCTTATGAATGGATCATTTAATTAATTATTTGTAAATACTTAAAAGAGAAGTAATCAATTGTACTTGTATATCTAGAAAAAAAATGTTTAATATTAAAGGTTTAAATAATTTTTGTATATCGTATGACTTTTCATTTTCATAATTTGGCAACACTAATATAAGTTACAGTGACCCCAGCTGTCCCAATTTCATTTTTTTCTGTTGAATATCAGTCCGTATAATTTGCATTGAAAAGTAATTATCGTCAAATACTTTATGGTTAGGTGTGACACATAATTTTAAGATAGAGGACCCGAAGAAAGTATTGACAATAGGATGATTTGATTGATTTGTTAGTGATTCTGCGCGCGTTTAGTGCGTCGATTAGTCCCTTAAGTGTCTTGCATGTTTTTGACGTGGGAAGTGGCAGTGTTCTCCCGCTGGCTGGCGACATCCGGCGCCGACCTACCGGGTTTTCTCTAAACATGTGTCTCCCAGCAGCGGGGCACCGACACAGCCGGGAGAAACTCGAAGCTCCCGTCTAGTCTCGTGACAAGTATGATAGTGTAGTGCCTGTGTGTGTGTGTGTGAGAGAGAGAGAGAGAGAGAGAGAGAGAGAGAGAGAGAGAGAGAGAGAGAGAAAGAGAAAGGGGTGAGGATAGGACCAGGAAGAGGAATTGGAACTTATTTTATTCAACAATTAGGTCAGTAAAAGACATTTTTGCCTTCCATCTTAAAGAACAGGAGAGCTGAACCGGGAGATTCTAGTGTTCGTGTTCCGACAATGACCGGATTTTCAACACTGGCTATAAAACGTGATCGAATTCAGCCGGTATCCGTAGGAGAATTTTAGCGGCAGGTTGCTCTGATCGATAGTTTTCCGTGGTTTCTGCGATCAACGCCAGGCGAATGCCGGAAAAGTACCCTAACAGAACGGACCATGGACCGCGTGTGATCTTTCCTCCCTCATACTTATATTATCATTCCTTACTTACCCACAATTACACTTACATGCACTACACGAGTACACATGCCCGAAGTCCCGTTGGACGTTTAGAGCTTGTCTCGGCTGGGGCGATGCCCCTTCTGGGGGGGAGATATCTGTTTGGGGGGGGAATAGCAAGTTGACGTGTAGGTCGGCATCGGATCTCAGTATCCAGCGGGGGCGCTGCAAACTTCCGTGATAAAAACATGCACTACACTTACGGTATTAATTACTACAGGAGTCGCCTTACCCCAAAAATCTAGAATTAATCAATCAATCAATTAATGAATCGAATGAACGATATTAATACGTAGTGCCCGTGCGAATAATTCGCACGGAGTTCAATATTTTTAAAATTCCCTTAATTACAATTTTCTTTTATTTATACTGGAATTTCATTTTTTTATGTATAAAATTTTTAGCCACTGCATCTAATTCAATATTGTAATTTAAGAGTTTTATCACAGCAGAATGTACTAATTTTCTTTAACTCAAATTCTCTGTAGGACACTAACAAATCAAAATGTATGAATAATGGGACTTGATATAATTAATTCTTCCCAAATACAATAATTTAAGAATAAATCAATTCAAAATATCAATAACATTCATGATAATGTTGACCAACACGATCAAGAACAGGACAAAATATCAATAACCTTTATTATTGAAAATTACAATCCATGTTCAAAAATCTATCACTAAAAATAAACTATAAAAACCAACAAACAAACAAAATTGCCACAATAAATAAATAAAGCCTTTCTTGCTCGCGAGTGAATATAACTTACCACTTTCATTGAATTGGTCCTTCCCTTCAAGAATGGATATGAACACATTTATTAATAACCTTGCTTGTGAAAATGCTAAATAAATGTGGAACAGGCATAGGTAAATAAATACTAATTTGAGAAGAAAATAAATAAAATTTAATACACAAATAAAAATAAAATTTATACACTATAAAATGTACACACTATAAAATTAACATCATTAAATTTAACAAACAAATAAAATTTCAGGTCACTTCCCTCAATGTAATATTTTGAGTGAATAACTTGCCATTTTCTTTGAATTGGTCCTTCAACAACAGAAATGAACACATTTCGAAACGACCTTGCTCGTGAAAATGCTACATATAGCTGGCCAAGTGAGAAAACAGGCGTAGGTAAATAAATACCAACTCGCTCAAGTGTCTGTCCTTGTGACTTGTTAATAGTCATAGTGAAGACAATTCTTAGCGGGAATTATTTTCTACACAACATAAATGGAAGGCTTAAATCAGAAGGACATAACTGAATTCTGGGTATTAAAACGGTCTTCCCTGAATCAATAACTACTGCAGAAATACAGAGGTCATGCAATGCCTTCACAATCATGCGCGTTCCATTTACCAAACCTTCTCTAACATTTAAATTTCTTATTAACATCACAATTGTGTTAATTTTCAGTGTAAGAATATGAGGTGGGAGACCTGATGGAGTTAAACTATTCAAGAATTCTAGAGGATATAACTGGGCAGAGGAGTGATCTTCACTTTCAACACAGTCAATACTATAATATGTTTTAGAAGGACCTTCCACCAAATTTTCAACAATGTCTTTATTAATTTCTGAACAATAGTCATTTTTTGTGCACAGTATTGCAACATTTGTTAGAGCGTCAATATTTGTTTCATTAATTTTGTTGGTAAGAAATACATTGCTTATTAAGTCATCGTAATTGCATATACACTGTGAAGGTATTTCCACCAATTCATCTTGTAAGTGGTGAGATGCCAATGTTCCAGTTCCTAATTTTAATAACCACTCACTAAATTCTTGATCAGCAGCTGCTCTAATATTTTCTGTAAGTTTTCTTTTTTTAATGAACTTCCAAAATAAACAATTTTTTACACAGTTTTCAACAATGGATAAACGGGTACCACGTCTAATAACTGGAAGGGTCCGTCTAAAATCTCCTCCAAACAGAATAACTTTCCCACCAAACAACAAATCACATTTCATGATATTCTGTAATAATTTATTACAGACAATTAGAGCATTTTTGGAAACCACTGATATTTCATCCCAAATAATTAGTGATGCTTTTTGTAAAACCTTTGCTTCCACAGAATCTTCTCTGATTTTGGCCACAGATGATTCATGAATAGGAACTGGTAATTTAAAAAGAGAATGCGCAGTCATACCACCCTCCAATGTAGTAAACTGAAATTGTCACGAACTGCCAAACGATAGCAATAGTACCGCAGTTGTGTTGTTGAATTCCTAACTGCAGTTCTATATATATCAACATGCTGAATGCCTGGCTGCCATCCTGAATCACCACAGGGAAACAGGAGTGGATAGCTCATAGGGTCAACATGAGGATTCATGTTCGATATAATGGAAATTCTCTCTGAGCTTTTTGATCTTACTACGAAGTCAAATTTTCCTGGTTCCTCCCCCTCATCAAACATAAAGGCTGCAGCTATTTCCTCCGATACTGGAATATTGTACCGACGCTTATCAAATGAATTTTCCAAGGAGAATTTTAGCTCCATATTTTGAACATGATCCGTAATGTCCTTCATGTGTTGAAAAAGCTGAGCATAAGGATTTATATGGAGAATAATTTCCTGTAAATTCTGCATAATATATCTATCACAAAAACGATTTTCATGCCTATCTATACGTTTTTTTTACGGCTTCACTTGCATCTAAAATGAATAAACCTGCATATGATGGCTGAATGTTATTTTCTGGAATCAAAGGCCCAACAGCATGATATATCTGTCCATGAATTTTTAGACAATAAGGCCCCGACCCTCATAAATGAACAGCATTTAACTGAACAGATGCAAAAGCCAGAACATTATTATACTGCCGTATGTTTTCAAGATAATTTCTTGTTGTCGAATCATTTGCTTCGATTAGCTCTCTAAGAAACTGAGGCACGGCAATTGGTGGTAATTTTATTTTCCCCTTATGGCAACATATAGAAGTATTCTGCTCACCTCGGAAAAGTTTTGCAGAACAATGACAACATCTATAGTACATTCCACCAACACTGAACAATGGAACTTCACTGTCAGATTTATATATTCTGGCAGCATCATAACTAAGTGCGGTCTCTGCTTGCACTTCTATTGCGACGGATGCCATGCGTTTCATCTGCTTGAACTTGCATGTTCATTTGACAGAGCCCGCCTTTCCCGTTTTCTTCTGTCTTCTCTTTCCAGTGTAAGAGGTCTTTTACGTGGCATATTTGTCCTAAATAAAAAAAACATCTATGAACATTGAGGATTTAATGTTAATAGAACTAAAATGTAATTCTTAAAATCATAATACATAGTGCTATTTAATTTGCAGAATTTTATCTTGAATATATTTAATAATCAGAACATATATCTCTAAACTAACCTTTATTTCAAGTCCCTCTGCGCTATTTAAATGCACCAAGATGTAGGCAGAATGAAGGTTGAACCTATCAAAACAAAATATGGGAAATAAAATTGTTGCAAAAATGCATGCTTATATTATAAATAACCGCAAAATAGAGTGAAAACAGTTAATTTAGGTCTGAAGAATAACAAATACAAATATATTAGAAAGAATTTGAAGAGAAAAAGAAACTTTTAAAAGAAATAGAATCTTAAGAAAAAATTTTTAAGAGATTATCTAACATTACAAAAATAACTTTTAGTCCTAAAAAATAAATAAAAAGACATTCATGAACATTGAGGATTTAATGTTACTGGAACTAAAATTTAATACTTAAAATCTTAATACATGCAAATAACAGGAATTTCGAAATTCTTATGGGCCAAGATACAAACGACTGTGGCACTCGTTAGTGTAAAAAAAGATAAAAGTGAGCCATACAAACAATGTAATCTACTGCACATCTTGGAGTATGTTGGCATAATGCAATTGACTTGCAATGTAATTGGATATTACTAACCTTTAACCACTGGTAAACCGCACTGCACGCACATGAAACTATGCTATTCTGCTGCACCAAGATGGATGTAGAATTAAGCCATGTGCTCGTAAAAATATCTTGTACCTACCAATTCAAAATATCAAATATAAGACACTAATATAAAAATTGCACAGAACTTATCTCTGCGTGCGATGTAATCGGATACAATATACTAACCTTCGCTGTTAGCCAAATTCGCTGCCACTTCTCTGTAACTAAATTCGCTGTTCAACCGCACCGAACCGCACACGAACACCAAATGTATTGGCGCTTTCAAAATTCGCTTTCAGCAGTTACAGGTTCGCCAACTTAAATTTTGCGAAGAACGTTGAGTTCTTGTAACAGTTATTTTTTTGTGAATACCTTATTACACTTGGTTGTCAGTCTGTAACTCAGTAAACTTTTTTACATTCACAACTTTCATTGTTCAATTTGTTTATATTTGGCCATGCGCTCGGAGACATGGCGTTATAATAATGATATGCCGCAGGTTCCCCAACTCATATTTTGCGCAGGACGTTGTGTTATTGTTTTAATTATTTTTTTGTAAATAACTTTTTAAGAATTACGAAAATGCAAAACTGATTACAATTGCGGAAATAGAAAATTTTTTTACACCGATAAACACCCTGATCATACGAATACATCTAGTGGTTATCTATATCTCAGATCACCATTTTACTGTATTAATTATATGGATAACCAGAGTACAGATATCTCGCGCGAAGTCTCCCGAGTGGGCGCCGCTGCAGTTGAACGGTCGTTGATTGATTTTTTCGTGTTTCAGGGCACGTCATCTGCTTTGGTCATTAGTCCCGTTAGAGTAGTGCATGTTTTTTTCGCGGGAGATAGCGGTGATCTTCCCCCGCCGGATGGCGAGATCCGGCGCCGACCTACCGTCGGATAGTGGGGTCTCCCCCTAACCAGGACTCTCCCACCAGCGGGGCACCGCCCCAGCTGGGACAAGCTCTAAGCTCTCGACCGGTCTCCCGGAATATGTGGTAGTGTAGTGCATGTTAGAGTAAGTGTGTGTGTATGGGGAAAGGATAGGACAAGGAATGGGAAGGACAGATCGCGTGCAGTCCGTGGCCCGTTTGGTAGGGTACTGCATTTGCCTGGTGTTGATCGGCGAAACCACTGAAAACTACCGATCAGAGCAGCCGGCCGCTAGAATTCTCCTCCAGACAGCGACTGAATTCGACCTAGCTGAAAAGTTGTGTCGAAAATCCTGCCGCCGTGGAGAGTGGGAACCTAGGACCTCCCGGTCAGAGGCGCTGCAGTGACATCAGTTGATGCACTGAGCTACCGCTCCCGGTTTGAACGGTCGTGTGCGAGGTGGCTGTGACGCCGCCTGTGAATCCCCTCGCGGCTGCACGACGCGCGCCGCCGCAGCGCCGGAAGAGGCTGACGCGGGTTATTTCGAGTCGTGAGCTTCCGGCAACGGCCATGACGTCAGGCGTTATCTGCTGGGAGGCCAGCCCGCACGGCGTGACGCCGCGCTCCACGTAGCACGGAGACGTCACTCTTCTCCCGGCCCGGCCTTCGCCCTTCCCTCCTCCAGGTGTTCTTCGCTTTTCATCCTCCCCCCCACCCACCCACCCACCGTCTTGCGCATATCACGAAATGAGCAAACGTTTTTCTTCCCCTCCTTTTTTTCTTCCCTTCTATTCCTCCCTGTCTTCTCCTCCCCTTCTTCTTTTCTCTCATCTTTCCTTCTACTTCTTCACCTTCTTCTTTATCTTTATCACTTCGTATTGCATTTTCTTGATACGACGGATATTTTGATTGATTGATTAATTAGAGATTCCGGCCCCGTCAACAGCCAAGGTCTTTAGTCTCGTAAGTGTAGTGTACGTTTTGTTCTTTGGGAGGTGACGCTGATATTGTGTGTTTATTATGTGACAGTTTAGTGCATATAAGTGTTTGTGTAAGGGGTGACGATAGGTTAAGGAAGGAGAACGAAAGATCGCGGGCGGTCCTTGGTCCGTTTGTTAGGGTACTGCTCCGGTATTTGCTTCGTGCTGATCGGAGAAACCGCGAAAAACTATCTGCTGATCGGACAAACCGCGGGAAACTATCGATCAGAGCAGCCGGCCGCTAGAATTCTTCTCCAAACAGCGGCTGAATTCGAGCTAGCTATCAAGCTAGTGTCGAAAATCCTGCCACCGTCGGGACTCCAACCCTAGGACCTCCCGGTCAGAGGCAGTACAGTGTAATAAGTTGATGCCTTGAGCCACGTCTCTCGGTCGAATATTTTGTAAACGCGTCATGAATTTTCTTTAGATTTGTTTGCGAATTAATTAGCGCAGACAGCTTTGTTGCAGTGATAACACGGCTCGAGGTGCGCGTCATCGACTTGACGAGCAAGAGCAATCCATGGCTAAGTATGTCCTCTCCAAGTCGCCACCGGGAGCGGCAGCGGCATCAACTGATGTCACTGCAGCGCCACTGACCGGAAGGTCCTAGGTTCGAGTCCTGACGGCGGCAGGATTTTCGATACTAGCTTTTCAGTTAGGTCGAATTCAGTCGCTGTCTGGAGGAGAATTCTAGCAGCCGGCTGCTCTGATCGGTAGTTTTCCGTGGTTTCTCCGATCAACACCAGGCGAATGCCGGAGCAGTATCCTACCAAACGGGCCACGGGTCGCGCGCGATCTGTCCATCCTCTTCCTAGTCCTATCCTCTCCCCTTACACACACACACACTTACACTAACATGCACTACACTATCACATATTCCGGGAGACCGGTCGGGAGCTTAGAGATTGTCCCGGCTGGGACGGTGCCCCGCTGGTGGGAGAGTCCTGGTTAGGGAGAAGCCCCACCAGCCGACGGTAGGTCGGCGCCGGATCTCGCCATCCAGCGGGGGAAGCTCACTGCCATCTCCCGAGAAAAAACATGCACTACACTAACGGGACTACTGAGCAAAGCAGTTGACGCGCCCGGAAACACGAAAAAATCAATCATTCAATCAATCCAAGTCGCCGTTATTCAGGTTAGCGGTTCTACACCCTGCTCCTTATGTCTTTCTGATGATCTATCGGTCTCCACTTTTTCGCTCGTAGACGTACAGAATCGATGAAAACTCTTGCCATTTTGTAAATTTCGTTTTCCATTAAAACTTTCTAAAATTAGATTAATTATCCGGTGAGAGCAAAGATTTGAATGCGTGCGAAGCCACTTTTGATAGAATCTTCGCATTGTTCGAACTTTTCGTGGTTTATTGGGAGACGTGCAGTTTATTATACTTTTATAATTCTTTCTGAAATCACAATAGTCTCAGATCGTTATAGAATCTCTCTTTGAAGTAAATCGAAAGAAAATTTAATTTAATGGAAGTGTTCATGTAGTTTTGTAATTTAATAGATCTTTGTTTTTTCAACATGTCTCAATTTAAGCACGTTGTAAAACTACACATTAAAATAAAGTGTAGAAAATTTTAATTAATTTTAGCTTCTTCAAATAAATTCTATGTTTTGAGTATAAATAAGAATGACCTACAATTCTCTTGACATTTTTTAAAGCAAAGAAATCCTTAATATTTTCTTTTCTCGTGATCCTGAACAACTTCTGAACTGTCGTGAACTTGAACTACATACTTATCTACAGGAATAAGAAATTTCCAAATTAATAAAAATGATGATAAAAACATTTTAGTTAAATATTTTATTTTTTCACTGATACGTTATTTCTTGCCTTCGATACAGATCTCGATATATACTGCATAACGTACCTGAAACGAGAGGATATGGTTACGAGGGGAATATGAAAACAGTTCAATTTTATTATTTTATTATAATTTAGAACTACATGTTTTCTTATGATGGGAATTACGAGAAGGAATTATGAAAGGGAGTTATGGGAGCGGAATACGAAAAGATAAACCGAGTCAAGTTAACAACTTGTTCATTAGAAGATAATAAATCTGAATCATTAAAATTAGGTAAAAATAATATCAAGTATGTGCTATAGGCTTTTACTGATTCTAATGATCGACCGGCGACAAAAAGCGAGGGCCGAGGGTCTTTGGCCCCAGAGCTTTTTGTTGTCACTCGATCATTACAACCCTTATAACGTCCTTGAGGCATAAATAACTATAAAATAACAGAAGAAGAAATGCAATATTCCTTTCTCAGGAATAAATTTGTCTTGTTCTCTTACTCGGCTTCAAGTGAAGCGAATGTCTTTGAAATACAGTTCATTGAACTACATTCCCGCCGGAGGAATGTATTAGGTTAGTCTTGAGTCTGGGAAACCCCGAGTTCCGGTCAAGTGCTTCAACACTTTTTTAAGTCTTACTTTGTTTCCACCTCCGTCTCTCTGCTACCATTAAACAACGAAATGCGCTTATATTCATTTCATGCTCCTATTTGTGGGAGTCTTAGTACCAAATTTAATCGAAATTTTATTTATACAATTACAGGTTTTTAAACAATTGAATAACTTTTGTGAATTGTAGTAACGCGTACTAACAACATATATTTCCATTACATTATTTCTTTTTGATACAAACAAAGATGACCTTTATACAGACAAGCACTGTCAAAAATCATTCGTAACTAGTTATATGAAATAAATCAGTAATGTAATAAATGTTAACCCTCTCAGTTTGTGTGCGTCTATATTATTTTGATAGGATTATAAATGCTTTAAGTTCATGTGATTTAAGATTGAAGTTTTGAAATTGGGAACAATTAAATTTCTTTTGTTATTTTTACGAATTATCTTTACATAGGCTTATCAAGTTTAATATTTTACATTAATGTTAAAATATTATTCTAACATAGTGCACTCGCTTCATGATAACATCCCAAACCTCTGTATTTCGTTTGCTGAAGCATTTTTGTTTATTCTTCATTACGTTATAAGTTGCTAAATAGTGGGCAAGTATTTTGCTTACCTCTAACATCAACTAACAAACTGTCAACAAGGAGCGCATGTCTTGTGTTAACACCAGGCTCCGGATGGTCTCACGCCCCAAAACTTTCTCTACGAAGTTGGAGTCCCTGATTTTGAGCAACCGTAATCTGCAAAAAGTGCATAAGTATTCGCTAGTTTATTTATCTGTCCTTTCTGTTCAAACTAGCTTGTGCACATAAGTATTTGAGCGTTTTTAAATTACACTTTGTATCAGTACAATTCAGCTGAACAATATATATCCAAATTAATGAAAATGAGTATGGAAACATTTTAGTACAATTCGAGCTGAAATTGGTTAGTGTTTAAAACTAATAAGACGAAAATTTTGTAACAAATTAAAAATTTTCACACAAAAGTGTCCACAACTATTCGCAAAACTAAAAGTCACAAGAAGCAGAAGAAAAAGTTAGCAAATCGGATGACCTCATGATAATGCAACCTATTTGTGTCTTATAGTTTTTATATATTTTTGTTTTTAATATGTACGTTAATTTCGAAGTTTTGTACTTCTTATCAAAATATACAATATCTGAAAAGTGCTAATTATTCAAAATTTGTAACTGTAAACATTATAAATTAATGACCCATTAATGTTTGCCAAATTATTTAGAAAAACCGTTTTTCCCCCAACATGTTTCTGTTAAATCATGATTAATAGAGCTTCTTGAAGAAGTCAGTCTATGACGTGTGTGAATAACTTTCTTGGGATAAATGCACTTGCAGCTGACCGATGGATCTGACCGACTGATGTTACATCGCTGCTCCTTTGTGCCACTTAGAACAATGCAAGACGCCAATACCGCCGCTCCGAAGCTCCGTGCTTGCTGAACCGAGGGTAAGTTTTTACGGAAAGTTGCAGATCAGCACGTCTGACTGCGCACGTGTCATTGAATCGAGCTCCTTTACGTGCTCTCTAGAGAGCACAGGTTCCCAACTCGTGAGAAATGATAACCTAGTGTTAGACGAAGCTGTCCTCGATAAGACACGACATTTCGTGTTTTTTTGTTTAATCCGCTAGAAAAGCTGTGTACTTCTAATTTGTACCCATTTCGAAGGTTTGAATTTGCACGTATTCTTTTGAATTATTCGAAATAAATTGTTAAAGCTCTTATTGAAAGTTTTAAATATCTAAAATTTTGAAATAGTAACGTATTAGCTGATTCCCTGCGATTACCTCGCCCAAAAGGAGGAACTGTAGAAAAGTTACACCCGAAAAGTATTGCTACATGTCCACAATAAGGAAAGTCGAAAACCTAATAAATATTGTTTATTGTCGTTTTTATTCAACAAATTTGATCAAAACTGATAAAATGAGGGAGATTTACAAATTCTGGAACAATACAATAACTACTCTTTGTGAGCAGGTGTACAGGAGTTAAACAGGTTTCTGAAAATGAAATTCAAATTAGCTTCCTCTATATCCACTGCGCGTAAGTTGTACTGGACCATTGTGATATTCTGCTACCCATCTTAACTTAAAAATGTACTGGACATAGCGTTTTTATGTTCACTCACTATTTTTATTTTAAAAACAATCAATCTTCATATTTGAAACACTATATTCGCTTCGTCGTGTATAACCTCATTATTCAAGAACGCTTTTGCCTTGAAATTCAATTGCACGTGGTTGGTCTTGAAAACGACGTAAAGAATAAATGAAGGCAGATAATCTTTCATTCTACTAATTGTAATGTATTATTAAAATTGAGTATTTTAACTACAAAAACCTGTTAACAAGAAAAAGTGATAACACATTTAGATCCCAGTACCTACCATTTAAAGAAAAAATCACGATTTTTCTTCAGTAGAAACCTCAAATTTCTTTCTAAACGAAAATCTCCAGTGTTTTAAATACACGATGACTGAACTTCAGAGAAGCAGTTTGATCCTCGGGGTACCTGAAAACGATGAGTCGGGAAGTGAATGTTAATTCCTATTAGTGCAGTTATCAAAACTGTAAAAAAGGCTACAGAATCAGATAGAGGCAGAGAGAGAGAGAGAGAGAGAGAGAGAGAGAGAGAGAGAGAGAGAGAGAGAGAGAGAGAGAGAGAGAGAGAGAAAAGAAAAAGTATAGACAGCAGATAAAGAGAAATCAGAGAGCATACACAGAAAGAGAAAGTGAAGAAATACACATGGATTAATGAATAATTGAATAGATGTCGACATTTGCCATGTGCAGAATAGGTTGAACAGTCGAAAGAGCATGAAGATAAACAGAAAGAGAGGCGGAGATGCAGGCCTGGAAGGGGCGAAGCGGCGGAGAAGAGCGAAGGAATGAAAGTGGCAGTGCAGCAGTCGCGGGCACTATGAGGACGGGCAGCGAGTCTGCGCTCGTTAGTAGGTTTCTGGGTTAGCGAGCGCCGCGCCGCGCCGGGGCACTTTCGCGTCAGGCCGCCCGGCGCGCCGCGGCGTGGCGCCGCCGACTGCAAACACGCTCGCCGCGACCCGCCTAGCGATGGCAAATTTTACCAAAACATCGATTCGTTGGTTGGTTGGTTAGTGATTCCGGGGGCGTCACCAGCTTAGGTCATTAGTCCCGTAAGTGTCGTTCATGTTTTTCCTCGGGAGAGGGCGGTGATCTTCCCCCGCTGGAAGGCGAGATCCGGCGCCGACCTACCGTCGGCTAGCGGGGTTTCCCCTTAACCAGGACTCTCCCACCAGCGGGGCACCGCCCCAGCCGGGACAAGCTCTAAGCTCACGACCGGTCTCCCGGAATACGGGGTAATGTAGTGCATGTTAATGTAAGTGTGTGTGTGTGTGTGTGTGTGTGTGTGTGTGTGTGTGTGAGGGGAGAGGATAGGACTAGGAAGAGGAAGGACGCATCACGCGCGGTCCGTTACCCGTTTGTTAGGGTACTGTTTCGGCATTCGCCTCAAAACATCGATGTTTCGATACATCGCTAAAAGATTTTCGATGTTCATCGACCAAACAACATCGATGTTTTAATTGTTGACTAATAATCATGCTATTGTCCTATCCATTTTTAATTACAGTACTAAAAGGGATACATTTTATTGTTTGGTTACCAGCATGTTTGCAGTATGTTAATAAAAATTATTATAGAATGTGAAAAATAAAATTAACAATGAATAACATTGTGTTTTGGTATTTTACTTTTTAGTCACTTCCATTCATACACCATCGAAGTAAAACCACCTAAAATTCACTCAGATTGTACAGGCGAAATGTGCAGCGTGATAAAGAGGATGACGTAAAACAACGATATTGCTGTGGATTGCTGCTACTCTACAACGGGCTTAAAACACTTTATTTAAACGAAATAATTAAAAATTTAAAAAAACATCGATGCTTTTGCAACAAAACATCGATGTGAAGAAAACATCGAAAGCAAAATATCGACGTATCAATGTTTCTGGAGGAAAACATCGCGGTTTTAAAAACATCAATGTTTTTCTGCCATGCCTAGTCCCGCCGCGGCGGCCGATAGCATTGCAGCGGCGCCACCCGGCCGCACTGGAAACGTAGCTGCTTTGGCGAGTCATTCACACTCACTCGCTCACTCACTCCCCCACCCACTCGCTCACGCTCACGCACTCGCTTACTCTCCCCAACGCTAGTTCAGTCTTGCGCTCAGTCACTCGCTTACTCGTCCCCGCACTATTTCACTCTTCCGCTCAGTCACTCGCTTACTCGCCCCCGCACTAGTTCACTCTTCCGATCAGTTACTCTCCCCAACGCTAGTTCAGTCTTCTGCTCAGTCACTCGCTTACTCGCCCACGCACTAGTTCAGTCTTCCGCTCAGTCACTCGCTTACTCGCCCCTGCACTAGTTCACTCTTCCGATCAGTTATTCTCCCCAACGCTAGTTCAGTCTTCTGCTCAGTCACTAGCCCCAGCACTAGTTCAGTCTTCCGCTCAGTCACTCACTTACTCGCCCCCGCACTATTTCAGTCGCCCACTCAGTCACTCGCTCAGCCACTCGCTTAATCATTCGCTCGCTCAGTCGTTCATTTACTCCCTCATATATTCGTACAGCCAATCGCTTCTTACTTCTTAGATCACTTTGCTCAACTACTCGTCTACTATCTTGCTTTTTCACTCGCTCACTCACGCACTCACGTACTCACGTACTCGTTCCTTCGCTTTCGCACCTGTTCAGTCACTCGCTATGATACTCCCTAAAACACTCGCTAAGTCACTTGCTCAGTTATTCGCTTACTGTTCGTAGTCACTCACACGCACGCTTGTTAGCTCACGTGCTTGCTTGACCATTCGCTTACTCACTAACTCGTTAGATTACTGACTCACTCATTCAAAACACTTTAAGAATAAAGAGAATTGAAACGATACATAATTAGTGAGGTACACTAACAAAAACGATAAAAGGCGAGTAAATACATTTTAACTAGTTTCATTGATATATTAAGAAATAGTGAATTGTTGACGTTTAATAGCCACAGCAAGTCCAACGTGTGGAAAAAAATTGTTCGTTAGATTGCTTTGCGTCCAGTGGTTCCCGTCAATTCAAGATCTCACTAAAATACCACAGATAAAGTAAAGGCGCTTGCCAGAAATATAATTTTTACAGCTTTCACGCTTCAACTTTGCGGAGGTCTTCATTGTTTTTCAGCATTACTCCAATAACATTTCAAAGATCTGCCTCTACTCTGTTTGTTTGTTTGTTTTTTCTTTATTTTTTTCCTTTTAATGATATTTCCATAGTTCAGATTACTTGTCACTCCACATATGTTTGTTGACTTATTAACTAAACTAAAATAAAACTTACAATTGCATTGCAGTTGAGGAAATCAAATGGTCACCTCTAGTTATATTCCATTCTAATTAGAATGCACCTACTCTGATTACACACGGACTTTGATAATGATATCGCTCACTTCCACATAATGGATAGCATCGTAAATACATTTATTTTTATTTACTTGGCTTATGTGTTAACTTTAGAACAACTAGCGTAATTTTCCTCTTCATCTTCTTCGTCTTCATTACTTACCGTCTGCAAATTGCATTACTGTGAAGTCTTCTCTGTAAGCTTCTAGAGGTCTTGCTTATTGTCCACGAGTATATTTCGAAAAACTGTTGGAAATTCCCGTTAAAAGACTTTTAAATGCTCTATTTCAGTCAGAACTGGTTTTAACTACTCCTTAACTAATAGCGTCCGTGAAATCTACTTTCCTTAGTATACTTGAATAATTCTAGTCAATGCTAATTTTAAAAAATGGCGTTGTGAAAATAAGTTTTCACTATTTTAATACGTTATTATCATTCGGATTTTTTACTATAAATTTGCACACACGTGTCGGCTAAGAATAATCCAATTACGCACCTTTAATCGTATGACGTTTGCCACTAAGGCCGTCGTTCGCCTTAAATGTACAGAAAATTCCATCTTCTCAATTATCACAGTCATCCAGGAAATGTTTCAAAATGCTGGAAGTGCGGCGAATCAGAGAGAAGCGCATAGCTTTTCTTTGGGTTATGACGAGGACATCGCATCGTTGCCGAAGTGAAAGTTGTCTTATCTTTTAGATACATTCCGCTGAGAAACGAAAATTTAGAGCTGCTTCTTTTACTGAGACGTTTCTGAGAAGGAGAGAAAGTGATTGCGCGTGATGGTGACGTAACAACTGATCTCTAAGAGGCTGACGTAGGTGCATCTACGTTTTTCCGGGCCCAAAGCTCCTAACAAAGATTGCTTTGCAAGGAGCAAACGAATGAATGTGAAAGGAAGAAATTATTTATTCTCTTGAAATAAGAGCCAAGAAAAATAACCATTTCAAACTCGAAAATTGTACCACGTTAGAATATAGTCATTATCTTTCCTCTAAACATCACGTATCGTACATTCTCACACACGTTTATGTGATGACATAATACATAATTGCGAATTCAATGATATAATCAAATTCATTATAATTTAATTAATTCAACCCGATGTACTAGCATATGCACTGAAAATTAAAAGGTGAGCCTTGATGTAATATATGTTTGTGTGCGTGTGTACGTGAGTACGTGTGTTTGTGTGTGTCTGTGTGTATATTAGCGAATTTTTGTGCAGCTTTTCAATCATGTATCATCTTAAATTATATTTTGATAAATCATTTATGTTATTGCATCCTTTTCAGGGTGTAAAAATTAATTGTAATTATTCCAAATAACAAATAATATTCGTTCATTTTTTATAACTGAGCACTCCATTTGCTAAAATTGTCCTTTATTAACAATAGCAAATAAGTTTTGCATGCATATGTACAAATTTACGTTGTATTTAATTAGCATTTTTGCTGATTCTGCTTTCCATTTTACAAATCGAAATATGTTTCATAGATTTTAAAATTATATTTTATTATTTATATTTTATTATAAGATTAAAAAGATTTATTTAAATTATATATAACAATAATATGCATCGCAAAATTAAATAAAGTAAAAAATATAATTGAACAACAATTTGTTAAAGTGGAAATGTTAAGTTTCCATTTGTTAACTGCCCCCCTCCTTAGATGAATCATTACCACATAGAGGTAAAACCGAGTTCTTTAGACAGCTTTCAGTGTCTCTGCTTTACTTTCCCCCACTCCCGTGACGTCATGCATAAGGGATATGATCGTCTATATAAACGAGAAGACACTAGACGTTCTGATGACTTCTTTTGCTATATGCTAAGAGAAACAGAAAATTCTTACTTGGATGTCTACACATTACGTTCAATTTAGAATGAACGCCAACAATTCTGAAGAAACCAACAATTCTTACCTTCCAAGAAATTGCCAGACCAGCTTGGTAAGCTTCAAACACTATTTGTCATTTTCAATACTAATACATTTTTTACATCAAACCATATTCTCTTTTGTAAATAGGTTTTGTGTTTGGTTACCGATGTACAGGTAACTTACAAGGGTGGAATTATTCAGTCGAAAAAAATATTTGATATAATTATATTTGTTTACTAGTAATTGTTATTTCAGTGCTCAAAATAACATTAATAAAATTGATCGATTAAATATCGTTTCATTTTCACATAATTTAAATAATATTTTATTCGAGAACTGTAGAAAAGTGACTGCGCAATTTTTAAACATTTTCTCTCCACAAATGAAAGAGAATAATCGTTTAATATTGATTTGTACTGTATGAAAAACATGGTGTTCAGATATATTTTAAAGGTAAATACATTAAGTAATGTAATAATGCGAGTAAAATTTTATCTGTCGTATGTCATAATTATTTCTTTTAATTTTTTCCATAATTTTTTCCATTACAGGTATTCTTATAACTTCAAAATATTTTCAAATAAAATTTTTAATTGCAAACAATTTATTGTTCAGAGTAAAAAAAAATCGCACATTATTGACTAATAATGATATATTCGAAGATAAGTGTTAGTTATATCCGCACAAAACGAAATAATGTCTGGTAATCATTTGTGATATATATCTGTTAATTTTTTACATTCCGATAATGTGAAAAAATTTAATGATTGTGAACTGTCACATTACGGAACTTACTTCGTTCCGCATCAAAATTTATTTATTCAAATATCTACAGAATTTATGAATACGAGAATGGGTATTAAAATAGGAGAAAAACCCAGCATAGTTTTTATACAGGAACATCTAATGTTGGCGGATAAAGTAGAAATATATTTTTCTACCATGACCAGAACTAATTAAGGAAAAACAACTAATTGTAATGCAAAATTCAAAAAATAGCTTTGAAATACTTATTTTATAAAAGGATAATAATACCCTTCACAAATTAATTTTCTACTATGTGAAGTTTTTACTTTCGAATACTATTTACAAAGTGTAGAGAAAGTATTGTAATGCTGGGACAAAAAAAAATTCTTCGTCAGAAAAAACCGGTGTTGTGAGATCCTCATACCCAAAAAGTGGATACCTCTTGTTTTTATATATAGTAAATTACTTCTTCTAACAAGTTTTTACTTAGAATCAGTTTTGTGAGATCTTGATACCGAAAAATTGTCAGACAAAAAAATGTCTGTCGGTCCGTGTGCACCGCTAGAGCCTAAGCCGTTTATATGATATCCTCAAAAATTTATATTCTCCAACCGAAATGTCCGAACCCGAGGACCTAAATAGTTGAAACGAATGTTTTCACGTTTGTAATATACGGATAATTATATTGAGTCTTAACATTTTCCAAATTTCCTAAAAATAGGTTCAAATTTTGTTTGATTTTTTTTCTGGAATAGAGCAAATAATGCTTTAAAATGGCGCTGATTACATCTTTATTGAACTCTGAAATTTCAAAAATAGCACGAGCTCAAATTTTTAGGCGTCTTCCAACTATTCTTTTAAATATCTGTTTTATAAGAAAAAGATCTACAAATAACAAAATTTACAATTAAAAAAAAATCAAGTTTATTTTCGCATAGTTTTTTTTCTGGAAGTAAAAGCAATGAAAAACGCTCTAATTTTTCTTTATTTTTTCTCGAAATAGAGGAAAATACGCAATAATTAGGCAGGAATCATTTTTGGTAAACTCTCTATATTTTCGAAAATTGCAAAACATTAATTCTGATGGTATAGAATTTTTACTTAATGAAATTTAGTTTTAAAACATCTTTAAAAAATATTATGAACATTTTTTTTTGAAAATATGAAAAATTTCCCGTAATGTTTGCTATCTTGTAAATTGGAAATTCGAATTTCACGCGCTTGTTTTGTTGAAAGACTTTTTTCGCGAGAGACAAGGACGCAAAACGACAATGGCCACGCTCCGTCACGGCAGTTTGATATTCTTAGAATCTGTAAAAAATTGATAACATGAAACTAGTTTTACTGAATAGTAATTACAATTTCAATAGACCTTGCTTTTCGTATATATTTTACTTAGCTAATTTCGGAAGAAAACACACTTCCAGAGTAAGAAATATAAAATTACACGCTGTAATTTCTAGTAAACAGATCGAATCTCTCCCCAAAGTTTACTCGCTATAACAAATGAAATCAATTAATGAATATTTGAGCAATATGAACCACTTCTAAATGTTGCCCAATTTTGATAAAATTTCATATTATTACCATTGTTTAGTGTGGATATGTTTAATGGATAGTTTAGTGTGATGTGTTTAGTGGATTACAATCATACTTGTTAAAACAAAATTGAAACAACTTTTATTTGATTTTCACTTTAATACATAATTTGCTAAGTTTTCTAAGTTCACATTATAAAACTTGATTAATGAATAAATGCAAGTACTAGAACCCGTGCTTCATTCGTAGCCATAAGTCAAGTCATACGTGTTAAGTTTCTCTGGGCCCTTGGGAATATCGTTGTTCACGAGCAGCTCTTGGCCAAGTCGAGGAAACAGTGTCAGTCACGATGTGGCAGTGCAAGTTCATGTCGTAAAGGTGAGGAAACACGCCCAGCCGTCACAGTTGCAACGTACTTCAAAGAGGAACCCAAAGATCAAAATATACTAAAATCGTGAATGTAGTTCATTCGTACAATGTAGAATGTAGTTCGTTCGTTTAATATAGAATGTTCTTCTCTCGTACAATGTAGAATGTATTATCCCCACACTTTTTCTTGAGTCCTCTTTTCGCTAGATGCGAAAGGAGTGGGGGGTTGATTATTTTGTCGACAGCGACTATTATATGAAATTTGTGGCTTATTTTTTATACAAAATAATTTATATTATTGGGGAGAACATTTCTGGTTATTACATTTTGTCAACAAAGCTTGTTGCTCTCACTCGTTCTGAATTCAAAGAATGTTAGTAAAGGAGTGGGGATAGGTATTCCGGAACTTAAGAAAACGTGCACGTATAAATAGTTCATACAATGTAGAATATTCCTAATCGAAGAAGATTGATTGATTGATTGATGATTCCGAGCACGTCAACTGCTAAGGTCATTATTCCCGTTAAGTATGGAGCATGTTTCAATCGCGGGAGATGGCTTTGATCCACTGACTGCCGAGATCCGGCGCCGACCTCTGTCGGCTTGGGGGGATTTTCCTCACCAGGTATCTCCCATCAGTGGGACACCGCTCCAGCCGAGACAGACTCTAAGCTCCCGACAAGTGTGTTGTATGAGTGTAAGTGGAAATGAAGGGTGAGGATAAGACAAGAAAGAGGGAGAAAAGAGCGCGCGGTCCGTGTCCAGTTTATTAGGGTACTGCTCCGGCATTCGCCTGGTGTTGATCGGTGAAACTAGGAAAAACTACCGATCAGAGCAGACGGCCGCTAGAATTCTCCTTCAGACCGCAGATGAATTCGATCTAGCTATCTAGCTAGTGTCGAAAATCCTGCCACAGTCGGGACTCGAACTTAAAACTTCCCCGCTAGAATAATCGACAAAGACAATACATGAAATAAATGATAGATTATAAAACCGCTAATTGATTTTAAGGTTGAGGAGGATTTTAGGTTGAGTAAATTCTATCAAATACAGTGATTGAATAATAAAAAAATCTGCATTTTCTTACAATGATATCCCGTGATATGGTTTGTATCGATTATTAATTTTTGTTTCCTCCTTATTTCTAACAGTTTTACTTCATATCCAATTCTAGATTGAAGTCAGTGAAATAGTATCTTCAAAGATTTCATAAATTATAAAATTAGTTTTCAAAAAGAATTTATTTTATGAAGTATTCCAAGCATGAAGGGCGGGTTTGGAATTCCGAGTTCAAGTCAGTGACAAGACTCCTATTTGTTTATGAATACGTTAGAAGCCTAGACTAAAGTTGTCTGAGAGAATAATATAAAATAATTGTGTAGTTACATTGTGTAGTTACATCTAAACACTTAATTTACAAGAAGAACAAAGAGAAAAGTCAGCATGGCACATCTAAAAATGTGCTAATTAAAAAACATTAGCCAACAGTTACGATATGTAGATACACATTTATATTTATTCATGAAGGTAATATCACTTATTAAGTGATATATCCTTTAATAATTCTGTATGAACGTATTGATGATTCATTTGATGTAGCATTATTCTTCATTTAGTGCTTCCCTCATTTACTTTCCTAAAAGTAACGTCTTTCCTTAAAGTAAATACATTATAAGATAAATATTTTCATGGAAATTTAGGGCAATAATGCATATGATCACTTATTAACAATACATTTTCTCCTCCTCTTTGGAAGCTCAACAATTATTTCACTCGCCTCACATACACCTAAAACAAATATATAGTACTTACATTTTCCTGATACGGTCAAACTTTCTTTGTCGGTACGATATATTTTGCATAATAAAAACATTAGTATTATCGTGTAATTGTATGGTCGTTGTTTCGATATTGTTAGATAGCCTCCACTGACTCAAATTGATATGGGAGTTGAACATAACTGAGCGATAGCAAGTGTTTCTCAATTTTATCTGTACAAGGTTACTTGCTGTCACTCCGACAGCGATAGAAATGCTTCATTTAAAATTTGATTTTGAATAAAAGCTGAAACTTAAATGCATATATTGACAGTACTGGATTATTATTTCTTTTTCCATCGGTAGTGAAGGAGTTACGTTTTAGAATGTTTGTAGAATTCATTTAGCTCCGACAGGGATCCGAACACATCGAAAGCCCGTTAGCAGTGAAATTTTTTAAATTGAAACAAATATTTAAAAAATTGAAAAATATATTTAAAATTTATTTACATTGAAAAATATATTTAAAAAAATAAGGCATTCTGCCTTGGCTTCGTTTAGAGCTTCTGCTAAACCGATTGTAGTATTTTTTCCTTTAAATGAAAGAATGTGATCCCTAGATGTGTTATCATATATTGTTTGTGTTGATTCACCAACATTTATGGTGTAAATTAATTAATTAAATCATTCTTTAATAGTGCGTTTATCAATAGTCAATTGTTTTTTGTTTTTTTTTCAAAGAGCGGCTGCTTCATGATGGCGCTGCTTGATGCTTTATTTTGATTGTTGAGATTTGTTTACAATTCGTCAAGGTTTTGTTTCAGTGTAATAATTGCATTGTGGTTTGACAGTTTGCATGTATTCGCTTTTGTGGTGTCGCTTTTGTGGTGTGGTGTAGAGAACATTCAGACAGTGAGTTTTGCTCGGTTGTACTGAAGTAGTGAAGTTGTTCACAGGTTATATCGAATTCCGAATCCTTGCCCACGCGCCCCAAAAGTCGCAATCGTACATTAACTGGACGCAGGGAAAGAGAAAGCCAGCATAGGTGTCGTGATAGTGAGGTCATTTCGTTTTCTGTTGGCTCGTTGTCTATGAAATGTCAGTTTTGTTCTGATTTGTACTTCCCATGTGAGAGAAATTCTGCAAACCAGTTTACTCTGTGTTGCTTAAACGGTGAAATAAGTTTACCTTCGAGAAATATGCCAGAGGAAATCAAACAGTTGCTTATAGGAGATGATGACACATCGAAAAACTTTAGAAATAATAACCCTCAGTATAATAGTGCTCTTTCTTTTGTGTAATTTGGTGCCGAGATTACATTGCCACTTGGTCATGGGCCATACGTGTTCAAACTTTTGGGAACTCCACATCACAGAATATTTTCGTTGTACCCTGAAGATCCAAACAATGCAAAGTCTTGTGAACATTAGTCTGGGCACAGCATTTTACATTTATCTCAGATCTCACCGTCAAATTTTGACGGGTTCTCACTAGTCACATTGAAAATTCAAAACAAATTTTAACTTGCGTTTAAAAAGAAATAATTAATTCATACGTCATCAGCATAATTCCAAAATGAAACGTTCGATCTTACCGAAAGTAACTGTCGTTTTAATTCTGATAGTTTTGTAATGCGAAATTTGCGAAATTATGAGAACTGTAAAGTTCCATTCAGAAATCAACAAACTAACAATTTTGTTTTCGCATCATAAATATATTTAGCTGTAGTACATTTTTAGGCACAACACTTTTAATTTTGTAACACATAAACTGATTCACTAGCAACTCATTGAAATAATAATTCGATGACATCTGAGTAATATATCCTAATTTTGTTGCGGCAGGATCAGAGCCATTAGATTTGGTTGCTAAGAACGATAATCACTGTACATGGCGTGCGTTTTCACCCACCCATCCAAGCTGTTAGTTTCACCTACCCATCCAAGTATGTTAACTAAAGTATTAATTTCTTTATTACGATGTTGTAGGACTGGACTGGACTGGACCGGATCTGGTAATTTGAACAAATGCCAGAGAGGTTCGTGTCTTTAGAAAGTTTTTCGTTGTGATTTTTTTTTATCCAGAACATTTAAAGGCTTTGGGAGCCACGACGATTACAATACTTTAAGTTTGAAAAAACAGCAAAATCGAAAATTAATCATCATATCGATCAAAATCATCAGTCCACAAGAAACGTGCACATCTCAAAATTCACCATATTTTAGTGAGTGAAGAAATACATTTAGAAAACAGCATATTTGTCGTAATAAACATTTCATAAAGGTAGTTCACAAAATTGCCGAGATGTAGACTAAAACTCTTTGTATTTGTCTGAGAAGTAAACATCTCCGCTTACATTAAAACTGAATTTTTCTACATGAGAGTTTTGTAGATGTTTCACTTTTCGTGTGCACCAACAAAAAATGTGTCATCTTGAAAGACGGATGGGGCTAAGAGCCTACGACGACTCAAATGGGTCCAAGTGCTATGGGTTCGAATTTCGCCCTCGCCATATGTTTGTTGACTTTCGTACAAGTTGTCCTCTGATAACTTAGTTGTTCACTGGTGCTCTCGAATACGAGGAATCTGCAAGCGTATTAGCGTCTCGTATATGGTCGAAATTAGATCTCATTCAGGTGTAGAAAACAATTGTCTTTAACTGTAAAACTGACTATTTTATTTATTTTAAGACAATGCTGTCTTTCACTGATTATTATTCTTAACTAGGAGTAACTTGTCAAAAATTATGCGTTGAAATTAAATTCTCACATTGATAATGACTAAAAATCGCAATATTTACAATATGTAGTGCGAGTTATTTTTCTTTCATTGTAAGATTTCCTTTATTATAAATTTTCCCTATCAAATATTGCTCTGTAAAACCCCCTCATTACAAACACTTTTTAAACTTGAGATGCTAAATGAAGTTGGCCATGGGCAAAGTAGAGTTCTGTTAAAAACACATCCCCATGACGAAAGATCGCCCCTCCCCTCCCTTTGCCAGACGTATCAAGAGGGCTGCCAATCGAAATACATTTAGTGAAGCCTACCTGGTGGGGCTGTATTTTGCAAAAATATCCCAATCCATAAACCCACTCCAATCACCTCTTTCCTAAACAGATTCACTCCAACTACCAAATTAAGCGCTGCGAAAACTACGGAATTGTATTTCCAAATGTTGTTCAAATAGCTCCAAATCCAGCCGTGATTTTGTATACATTCTGTTGTTTTTTAATTTTTTTATTATTGATAGAGATGTCCCATTCAAAAAATCTTTTTGGCAGCATATCCTTAAACCATGATTAAAAATAGAAAAATAGGTTTCTGCCTTGTTCCAGTTGATCAAAGTTTACGATATAGTCGCGGGAATGCAGGATATTATGTTATAAATGTTCAAATCTAAATAATTTTTAATAAGTGGTAGAAGATTTTAGTAGGTATTTGCTTGGATTTAGCGCATTGCAAGTGCTGTTTTTGAACTTTGAATACATTATATGGGCAATATTATAGATAACTTAGAGATTATAAAATAGAGATAGTATTAAAGATTGAATTTTATAACAGGACGAAATATTTATCACAATTCATTCCTGCAATACTGAAGCTTCGTCTAATTCACAATTCACTCGGCAGCTCAGAAATATTACTTTATCCTTCTCTACTCTTATTTTTAATACTTATGCAATTTAATACGTTTTCAGAATAAAGGGACCCAAATCTAACTCATATCGCCACCATCTTCGAAAGAAGAGGTGATCTTATCAATTCCAGTTTCAATTTGGTGCGACGTCGCACGGTAGTTGCATGCGACTCGCAAGCAGATCGCGCGGGCAAGAAGCGTTGCCCGTACGGTACCCAAGCTATTTTCGCCCGTCGCTCCCGGAAATGGCGCACGACCCGGCCAGTAAACATGGCGTTTAACGCAGGCCCGCCAACACCCCTGTCGTGCCGGCGCAACCCGACCTATGCCATCGAATCATCACCATTGTGATGCGCCAGTGCCCACGGTACAGTGGTTTACGCTGCATTTGTAACAGGGGTGTACTAAGGAAATTCAGGGAAGAGATACATTTTTAAATCTTCATCTACTTCAAAAAGAACAGATCAAATAATTTGGGCTATATTTTTTTAAATGTATTATACTCGTAATGAGTAATTAGATTTAAGCAGATATTATATTTATGGTCTATGTTTATGTAAAACCATGTTATAATTATAATATATATGTAAAAATAATACATAAACCTAATATTTTACTTTCTTGCCCTTAGGAAGGTATTTTATAAAAAGAGAAAGTTATGTGTTCGTGCGGCGGAAAATTGCAAATTTTTGGTAGAAAAACTCGCTTTCCCAAGCCCTGGTCACGAAAAGTAAATAAATCTTATTGCTACATATAGAAAAAATCCTCCAACACGTGGTGTAGCCAGAATCCATTTTGTTAGATTTTGATACCGAAAAATCGATTGACGGCAAAACGTTCGTCTGTCCATCTATGGTAAAGTAAACAAAACACTACAATGGTATGAGTGAAGTGAGAAACACTAGAAATTTAAGAGAATTTACCTTGAGTTCTCTTTTTTTAAAAATAAAAAAATAATATTGACCATTAAAAAGAATTTTACTGTTCAAACATTTTCCTTCAAATTGCATTTTTCTACTTCGAACTACAGATCTTCACATTATTCATCAGGGACGATCTCGTGTCCCTCAATAGCACAACTTCGGCCCTGTCATTAAGCGTTTCTCTGTCTCTCAGCGACGAGCTGGCTGTGATGCCGAGCAAGCGTTAACGTTATCAAAAGAATCATCAGGCCGATGACTGAATGGTGTAATTAACAAGAGCGTACCATACCAGACGAACGAAAATCTTTTCCTCAGAGAAATCAACAGTAATTTAAAAAATGATAGGCTCTTCATCTTTAGGTTCCGTAGCCAATGCTGATGGAGAATATACATTCCAGAATCTTCAGTTTAAGGCCCGCATCTTATAAATACTACATTTTGTTCGGAGTTTCGAATCATTGATCAAAGATAATTCAAAGTTTATATTACAGTGAAAACTCTTGAGTCGACCACGATAAATACCATAAAGTGGTCTTATATAGGGATAGTCTTCTTCAAGGGAAAATCGCACTGTGCACTATACTTACATCTGCTGCTGCAACTACTTTAATGGAGTTACAAATGAGAGCTTTATTGTATTACATCATTAAATAACTTTGATCGACTGTATTTACTTATTAATATGATTACAAAAAAGAAGAGTACTGTGTTATTTAAGAATTGTCCTTCTTCAGGTAATGCGTTATTGACATAAGGTGGTATCCTGATTATTGTAATTCATGGGTATTATTTTTCTCCTGAGAAATTATCTTCCAACTTCATAACGCGATAGTTTATCTACATTTGTAAGTTGTGTATTTTCAATACGTTATTGGGGATCGTTACTGGACAATCTTATAGTGCTGACTTAAGTCCGAGCATTGGTCTTTTTTAACTGGCTTGTGCAAGAATTTGTGGCAGGTGAATGACAATTTAGTTCCATTAGCTAATAAAATCTTCTCCGGTGAGTATGAGGCATTGTTAGTGGCTTGTAGTCACGTCAGTCGAGAACATAAGCGTTCTTCAATAATTTTCAAATCAAACGTGTAATTATGCTTAATTTTCCACCGGTTAAGTATTATTTCAAAAGGATAGCAGAAAAGCATAAATTCTAACAACCAACTCTTATATAAAAATATTTTTCTCTATTTATTCCCTCCCCCGTGATAATTCCTATGAATAAAGAACGGAATAAAAAGAGAAAAACTATTTTTAAGTAAGAGTTAGTTGTTAGTATTCATGCATGCTGTATTTCACCTTGTTCCGTAATGTGGCTAGTCAGTATCCTTATATTCGTTCACTTTATAAGCTACTATACTACAACGTTGCAGATGGTATTCTTATTAATTACTTACTACCACAACATTGATACATAGCTAAACATTTGCTATGATTCTACAAGGTCTGGCAAAGTTATGTCAATGTTATTCCTCCTCAGAAAACCACTGGTTTCTGCTTATTCAAATGTTTTATTCAGAGATTTGAAATTCAATATTTAAATTAAATCAAAAATATAATTATCAATTTTAGCACATTTAAAATAAAATTATCTAATCTTCGTATATTTTAAATTCTCACATATTACTTTCGTAGAGTAGAGGATAAATTGTAATGCTACAGCGGAAATGATAGGTTTTCGACAAACTAGTATTGTAGATCTCTGATACCAACAGAGTGAATTTTTTTGCTCCTATTTGTAGCAAATAACTTCCTTTAATAAGCTGTTTAGTTAGAAACAACATTTTTTGTTGTTTCTTGAAACAGAAAAATTATTTTACAGCAAAAAGTGTGTCCGTCTGAGTGTAAATAACGTCGATGGCTAAAGCACAAGCAGGAGTTTCATCAAATTTGACATTTTGATTATTGAGGGTACTTTATATGAACACCCAACGACATTTTCAAACTTTTCTAAAAAATTAAAATTGTTTATTTATATTTTCCAATTGTACAGAGCAAAGGTCGCTTATAAATAATGCACAATTCCGATTTTCGCTGAATTCTCTGATTTTTGAAAATTGCGAAATTTCAAACTTTTTAGGACGTCTTTTACAACAGTATTGAAGATAGAGATTTTTTCTGTAATAAAATCCTTTCTTCAAAAATATATCTTTAAATAAATCGAGTACAATTGTTTCAAAATATGAGTATTTATACGTAATTCTGCTTGCCTTTAAAAGCAATTTTAAAATATTTTTAAAAAAGACTAAATTTTTTCTGTAAATATTTTCCTCGGAAAGAGGAAAGAACACTTGAAAATATGAAGCAGAACTCTATATCGCTGAATTCTCTAAATTTTCGAAAATTGCAAAAGTAAAATTATGCAATAAAGTATGTGCTGTTATAACACAACTAGTTTCGAACTTTCTCACTGTTCTTGATTTTTTCTTCATGTAGATTTGGGAAAGAAGCTACTACTCCAATGCATAGATAAAAACAGATTCAAGCTAAATTTGTTAACTTTTAATTAGATGTCAAAATACAAACAAATGAAATATTCCAGGGCAATCGCTGACTGAAAGCATAGAGCATTGTACTTAAAAGCGCGTTAGCTCAGTATGACGAAATGCTGCTTGCATTTGTCACCATCAACAACAACAACAGAAATAAGAGGTTCCTGACAGGTGCAGTGCCACGTCAAACTGACAGAAATGAATGTATTTTCGAAGATTCTCAATGACACATGTCACGCTTCCTCTTTCAATCATTTGCAGGTCAAATTTTAGGGAACTCGGGTCTTCAGTTTTGAAAAGCATAACACCAAATTTACCGCATAACAACAAATCAATAATTTGAAAATAAACCATCCCAAACACATGCCTGAATTCTTAAATATTTATGATTTTTCAGAAAGAATGTAAGATCATACGAGTAGAGTGACATAATCAAAGGAAAATAATTTTACTGTATAAATTCTCAATTATGAGATACATGAATATCTGCTTTCAAAGAACGTTTTTTGCCCAACGATCTACAACCGATTGTTTGCACATACTCAGCGGCCAGATGTTTTCATCTTTTAGAAGTTGTGGCGGAAGAAGTTTAGTTATGAAGGGAACATTGTCTCAAGGTATGAGACAACGTTCCCCTTTATAACTAAATAATTGTTTACGGATATATTTTGAACAGATATAAAGAAAGGTTCTTCATTATTTGGTCGCCAATTTCTCGCAGATAAATCCCTAGAGAACGAAGAAAGATTCGAGGTCTAGCACGTAATGTAATAGTAATTCTCTGAGTAGCAGGCCACTCTTTCTAAGATTTGCTGTTCACGGCAGTGTTTAAAGGTTTAGCCATCAACAATCGTAAAGAAGCTGTATCGTGTTCAATTAATTCAAAGATGTTTCATGACAAATACGAACAAAAATGAATAACACGTTTGCTCGCTCAACAAATGCTCGACGAAATGCTAAACATTTGATATGAAACAGGTCATTGTCTGGGTAAGCATTATAAAGGCCAGCTTCTCTGATTGATAGTTTCCCAAGAATTCCCCGATTAACAACAGCCGAATGCCGGAGCAGTACCCTATCAAACGGGCCGGAGTTCACGCGATCTTTTCTTCCCAATGCTTGGCCAGTCCTCTCTCCTTACTTACACACACATATTTTCATGAATTACTCTACCACACATATCCCATCGGAAGACCCACCGGGAGATTATAGCTGCGTCGGCGGTGCTCCGCTCAAAGGAGATACCTGGGTGAGAAACCTCCGCAATTAGTGAGTACGGTGCCCTATCTAACCGCCCAGCAGGGGAAGTGCCCCACCCCTCTCATTCTAAAAACATGCACTACACTTACGAGACAGATGTCCATAGCAGTTGAACCACCAGGAAACCCTGAATAATCAATTTATCGATTGATTGTAAACTCAATTAATCAATTGAGTTTAATGCTACGTGGCTTCGCTCGGTCAATAAACATAAGTATCCACTTAGTAGCTTTGTTGCAGTGGTCATGAAGAGGTCAGATTCCCTCTGATCTCAAGAGGACAATGACTGGTGTAGTTAGGCGGGGCGATCACGCTCCACCGATAGGAGAGGCACGGGAGGAGGGGCAGCGAGCGGAAGTTAGGAGGAGGAAGTAAGCCGGACGCGACCTGTCACACATGCTCACACCACCGTCCTGCGGCAGAACAATAGCCCGCGGCGAGTAGCGCATTTTTGTGTCAATCGGGTTGAAATGGACCAAATCCATCACTTTCAAAACATTCAATCTGAAATATAAAATTTTCAGAAATCGATTTGAATTGATTGATTGATTTTTTCATGTTTCCGGGCGCGTCAACTGCTCTGGTCATTTTTCCCGTTAGTGTAGTACATGTTTTTCTCGGGAGATAGCGGTGATCTTCCCGGGATGGCGAGATCCGGCGCCGACCTACCGTCGGCTAGTGGGGGTTCCCCCTTACCAGGACTCTCCCACCAGCGGGGCACCGCCGCAACCGAGACAAGCTCTAAGCTCCCGACCGATCTCCCGAAATATGTGATAGTGTAGTGCATGTTAGTGTAAGTGTGTGTGTAAGGGGAGAGGATAGGACAAGGAATGGGAAGGACAGATCGCGCGCGGTCCGTGGCCCGTTTGGTAGGGTACTGCTCCGGCATTCGCCTGGTGTGTATCGGAGAAACCACGGAAAACTACCGATCAGAGCAGCCGGCCGCTAGAATTCTCCTCCAGACAACGACTGCATTCGACCTAGCTGAAAAGCTAGTGTTGAAAATCCTGCCGCCGTCAGGACTCGAACTTAGAACCTCCCGGTCAGAAGCGCTGCAGTGACATCAGTTGATGCACTGAGCTACCGCTCCCGGTTAATCGATTTAAAAAAGAAACAATCTTAGCATTAGCATTCCTTAGACCACATCTACCCTACAAGCTGGATTCAGGATATTACAGCCCCGAAAATGCTCGGGGTATTGCTAAGACCTCCCGTCACCCACCTCCTCTCATTCGATACCACTTTTCGTCCTTCGAGTAGTTCGCTGCGCCGTTCTCAAATGGCTCTCTTGTGAATTACTGCGACTTTCCGAGACAATCTGAATAACATTGTACTGGAAATCCTGTAAACGAAGCTGGAAGAGAAATGATAAACTATGTGTTGGCTGGAAAAAATATTCCTCTCGTGTACATTATCAGAAAATTAGTAATACGAAAACAAAACTAGTATTCTTTGCCTGAAGGCGGAGAGAACAGTTGGAGATAACTGCACCACGTTGGACTGACAGTGGGGGCATCTCCCTCTTCAAATCAACTTTCTTTATATAACAGATCTACGGGTAGCCGATCCGGGTCGAGACGGCAAAGGCAGTAGTGCCGTGTGTTTACGCCCCACCCTCATCATCATTATATCACTTCATTCAGAATATAGATACCCCTAAAGTTAAATCAGTGGTGGTCACTAATGACCTCGCAGTTAATGTGACCTTCAATAAACAAAAAAATCTACTGTTGAGTTTAGCTCAGACCCATTGCCGCTCACTTGCAATGGCTGGTGGGAGAGTCCTGGTGAGGGGAAACCCCACTAGCCGACGGTAGGTCGGCTCCGGATCTCGCCATCCGGCGGGGGAAGATCACCGCCATCTTCCGAGAAAAAGAACATGCACTACAATAATGGGACTAATGACCAAAGCTGTTGACGCGACTGGAAACACGAAAAAATCAACCAATCAATCAGAACAGATCTCGTGGATTGCGCGTTGGCCTAGTGGCGACCCGTGCTCCCGGTGCTGCTTCGGCAGTGGCGGATTTCTGTTTAGGGTAAGTCTGCCTTACACCGTTTTCCATTGTGTTCAACGAATAATTCACGATACAAATTATTATCTTCGAATCGTTTCAATTTTATAATAACAAAAAGAAAAAAGAAGTAACGCTGTGTTTCTTTGAAAACTGAACTCATTTAATACTACCAGGCTTCCCTAAAAATTTAACAATTAATACAAGAAACGTGCAATGTGTTTGGGTCAAAATCAAACATTAGATGATTATTAAGAGCATGTAGAAATGTACAAACATAACGTACAATATCAATATACAAACTAGTTTTGGATAACACAAAAGTCACGCCTACATTGTATTTGAACTGTAATTGAATTGTAATCTATGAAAGTCAGGGACCGTGAAATGTTTCACTTTTAACAACAAACAATTTATATTTTAGAAAAATCTGATAAAAATATGTGGTCCTCTATAGATTTCAGTGAAAGTTTGAAGTTTGACCATTATTGTTTAATAACTAAATTATTATTCGCGAAACTGTGAAGTCGCTATCACAATATATTCATTAATGCCTCAAATAGAATTTTTTAAAAAATCGAGTTTTCTCATTAATAGTTTCAGATTCGGGAGGTTTCGCATTATATGTACTTGCTACTTCCTTTAAATATCAATTTCGGAGATAATGGGTTTTCATACCACACTGAGCGTATTTGCTTCACAATTCCCCGATGTTCCTTCGACAACGACCGGCAAAGGTGGCTAAAGACATCAACTGCTGTCATTGCGTTTCGTCTGACCAGGAGGTGATGGGTTCGTCTGCTGACGGCGGCAAGATTTTCGACGCTAGCTTATCACCTAGGTCGAATTCAACCGCTGTCTGGAGGAAAATTGTAGGGATCAGCTGCTCTGATCGTAGTTTTCCATGGTTTCTCTGATGAAAACCAATCGAATGTCCTAG
Organism: Teleogryllus occipitalis; assembly: GCA_011170035.1. Taxonomy (NCBI): domain Eukaryota; kingdom Metazoa; phylum Arthropoda; class Insecta; order Orthoptera; family Gryllidae; genus Teleogryllus; species Teleogryllus occipitalis. Next base: position 189,192 of record BLKR01000477.1, on the reverse strand, counting down.
TAGTTCTGTAACAAACGGGCCTCGGACCACGCGCGATCTTTCCCTCCTCTTTCTTGTCCTATCCTCATCCCTTACTTACACACACTTACACGCACTGCTCTACCACACGTCGGGAGACCCATCGGGGGCTTAGAGTTTCTCCCGGCTGGGGCGGCGTCTCGCTGAGGGGAGATATCTCTTAGGGGAAAACCACCGCAAGCTGACGTACGTCGGTGCCGGATCTTGTCATCTAGCGGGCAGATATGACCGCATCTTCCCGGGATAAAACATGCACTACACTCACGGGACTAATGACCTTAACCGTTGACGCAGCCGGAATCACCAATCAATCAATCAATCCTCCGACCACGCATTCAACTGTTTGGTCACTCGGCTTCGCTATCGCTACGCCTCCTCGTTGACCTTCCGATCTGGTCTTCAAAGGGCCCCTTAGAAAAGTAGGAACGTAAATAACTAATAGTCCGCCATTAGTAAAAAACAGTCGAAACAATAAGTTTTCCCTGAAGATGGCGTATGTGTACTACTTCTAAAAGAAAATGTTTCTCTTATTTATGTATTGGTGTATATTGGTGTATTATCTACTGGATCATAAAGTATTAAACCACATACCGCTGAGAACAAAAATTACAAGTTCATTACGTCAATAAGTTCATGGGTGGTTTATGCTTCGCTAATGACTGGCTTCTGGGGATGAATAGGAGAGTCAGTTACACACCTCGCTGGCCTCGCACATCGTCGATGGCCTTGCCAACGGCGCTAAGCATCGTTAACCAACGCTACGTATTTTATTGGAAGGCAGTTGCCTTCCAGAAACCCATCGGGGGATTCCTTCTTCGGCCAGACTGTTCGTCCGTGCGTGCATCCATCAATCAGCTTGCCTTAGAACAGTAGTTGGCAATCAATTTGAATTGACGAAACGCTTCGTTGGGAGAGAGTACGGTCGTGGCTGTGCAACACACTTTTCATTGTGCTTCTTACGATCATTATCAACAATATTCTAATTTTAAAAACTCAACTTTACTGGTATTCTACATTCCGGTGTTTGTGATAAGAAAAAGCAGGTAATGCCTTAACGTTCGTTGGTTTTACATGCACGTCAAAAGTTTAAAGGGAAATGCATGGTAAAGTGTTTCAGTCGCCATGGGAAAAAGTTGGTTAAATTCATTCTGAATTGAGTGATTGCCCTACTTCAAGTAATTTACTTATGCAACATTTTAACTGACACTAATTGTGTGTTTTACCCAATCCAGGCATCTCACGCGAGCGGGACACCGTCCCAGCCGGAACAAACTCTAAGCTCCTGATATATGTGATAGTGTGCTGCATGTAGCTGTAAGAGTGTGTAAAGGGTGAGAATAGGACAAGGAAGAGGAAGTAAATATCACGTCGCCCTTTTGTTTGGTTACTTCTCTAGCATTCGCCTGGCATTAATCGAACAATCCTCGGAAAACTACCGATCAGGGCAGCCGAAGGTCAGAATTCTCCCCTAGACAGCGGTTGAACTCGACCTTACTATCTAACTAGTGTGCATTGATTCATTGATTGTTGGTAATTCCGGGCGCGCCAACTACTAAGGTCATTAACCCCGTAAGTGTTGTGCATTTCTTTTGAGGTGGCGGTGTTCTTCCTCCGCTGGATGGCGAGATCCGACGCCGACCTATTGCCGGCTAGGGGGGATTTCACAACCAGGTATCTCCCACCAGCAGACCACCGCCTCAGCCGGGACAAGCCTGAAGCTCCCGACTGGTCTCCCGGCATGTGTGGTAGTGTAATGCATGTTAGTGTAAATGTGTGCTAGGGAAGAGGATAGGACAAGGAAGAGGTAGGAAAGATCGCGCGCGGTCCGTGGCCCGTTTGTTAGGGTACTGCTCCGATATTCAGCTGGTGCTGTTTGAAGAATCCACGGAAAAAACTGATCAGAGCAGCCGGCCTCTAGAATTCTCCTCCAGACAGTGACTGAATTCGACCTGCCTGACAAGCTAATGTCGAAAATCCTGCCACCATCGGTACTCGAACCTAGGACCTCCCGGTTAGAGGAACATCAGTCGATGCCCTCAGGCATCCCTCCCGCTCTAACTAGTGTGGATAATCCTTCCACCGACGGTACTGCATAATGTCACACAGGAGTGAACTTGTGATGAGAGTCTGGGCTAGTTACCAAGGGAGTGTATTTGATGCTATGTCTTAGCCAGAGGGGAGACTTCCTTAAACCCCCGAAGGGTGGAAAATAGTGTATACATCCATTTTTTTATTCATCGCCACATAAATACTTATAATTACTTATTAAATCTAAGAATTTGATGTAGCATAATAATGGATATAAAACACTATTATAAAATGCATTGGCTATTACAAAATTTATATTGATTATTTCCCACTTTCATATACTGCAATTTTTGTTCAAATTTTCTTAGGGTCACATCCTCAGTTGTATATTGCAGGTCAAGGCTTCTCAACGCAAAAATAAATATGATTTAATCCTTTTCTTTCATTAAGAATCACAGAAGAGCTGTTGATTTTCGGAAGGGTGCTATTTTCTCTAACTTACTGCCTTTTTAATCAGTTTCCTCTAATCTTCCTCGAAACTAACCAAAAATACTTTAACATTAACTGTCTTTATCATAAAGTTTCTAATTGTCACCAACCATTTCTGATTGCTGGATGCCTATTTAGATTTTATGAACCAATGATTATTCAGTCATCTTTACATGACACAGAGTGATAGTCATCAAAACCCTCTGGGATAAACGTTCTAAACTATGGTGAAAGAACATTAGTATCTACCGTCTCATTTTCGTCGGACAAACAAGCAAACTGAAACTTGGTATAAATATTAGTACAGAAGCGTGCAAGTACTTTCAATTAAAAGTTCTTCTTAAACGGACACTAAAAATGTCAGATATGTAATTAGTGTCTGCTTTGAAGTCACAGAGAACCCACTATGTAGTATACCTCAACGAACCGACGCAGTATGATCCTAGTTTTAGCATTATTTTTCTAATTGTATTGTTCGCGTTGAGGTTTGAGAAGAAAACTAAGCAAGGCTAACTGTGTTCTCTGTTGCTTTTGCTATTTACCTGGTTCTTTTGAACGTTTTGAACGCTATAAAAGAGATTAATTTATTTAAAACAAGCTAGTGCTCTATTTGAAACCAACGTTATTCATTTAGAAAGTGCTGATATCGAAAACTTGTTGAAAGGAAGATTACGGCAATGCGTCCATTTTACCAAAATTGTTATCTTCTATTTCTGGACATTCATAACTGTTATTTAATCTCTTACTCCAAGTTAACCTGGAAAACATTGTTCATCGGCATTTTAATCCTTTTAAAAATACGATGTAAATATTTATCTTGAATTTTCTTAACCTTCTACGGGGATATTTCACTGAACCTAATGTTGCAGTTATGTGAAGTTCAATGACTGTCCTTGCCACTGCCGCTTTGGTCTTTCCTGTCGATCGAGAAAGGAAAACACTTCCTGCCATCTGATCAGCGTATACACTTCTAGCATTTAATTACAGTACCTTACCCTCCTCCCAGGATTCAAGTAAGACATTATTTTGTTTCTGCCAAAATGAAGAAAACATCCCAGATGGATGCAACATAAAATTCCATAACAATAAATATTCTTTGTTTATGAACGTCTTTATTACTACTTCTACATCTACGACTACAGTGTAGAAAAAAACCTGTCATATTTGCTTAAAAGTAAATAACAAATATAGCCTTGAACTGACCACTTTGTTGTAACAGAATATGAGCGTGCGTGTTCCTTCGCCAGTGCATGTAGCGTAGTAGCAGCGCTAGCAACAGGAGTGGACGTTTTCCTTGACCTTCGCTACTAAGGAAAGTGAGTCTCAAGGGCTCATCAAAATCTTCCCGGAATAGACTGAGGGTCTCGTACTGAGGAAGCTCAGTAGAGAGGAGATAGCGAGATTTATTTAAATTTCTCGGAAATCATACTCCCAATCGTGTGTCGCGTACTGCGAATCAAGAAACCTGTTTGAACTTCCATCGGTGAGGTGAAGTGTTTAACACGGACAGTTCGAGGAATTAGAGTGATACTTGGATTAAAAAATGAGAATAAAAACGATTTCCAGTCGTACGATTAGAATATTTATGTCACTGGTTATCAATAATTTAAACTCAATAAAACCGTATTGAAAAATAATATCTACCAAAACATTAACAAATGTTATTCACATTTTCGTATCTTTGTAATAAACTGTAAATTGTTTTTGTTTTCGTCGTTGATATTTCGAAACATGCGCAGTATTCCTGAATGTCTGGTACAAAAGCACAACACACGATAGTGGAAAAAGCAGTATGAACTCATAGTTTATCATGCATTCCTTGTGAGAGTTATAAACAGTATAATTCATTAATACACCTACCGTAATTTACTTTCATTCCTATGTTTCATTACCATGATATACCACCTCCATCTTAGATTCTCCCCTAATTCTATTCTCCAAGTACATTGTCAGCCAAGTATATTGTCCTTGAATTTAACATAAAGTATCGTTGCTACAAAACTTATCTCTGTTGCAAAAGATAAGGCTTTGGATGTGTATTTGAAAAATTATGATTCTGTTGCGGAATCGCAGTGTTTGTTCAGACATCATTTCAGCGTAGGTGGAAAATCCTGACCATTTACAGTCCAGAGAACAACTTCAGTTGTTTGGAATCGCAACCCAATGAGGAATGAAAGAACGATAGAAGGAAACTATTGAAAATATTTTGTACTATCATCACTCAAGGCCGGAAGAAATCAAGACAATCTGTGACGATGTTCATGTTTAATCAATCAATTGGAAAAACCATGTGTAATTCTAATTATTTTCTCTCTTATTCTCTCTCTTTTAAACAATTCTATAGGCTCACAAAGTTCGTAAAACTAACAGAAATCTTCTTTTTTGAGACATCGTAACTACTCGGGAAATTTCTGTCAAGGCAAATACATCTGTCTTGGGCCATCAACAACCATCTGATGAAATGACAGAGATTGAGGACACAGGACACAGTAAATAATAGCAACTATATATTATTATATTACTTTATTATATTATAGCTTTATTATGATGCCAATGCCTAAATTTCGTGACTAAACCTGAAATATTTATGATTTGATGAATATGTGATTGTGAAGGTATGATACGAATGAGGATGGAGGAACGGTGTGAGGAAGGCAAAACGGGAAAACCCGGAGAAAATCTGCCGCGAACCTACTTAGTCCACAACAAATTCCGCATGAATCGACTGAGAGTTGAACCCTTGTTCCAGCAGTGGAAAGTGGTCTGGCAGCTACACCTCTGGTCGCCAACTTTTCCTTACTTGAATAAGAAATAGCATACTTATTTTAAACCAGTATTAATAAAGAAACTACTATTAATAGAGCTGTTAGAATGTACTCTAAACTACTTAATGAACATACTGGAAAATATTACATTTTGTAGTATTAAAAGTTTGAGGTACCAAATTTTGGTTAAAAAATACACAATATTAAATGTAAACAAGAAACCTTTAATTTAAAATACTATTACTTGTATTTTTCTGAATGCATATAATTGGAAAACAGTATTATACTTTTTGTTTGTTACGTGTGTGCTTTTCATTTTATTAATATATCGTATTATTTTTGTATTAATTTAATCGGTATACAAAATGATAATTAGTTCTCCAAATTTTTAGTTTCAATTTTCTTGGGGTATTTCAAGAGACTTTTTATATACTGTCATCTGCTCTATGTGTTTGTAATTATTAATTGATATGGTTATTAGTTCAATTTTTATGTCTTGTGTAATATGAAATTATTATTGGTCCTGGGCTTTTATTCCAACAAAATTCTTCGTGTTTGTCATATATTTATTACAGTTGGTTGAACCTCACCTGTGTGCAGGTGTTTCACCTTCTGCAGGGTGTAAATGACAAATAAATGAATACCGACACTTTATACAATATTACGTAATGAAACATGCTGCACCCTGTAATGCCAAGAAGCACAAATTACTGCTTTTAATCCTGGAATACCAGCATCGGGGGCGGGGCTTGGCGGAGGGTCCAAGTACGCTGAGCCCAAGGCTGTGGGTTCGAGTCCCGTGTAATGAACGTCACTCGGTGGTTATAGCAAGGTTAGCGTCTCTCACCACCCGTATGGCAAATGCGCCGTCGTTCCTTATTTCTTCCTCGTTCGCACACTACATTCAGTGGCGGTGGCAGAAAATATTTCGAGTGGGAGGAGAAATTTCAATATTTAAAAAAATTATAAAATATATCATTTCAATATTTAAAAAATTTATGAAAAATTTCAATAGCAAATATTTTGAAAATAGAAATGTTTTTGTTTGCATGGAATAAAAAATGAAAGAACATATTCACAAGGGTAATACTACTTTGAATGTTATGTCTATATATGATAATTATTTTTAATAAATTAGGTAATATTACAAAAAATTTGGGATGAGGTGGGGATGTCATGGCACCCGTGCCCCCTCGCCCGTCATTTGACCCGCCACTGCTACCATCTTGTATACAGTGGAAGGCAAAGCTAAACCATTACTATGACCACCTGTTCAGGACAGGGGAAAGCAGAAATATTCAAACCTCACTCGCCCACGTTCAGAAAAATACGGTACTGGTCGTATCATATCGTCTCCCACACCACATTTTTTTGTATTCAGTTACTACATTC